>JAOWBL010000023.1:5300261-5313418 GCA_028564865.1 Zenarchopterus dispar
ACAATTTAATAATCAATGGATATTGCGGGGGCACGCCCCCACTGTCCACGCTAAATCTATGTCCTTGGCTGCAGATGATGATGTGTCACAAGTACACAAGAGCACAAGTAAACACAAGTACCGGGAGTCTTGTTGAAAGCCTGAACTGGTGCCATCAGTGAGAGGCGTTATAAAACTCATAATTTTCTCATCCTCTGTCTGATATTGATTTAAAAACCACAGAAAAAACAAAAATGCTCGTTATATGTCCAAATGTTGAACTGTCAGAAACTAAAACTATTATCCACACATACCATTATGGCACTGTACATGTGCTCTGCTTAAGAACAGCCCTTTCAGACCAGAACCTGTCCATAAGTGTAGGGAGTCATGCTGTGGTGGCAAAGAAAGAAATTACAAATGCTTTGGTTTGTCCCTTCAGGGATACTGTAGTATCAAAACTGATAAATAGCAGAATGACAAGAAGAGTGTTCTCTAGCTATTTGAAGGTAACTGAGTACACAGCGATTCTTGCTTTGATGTCCCCCTTCCCCCTTATTTTACAATATTTAAGACTTTTCCCTACATGTTGAATTATATAGTGTTTCTATTAATAAACTATCCTATGTGTTACACACTTCATACTGCTGACCAGGGGGATGTTTTAGATTAACGATAACAGTATTTATCAGTATGGGCTGATTGACTGAAATTCATTACACACTCTTCTGATACTGCTCTATTAGGCAACCACGTGATTTCCTGAAGCTGCTCCCTCCATCACTGGATTGCATGTATCAGCTATATAGTTGTGAATTCTGGGATGACTTAATGAGAGAGGCCCCAGGAGAACGCTCAAGCTCCTCTACTACTTATCAATTCAGAGCTCTCAATGCTGAACATTTATTAAACATGACAGATTTGATGCCTAAATTGATTGTTTCATTGAACAGATTTCAACAGTAATCAATCACTATGTCAGACAAAATTTGCCACAAGGTTAAACTGCGTTACTAAAACAATTACTTTTGTGCTTTTGAGACCTCATTTTCATTATCAGAATTTTAAAAAAAAGAAGATAGGATACTTTTAAGAGGGGAATTTTGACATTTTGCTATGAATACATGCTGTGTATGAAATGCTTTCATACCTATTAGGAACATCATATTACTTCATGAGAAACTTAGAACTTGAAATGCAGTATAAAAAGTTGACATAAAAAAAATGGTGTAAGATAGTTCATCACCTTGCCAAACTCTGAGACAACAGTTTGGGATCTAAAGAAGTCTGGCTGTGCAGCAGCTCAACACTGGCTGACAAGTTAAAAAAGAAATTAGATTATTGAAGTTTTATATGATCAAGTTTTTATTACAAATCACATCATAGATGGTAAAATTTAAAAAAAAAAAACAAAACAAAACAAAACTGAAGTTAATGAATGGCTCCAGATGAGATTCCTGACAGTGAACATCCTGCCTCAGTGTTACTATTCCTGGACACAATAGTCAAGATCCAGGAGAATCGTGCCTTAAGCTGCACCTATGATTAATTCAATGCTGTTTTTCTTCATAGCTGTCCCTTGCTGGGCTTCTTCCTCTCCATATGCTGCCCTTTTACCCACTGACCCTGCTTTTCCTGAAACACTGCTGTAGCTCCTGGGTGCCTGCTCCCTCAGATGTATTTAAGCTACCGTCATTTTTCTTCTCCTCAGCACCCATGATGGCTCGTTTCATAATGATTCCAAATTTCCAGGTCAAACCCCACCCCCACGCTTGTCATACCTGCCTTGCAGTATGTGTACACGTTGCGCTTATGATGCCAAAGCCTCTGGTTACTGCTTTCTCATGCTATTTTTTCTCTTTTATGAAAAGGCATTATATGTAGCAATACCACTCCACATTGAATGGAGGACTATTGTTTCCTACTTTCTCCAAATAATTAGTTGCATCATTTAAATAGAAATTTCACATTATTAAAGCAAAAGCAATAAACTGTAGTTCATACTTCTGTGTGCTTTTCCAAAAAATCATTATATGATGTAAATGTTATCTTCTTGGAACAATAATGTTAATGATATTCAATTTGAGCAAAAAAACATATCAGGGTCTGCAGTGTGTCTGTTTTTTTCCAATGGGGTTCATTCGAGAGAAGCTAAAAACCAAAGATTATAATAATCTTAAGATGTGAACCAGAATGATATAAATATTCAGAAGTCTTTTTGTCAGTTTTAACAAAAACAAACAAACAAACAAAAAGGTTTTCAGTAGTAATTGTAATAGTTGCAGCTGTGGTAAAATCATAATGGATTAGGTTGGAAAAGCTGCATCCTGCAAAACGACTGCAGACTCATTACCATTCCTCTAAATTCATGCTCAACGTTCAGCTCAGACCTGCACTTTGTTTTCAAAGAGGGAGCTGCAGAGTTGATCTCAGAGGCAAAAAGTGGAGAAGAGAAGCAAAATACTTGTATTCCATCAGTGGATAATCTGTTTGCAACTCTGTCTAATCACCACTGAAGTGATGTTTCTTTTGTGTAAGCCAAAAATGACTGAGTTTTCCTGACCTGTTACATTTTCCCCTCCAAAAAAGAAATGAATAAAGAAACCTAGTTGTGGAATTTTCCAGTCAAGACTGAAAGCTTTTTGTTGTTACTTGTGATTCGAGATGCATCGATGGCAGTAGAGCTTTGAAGTTACATCTGTTTGCATGTTTTTCAAAATCTACTTTACCTTCTGCTACCTGTTTTGCTTTTATATATATCCCAAAGTAACTGGCACTCACTTCTATGGGTAAATTACAACCTCAGGTTCTGTTTACCAGGGCTTTATGTGCTCAGTGTTGAGACAGTTCAGAACTCCAAATGCATATGAAGAAAATAACAAATGACTTCAGTCTCTAACTTTTTATCTCTAAATCCCTGGGCAGATTCGGTCCTCATCAACAGTTTTTTAAAATAAAGTGTCCACATTCCTGGGATCTAAATTCATGTTATGCAAAATATTTCAAATGTTAACTCTGAATAGAGAAACACTGAAAGCTGCAGTGATGACAATACATGAAGAGATTTTTTTTTTAAATGTGTAATTAAGATCAGGACATACATGGCTGGAAACTTCATCATTCCCTGATGCCTTTTTTTTTTTTTTTTTTTTAAGGTAAGGCTCACATTTATTAACTTGTCTTCAGGTCAGGTCACAAACGTACAAACATATGCTCCTCTGCTGCTTGTTTGTTTGCGCTGAGCCATCTGCTCCCTTCTTGTCAAGGTCATGTGCTTCATCAACCGCATCATGGAACATCACCTGTAATCTCCGTGCCAGTTCCTTCAGACACTAATGATGTTTCATCTTCTCAATGTGGCACTTCACAGGAAATACCAATCTCACACTCATACACACACACGCACGCACGCACACACACACGTACACAGGAAGTCTGATAGAGGTGTTGGATGGCAAGGGATCCCAACCAAAAGCTCACTGCTAAGCACTGATAATTTGTGCGTTTCTCAGGTTGCAGGATACTTCCTTTTACATGCTGGTTGATCATATTACTGCTCCCTGAAGTGTTCTTTGGGAAAAAAAAAGGTTATGCAAACTGTCACATGATCTGTTAACAGCAGTGGATGGGGACATTTTCACCCGAGAAATAAATGTCTTTCCACTTATATGCACAACTCACACAGAGAAATACAGGGCTGAAATTTTCACGTGTGCATGACTGAGTTGTAGTTCAAGTTCAGCTTCCTAGGGTTTGATGTGCATATGGCGAAAACATAGAGTCCCAGTCATTTACAAGCCTGCCAGAACTTTATGGTGGTAGTCATGTGTACGTCAACATAAATGTACCCACATGTGAGGCAGTGATAAGGAACCTTTCATATAAACAAATGTGCAGATTGGATAAGGTAGAGAACTGTGTAATTAACACACGGCTAAATCCTACCAAATGCTGTGCATGCACTTTAGGCACAGTCTCCGGTGGAGGCTGTTTGTGCATTTAATGAAGCTGAAGTTTATTTTTTAAACGCAGCACTTCTGAGTAATTTTTATAAACGTGCACCATTTAAAGCTTTGTCTGCACGGAAAACATTTTTAGTTGCATTTCTCAGTGATCCGTTTCAAATACAGAGCAGATATGCTCCCATTTTAATCAATCCAGGTGTCTGCAGGCAGTGTCACGGCTCACGTTTCGCTCGTGCTCCACGCAAGGAAACATGACCTGGAGGCATTGTTTTTATTTTTTATGCTTCAAGTTTGTTTTCCTGCATTTTAGAAGCACAGCGGCAGTGATTGAACGTTACAGTCTGATGGCTTCCAAAACTGTCGTGACCTACAACTCAACGAGCATCCAACATGCCTAAACATAAAAAAACATCCAAACACTACAGACCTAACTTCCAACAAACACAAAACTCCGTTTAAAATGCCATATGATCACTCGGTGCAGTGGTTAAATGCTTTTGCCAGTGGCATTGACATTTTACATGGCTCTCATCTTATGCACGCAATGAACCATGGAAGCATCAAATGAGCAGCGTTAAATGATGCACATCAATTACAGCTTGCAGTTCTGTAAATAGTGTCTCTAAGAATTGAGCTATATGCAAACAAAGGGGCAAATCTCCGAGCAAATGGAGCAGCTATCAGAGTAACGTCTGCGTGACACAAGCAGATTTAATCTGCAGCAGCAACTAGTTTGTATGTGGGGGAAAAAAAGAAAAAAAAGTCCCTGAAAACTGCTAAGAACAGGACGGTAAACATGACTAATAAGCTAAAACACTTTTAATCTCCATCCTCGCTGCTTCTCCCCTCCACGGCTGACAGATGGTGGCTTTTGGTGAAGTCATTATCTGTTTTCTTTGCCATTAAATTTTAACTCCCTTCGTGAATTACCAGTGTACTGTGTGCCTGTGTGGCTCTTTGTTCCAACCTTGACATTGTAGATCATTAGACTGTGAAACTTTAATGTTAGCCACCATCAATGAGCAGCAATGATTAACATGATTTATTAACAAAAATTATATGATTGAATGGACTGTGATGAGAATAGCAGTCTCAGCATCAACAACACAAGTGTAAACATTTACTTTTGTAATCTGTTATAAGCAAGAAAAATGATTAACAATACAATTATAATTTTTTGCTCAATAAACACTGCTTGCAGTAAAAGTGCCAAACATTGTGGTGACATTATTCCATCATTGGTTTAATATCAGTTCTGCAGGAAGTGACACAAATGAGATGTTGACAAGTGCTGATGAAATAAATTTTGTGATAATGCTACTATGAACAAACAGCAAGGACGGGAAAGGAAATTAGAAGAAGAAACCACATAAATTTAGAAAATGTGACAGCACATTTAATGTTCATTTTCATGCACACATCGGAAAGATATTTATGCAACCAGAGCTGTAGAGGTGCCCAGAGGAGAAAGAGCACCCGCAGACCATCTCCGGCACATTCCTGCCTGGCTTCTGCTCAGGGCAGGAATCTCTGTTCTGTCTGAAATCTGATGGCTGTCGACATAAAACAGAGCTTGAAGTGCTTTGTGCAGCAGCTGGGATGAAGGCGCTTTGCAGCAGATCAGCGCACGCAGTGGGGGGGGCAGCAGGTTTGTTGTTTGGTGTGAAGCAAATGGTTATGGAGTTAGTGCTGATGACACACTTCCCTCTTGGCATGGCTTTAAATAAACAGAGAAACCCCTGGCATATCCGAGATCAACATATTGGTCAGACCTGGTGTTGAGCAGAGATCTTGATGTAGAAGGGATGCAACTGAAAAATAGGTTTCAATAGCATATACACATTGGAAATTTAGGCATTTCTCTGTCAGAAAATGCAAGAAGCATTAGTTAAAAACAGTGTGTGTTTAAAGTCTGACATGTTTTTTTTTCTGAACTCTGGTGTTGAACAGAACTAAAACAGAGGGTGAAACGCTTTCATTACACCGATGTGGACAGTCAGGTCATGGTAATCCTCAAAGGCTTGCGCCAAGGCAACTGAACTTCCAAGAAGCAAGAAAAAGAAGTCCAGTTTCCTTAATTTTTAAGCCTTTGAGAATGACTTTTTGGTTACAATGCACAAATACAGTGTGGTGTATTTTGACACTGCTGCACATTCAGCTGGAATATAATTCAAAAGAATGTAAACTAATCCCTAACCAAAGTAGTTCTTGATAAATGCATCACCTTCACTGAAAAAAAAAGTCCAGATATTTTAGAAGAGCTTTTATTTTCTCTTTTGGTCACAAATAAATCAATTGTTGGCTGCTCTTTAAAATATAGAGTTACAGCTTTTTAAAAAAGATTCATCACAACATTCTTGACAACAAGACAATAAGGCTCCAAGTGAGAATTAAACCAATGTGTCTTTGAAAAGTGTTCACCAGCCTATTCAGGCCTCACTAGAAAATATTTATTAAATACACCTGCACACAAGAGTAATGATATTAAAATAAGACTGTAGACAATTTGATATGATAACATTTTACAGTACTTGTTTTGGAAAGGGCAGTGCTTCAGGGAAGGCCAGTCAGTAAACTTGTTTTTTTTTATTTTTTATTTGGATTTGTATTTCTTGCAAACCTGACACAACTCTGGTTGTCAACAGTGTCTTATAATGCAGCATATAAACATGTTACTGTTTGCAAAGGGGGGAAAACATTGGCATGTAATGATTTATGGAACTTAAAGTAAATTTATGTAGTTAAACATAAGAAACCAGACGATACAAGCTGACCACCAAAACAATGAGCCAGAGGATTCAGCACCGTTCCCCAAAATGTCTGTACTGAGAACACACAAAGAAACAAAAGGATGACTAAAGATGATACATTTCTGTAATATTGTAAGCCAGATTACTTATGTGTTAGCAGGAAAAAAGGGAGAAAAAAGTGATTACATGTAGTCATATTCTTTTAGCAAGTATCACAGCTTGTTAAAGCCTTTTTTGCTATGAGCCCCTCGGCTCTTGTATGGAGGATTTTCAGGAATTTTACCTAAAAAATCCTGGTATTTTGGGGAGATTCTTGGGGCTTCATGCCTTTGACTCCTCTTTTGAAATGCAGTTTTTCAGTGATGTTAATGGCATTCGACTTGAATCACTTGACTTGAAATACAAGCATATGATTATCCTCCACCCCACTGTCCACACCTATTATCATTTATCCTTCAAGAGTATCATTTAGATATCCTTTCATTAAGTTCCAGACAATTTTATTTCCTTCAAACATACAGCACATCGAGTTCACAGGGCGTCCTATCACAATCCACTCCTGGGCCTTAAGATTTTTGGTGAAATCCAGGAAGGTTTTTTTGTTGTTGTTGTTATATTAATTATCACACACAGTAGAACAATTTCCAACCACATAGTCTGATAGATGTCCCTGGAAGTCTTGTATATCGTTAATTAATGTTGAACTGAAATGATGACATTGGTGAAATTATAAACCTATTCCCTTTGTGGTATCCACAAAAATCAGAAAAGTTGTTTTTGAATGAATAATTAATGTTTGAAATTTTTAATGCTCTTACTGAGTTAGAGTGTACAGGCTGAATTTATTAGCCTTGCAGCCAAAACAAATAGTGTTTTGAAATCTTTTGGCACACCAGCTAATAATTTTGTATTGCTTCTTGGATCCCAGCAAAGTGAACAAGCTGCGGTTTCGGTGGGCTGCAGAGCTTTCCTGTTTTGATCTGCACACACTCCTTATATGTTTATAGTAGTTCTAGTTAAGATACTTTTCATTGTTCCTCACTCCCCCAGACCTCTTCTTTTAGAATCTGATATTTGAAAGTCAGGGTTTCATGTTAACCAGAAACTTGCCTCATATTGGCTACATTATATCCCTTATCGAGTATAAAAGCAAAATGTTTCATCATTAGAGTTGGAAGAAAATGTATCCACAATCCTTGGAGTTGACTGTTTTTTTCCCCCAATTTGTCATAAAATGTAGTCTTTATCTCAGTCACAGTAGCAGACAAAAACAATAGGTATCAGCTAATAAAGCACATTCATTGAACACACCCACAGCAGTGGTGGGAAAGTAAGCTAACCCTTGGAGTTAATAGTTGGTCAAGCCTCTTTTGCCAATGACTTCAAGCAAACATTGACCTAAAAATGTTTAGATCTGGATCAGAACTGCACAACCTACAGGAGGTAGTTTTGACTATTCCTGTTTTTTGTTTTTTTTTTTTAAACAAAACTGCTTGAGGTCAGACATATTTTAGGATGTCTGGTGTGAACGGTTCTATCTGTGGTTATTCCACAACATCTCGATGGAGATAAGGTTTACTTTGCCTCTGCAGAAGGAGCAAAATCCACTTTATGATGGATTTACTTTGGTGCTTTGAGTCATTGTCCAGCTGCACCATCCAGCTTCTCTTAAGCTACAGCTGGTGAACAGCCACCCTGATATTAGTTGATCAAGTTTCCCCGTCAATGAAGGGAAGAGGTGCAGGCTCTGAGGCAGTGAAGCAAACCCAAATACCAAACTATTACACTCCCTCCACCATCATTCACCACTGGGGTGATGTTTTGTTGTTAGTAAGCTGTCCCCTTTGTGCACCATACATTGCATATTCTTTCTAAAGAATCCAGCATTTTGCGTCATCAGTCTGAGAAACATTCCCCCTGTAGCCATAGAGTTCTTTGGCAAGTTGTGGGCATGTAGCTATATTTTCCGTCTTTCTTCTTCTTGGAGAGCAGAAGCGTCTTTTTCACCCTGCCTCTTTAATGAATTAGGTTTGGTGGATTCAAGAACGGGAAGACTTATCAGATCTAGTAATTTCTTCAAGCATTTCGTCATTCATTCATCTTCTTCACCTCTTTGAGAATTCTGTTGCGTGCCTTTGAAGTCATCTTGACCATGTACATTCTTCCAGGAAAGGTGGTCACAGTGCTATTAAATTGTGGACTCATGGATGGATAAACTCTGAGATTACCACATCTCTCATTTCATCCTAATGCAGATCAACTCATCTGGATTATATACCTTTTTTTTCACCCCAGCTTCATTTATGAATAAAGTAGAACAAACTAAAACTAATTTACAAGCCATGGGACTTGGCACCAGAGTTTTCTTGATAAAGTGCACACTAAAAACTGCAGGTTACCAAAAGCTATTTGCCAACAGTATATCATGACACCGAATAGCATGAATAGAGGCAAGATAAAGGTTTCAAATAAATTATTGTAATTTAGTATGAATTAAAAATCATTTTGAAGTGACTCATAGGAAAATTGAAATGTTTTCCCCATATTCACATGAAAAAATAAATTATTAAGTCTATACTATGCAGCAAGCATTACTTCATTTTAACAACGATGTTTTCAATTTCAGCCACTGCAATAGGTAGAGCATCTGCATATATGAAAAGAAGCTCATGCCCTTTTTGACTTTATGAAAGCATCGAGACTGTACGGAGGACATAATGCATTCAAAACGACATGTAGGCTTTCAATTATAATTCTCAATGAAAACTGCCACTGTTATAATGTAATTTTATGCCCAAAGTATTTGTGCATATGTGTGTGTGTGTGTCTGTCTGTCTGTGTGTGTCTGTCTGTGTGTGTGTTTTATCCATATTCACTACACTTTCTAACCTCTGCATCCTTTTATAGTAGTAATTATGGCTGGATACCAATCAGAATATTTCAGGGAGCCAAATCCTGAAAAATCAGTTATTATGAAGTGAGGTGAACGATGCTTTTAAAATGACCATGAAAAAGAAAGACAGCACTATCAGTCATCAGCAAAACAGTCTGAATTCACCGGAATCATTAATGGAGGATGTAATGCATTCGAAACGACATGTATGGTGTATGTGGCATTCACAGGCAGGACAGATGGTTCGAAGACTATTTACCGTTAGAGGTTATCCTGATTGTAACTATGTACTTTCAAAATAATCTCCCATAGAAAGGCTTAAACTTTAAAGTTCATGCAAACATCTAGGATAACCAAAACCATTTCTGCAACACCTGCAGGTTCAGGGAATTTGATTTGAAAGAATTCCCTCCGCTGCTGCAGCTGTAGATCACTCGAGCTGCTCCTCAATCATTTAATTATCCACAGACTTCTAACCAGCTCTGCTAAAGGGACACCCAAGCTCTAACTCTCACGAAAGGTTTACTTCAGCAATAGCTACTTTATCTACTTTATTTACTTATTCTACTTTTTATTCATCCTAAAATCATTTTTAGTTTTAAAACAAACAAAAAATGATTTTTTTTAAGTATTTAACTGTTTCTTCTGCAAATCCATGGAATCCAATTTATATGTCAAGTTCTTTTTTTTCTCTTTAAATAATGAGAAATATTTAAATTGATCTATTGAAATCTAGTAAAACCTGCCTTGGTTGCATGCTGGTTTCTGGCCATTAAGAAATTTTTTGATGCTCAACAATTCAGAAGATGCTCTGTTGCTGAATAACACTGGGTGGCATAAATGAAAGATGGAATTTAAATTTTGTATCCAAACTCAGTTTTATTTCTCTTAGTCTGACTTCCACACAGGAAATCTAAAAAAAACATCAAGCAACTTCGCTGCTTATGAAAGCCCTTAAATGGGCCAAGAAGATAGTTGATAGTACAAAAACTGACTTCCTCACCAGAGTTCAGGGATCCATAAGGACTTGGATCTCTTAAAGGACTTGGATTTGACTTTGTTCATGTAAAATTGTTATTTCTGAATAGTCTGTCTTTTTTGTACATAACTTAGATTTAATATTCACCTGTTTCATAAATTAGATGGTAACCTACTTCACTCTTAGTTCAAATGAGGCAGCTTTTGAAACCATCTGCAGTTCATTTGCTACATGTGTAACCTCTGTAGAGGTGAAAGCAGTAAAACTGCTTCAAGATCATTTCAACTGATTAATCAGTGCCTTTGAACGTACCTTATTGTATAATATCTTTAGAGAAATTAACTCTGCTGTATTTGATTACCCTGTCATTTCCATTTACCAGTTAATTAACACCTGTAATTGTACTTGTAAGGGTTCTTCCACATTGTATTAGTCAGGTTATGGAGATAGCATATAGATATCTTTTCCCATTGACAAAACGTTTTCTAAAATGAAAAAAAAAAGAAAAAAGGGAGGATAATTTTTCCTTTAACATTTTACTTTGCTCATATGCATTACTTAGGTGGAAAATATAGATAGTATATCGATGTTTTCACAATAAATAAAACCTTTTCAAGGAAAAAAGGGAGATTATTTCCCCTTCTTTGAATGTTACTTTTACTTAATCTATTTGAATATTATAATAACCTCTTAAACATTGTGTTGGACTTTCATTGGAGGTTTTACTCAAAGCTGTTCAACACAGAGAAATACTCTCACTTCTGCATTGACTAGAGTTGTTTATTTTCTTCATTCCCCTTACATATTTTCATCTCTCATTCCAAATACTGCATGATAAAATGAACACAAAAAATAATGTTCTCTTAATTAATGAGTTCATCGCTCAGTTTTGTTTACTTAGTGAAATGTAGTTTGCTTTTCTATCCCAAAGCAAAGTGTCCTTTTTTCTTTTAAACCGTTCCTCCTGTGCTAAATTAGCGGATGAGAACGTTAGAGAGGAACCCAGCAGAGTGTAGATGATCAGGGATGGATCCCGCAGCGCTCTCGCTCCTCCTTCAGGAAGTAATTTAGACCGGAGAAGAATAGGCAGGCAACAAAAGGGAAAAATCAGGGCAATTTTGCACATTGTAGACTATTTCTAACTCCATCATTTAATATGTGCATCAGTTATTTATAAAGCAGCTCTATAATAACTCATTTAGCCCAGAAACCAAAACAGGCCTTGAAGCAAATCCAATCTTTTTATCTCGTTCATGAGTTCTGTCATGAGAGTTTTATTTCATATTAATGGTTTAACTTCATTCTTCAGTCTTTACTGATCACACACATTTTTTTTCTCAAGTTGTTTTGCCCAAGTGTTATTCACTAATCATGTTAGCATTGCAGTTTGATTTTAAGTTATCGTCCAAACTGAAAACCGTCAGCAGGTCAGAAGCATACTTTTATAATGCTGAATAAAAGGTCAAGTCAGTTAAAGCCTGTCTCCTGTGAGTACGGCCAAGTTTCACTCTGAGGCTACACTTCTACCTTCGTCATTTCTGTTACTTGAAATGTTAAATAACTAGAAGATTTTTAAAATCATTTTTCTACACCAAACATTTGATTGTTTTCTTGTTTCAGGTCTGCAGGCCCTTGTTGTGGTCAAATCCACTTTGATGACCATGGTTAAAACTTTATTTTGCACCTCTTATTGTTGGCAGTTCTTGTCTTAAGACCTTTCAACATCAGATGTGTTTTTTGTCTGCTGGTATATATATTTTACCTACATAAAGTAATGCAGGCTTCCACATTTACAATGTAATTTCAATTTACGCAGTTTTCATTTTTTCCCTTTTTCTTTCTCCAAAAATTTTGCTTCCAACAGAATCACATCCATTCAGTCTGACCAAGGCAACGTTCCTGTTCAAAAATGAACCAAATACACACTTTACACAGCTGTTTACATACAGACAGGACTTTTAAAGCAGCTCAAAGAAACTTGCATTTTTTAGATCTTCGGGTTCCCGTCTAAGCTGTACTTTTATTAGTTCTCTTGCTTGTTCATTTCTTCTCCATAATTACATCTTGAGTCTCCGTATTTCTGTGCTAGTCTTAGTAAAGCTTTCGCAACATAATGGCATAAAATCAATGTATATTTGCCCAAACAAGACAGTGGCTCATGCTTTGGCAAGAAGGGACATATGATGGCAACAGGTGCACATTGTGTATTAAAAGTACGAAAATATTCCTTCAGATGAGACTGAAACTGTTTTAACACGGCCTGCTTTAAATATAGAAGTAAAACAAAAGAAAAAAGAAGAAAGAAACATGATCATTCTATCTCAGTCACACAGTTAGCTGCTGCTCTGGGTCAGTCAGCTCTCTGAAATTCCTCCTCTGTTTCTGCATGCTCGGAGCTAGTGTCACCACAATTTTTCAAAATGTCCAAAAGAAATCCAAAAGTACATCTTGAAGCAACCATGGTATACTATGAGCTCCTGAACCAAACAGTGGAACTCAAAAATTCTCCAACCTACCTCAAAATGAGAAGAAAAAATGTACATATACATATATACGTACATACATATATATATATATATATATATATTTAT
>JAOWBL010000023.1:5313518-5366253 GCA_028564865.1 Zenarchopterus dispar
ATATATATATATATATATATATATATATATATATATATATATATATATATATATATGTCAGTACAAGCAAGAGAAGGGCCTCATGGTGACTCCATCTTTTTTCCAGGGTGCAATGTTTTTTTATACTCCACCCTCTGAATCTTTATATTTTATTTTCAAATCTGCATCTTGTGTGAACAGACAGGCATGTTGATATTTTGCTTGTAAATTATTCACAGTTTTGTGCTGTTTATTCATTTTAGCGTGCTGAGACTTTTAAGATGATCCTTAAAAAAATTGTTTACCTTTTGCTTGTTTACCAACCTAAATTTGCTGGTGTTTAGTTTTCGTTTTCTCTCTTCTCCATTTTAACATTTTCATTTGCTTGTCAGGGAAAAACAAAACGAGTGGATAGGCTTTGCTCGTTGCTCCTTTTATCCAGTTTCTGGCCTTGTAAAGTTTTGCAACCAAGTTATACAGCAAGATTAAATGTTCTAACACCATTGCTCACTGCAGACCTTTACAACTTCTCTTGCCTTTACGGCTGAAATAAAGTCCTTTTTATTCTATAAATAATTAGAATTTTTAGGTTCTTACATTCACAGTCATGGGTTTTTATGGGATCACACTCTACAAAATCTAACTCCTAATACAAAACAGGGCCACAGGAAGATCACAGAGACCATAAGCCCTGTTGCCATGACCAAAATTGCCCTTTAAAAAGCACGTTGACCAAATATAGAACAATGATGGCTATTAAGTGCAGCAAAAATACAACATGTTAAAAATCCTGCCAGCTCTTTCAAAAAATAATGGTACTATCATCTGTAATCACATGGCCTCTGCGGCAGGAGAGAATATTCAATCTGAAGGCTATAAAAGAGCATTGTCAACCCTGTTAACAGCCGACCTCTAAAAGCAATGTCTAGTTACATGTTAGGACTTAACTGGTGGAAGCACTTCCTCTGTGCACTCGATCTACCCCAAGGAGATTGAGTGTGAAGATAATGCACCAAGAAAGATGTCATAGTCACAGCTTAAGCCTCCACTCCCATACCAATGTAGTCGTACTCTGGAGGCATCAACAAGGTGTAGGGACAAGAAAGTGATAAATCTAATACACTCTGACTGAAAGCTCACAGAGTCGGATGCTGTTAAGGGAGATCTTTCCCTTTCTTTGTGCATGAATGGAATAGGAGGAGCACCCTCAGACTTGAGCAAAAAGCAAATTCCATCTATTTCACCTTGAACACAGAAAAATGCTTGGAAACTTTGATCTCTCGATTCTAGATATCATTAAAGCTGCAGCGAGGGCTTCTTGCTGCAGAGCATGTTGGCAGCCTCACCCCGGTGACCTTGTGTGACTAAACAGAGCAAAATGTCATAAGTATGGAATCTAATATTTTTTTTGACAGGGTTATTTTCTTGGGGTCACACGGGAAATTGAGATGTCAGAATATTGTTGTCAAGCTTTAATGTAAACAGATATTTTACATGCCTGTCAGATTGGAACTGATGTCAGTACACTGCAGGAGAGCAGTTGCCTCAGGATCACATCTCTCTTTTCAGATTTCCAACAAATACATTGATATTGTGTGCCAAAACAAACCAAACACACGAAAAAAAATCTAGAAAATAATATTGCTCTTATATTGCTAGTCTGTGAAAAGAATTATGCAGAAATAATTTAATTTCCTAATTTTCAGGATAGATGCTGCTACATGTTACCAAATATTTGCTTCCATTTGGAAGTATGTGCATGCATGGTGGTCATGTTGTCTCATCTAGGACATGCATAAGGACATTAAACAGCACCTACTCTCAGTTTGGAGAAGTAGTAAGAGTTCCTAACTGGACAAAATGTATAACAGTTCCAGCAATCAATAGTGATTTTTTTTCTGTTTGTGTTTGCATTAGACAGTTATTTACTTTGTCATTAGATTTTCCCAGCCAAAGAATTTTTGCTCCAAGACCAGGTAACTCGGTAAATATGGCAACACAAAACTGACAGTCTTACTCAAAGTTAGTCTGCGTAAATGTCGTATAAAAATCAACAATATAGTGTTTGCTTATATTGTTTAGATTGTATTTCAATACTCCCTATGAATGACCTGTTCTCAATGAGGCAGATCATAATCTGGTCTTTCTCCTCTACATATAAACCCGTCCTCCAGAAGCAACTTGTGACCAAATGGACTGTGAGGAGTTGGTCACAGGAAGCAGAAGAAACTGTTTTGTTTTGAGGCATACTAATCCTCAGAATTGGATGCACTCTGTGAGCCACATGGTGATGACATCTATGCCATAACTGACTATATCAACTTCTACATGGACAACATCCTCTCGCCAGATCAGTGAGGTGCTTCCCTAATAATTATCTCTAGATCACCAGTTACCAGAAAGAGCCCCTTCAGAAGGTAAAAAGAGCCTTAAGGGAGGGAGACAGAATTTGAGGTCAGCCCAGAAACCAAGTGAAAGTCAAGATTAGAGACAACAAGGAGGTGTACAGGAGGAAGTTGGAGAACAAGCTCCAGTAGAAGAATGTAAGAGATGTGTGGTCAGGGATGATGAAGATCACGTGCTTCAAGCAAAAGGAGAAACAGACAGATGGAAGTCTGGACAGAGCCAATGAACTGAATACATTTTTCAACAGAGTTCAGAAACAACCTCAACATCCTCTGCTCGCGCCCCCAGCCAAACAGACCTCCCATCCTCCCTTGAATGGAATATGAATTTAACTGAATTGACCCACAGCTTCCCTGTCACTCCTCAGTGGTGTCATCTTCAGTCTCGGTCATGGATCTTGCTGCTGTTTATTGGTGTCTCCAGCCACTTCAGGAGAAGCTGAACACCCCCCTCTCCTATCCCCCCATCCCAGGAAAAGAGGCAACTGGAGACAGTGAACTGAAACAAGGCTGTAGGTCCAGATGTCCAGAGTCCTGAAAGCCCATTCAGACCAGCTATGTGGGATTGTGGAGCACCTCTTCACCCTCAACCTTACCCAGGAGAAGGTTTCTGGTACTCAGAAGACATCCTGCCTTGTTCCAGTACTAAAACAATCTCATCCATCTTCTTCTAATGACTATAAACCTAAAACCCTAAAATAACCCTGAAACCTGTAACCCAAAAGTCACATTATAAAAAGTCCTGGAGGGACTTTTATTGGCCCACCTGAATAAGCAAAAAAAGCACCTTTCATAACCTATTACAGTTTGCTTATTGTGCGGTTGGAGTTGAAAATGCCATCATCACACCTGCTTCAATGAACTCTCAGTCATCTGTATATTGGATTTTGAACTTAAATATCTAAGATTACTACTGTTTTCAAAACAGATGCAATAATGTGCAAATCACTTAACCAATTTATTTTTCCCTTAGAACTTTGTCATATAGCCATTTTTTGAGTTTCATCACACTTGGTTTTTACATTGTGAACATTTAATAACTTAAACAACAAAATAGTATTGTCAAAGTGTTATTCTTCTCTTTCTCGCAAGCAAGCTTGTTTGTTTTATTATAGCATATACTGATGACTTGTCCACTATGTGGATTTGCTTTGTCTTGATGATATGCAAGGCTTTCCCTGGAAAAGATGCAGTTTGAAAGGCAGATCCATATAAGCCTGGCCAGCCTTCATTATTCCTGTCCTCTTTGATTCCTCTGGATTAGACTTAGATGGATGCAAAAGAAAGTGCATCTGGACGAAGAGGACAACAACCAATCTTCCAAACAAAGCATTTGATGTAAGCAGTGTAGTAGCAACAGCAGACATTCAAAATGGCATACAGTGGAGGAGGAGCAGATGACATGTTGATTAGAAAAAAATATTAATCCCAGGTGTCATTGTAATTCTGCAGCCCTCTCAGTTGTTTTAAAAAGTGGCCCTTGGACATTCCTTAAATGAACCATCCCATGAACCCCAACCCTGCCCACACAGACTGGTTCAGATACATTCTGTGGAAACAGCTGCAAGTGGAATTAGTAGCAGATCCCCTTCATCAGTGGGAATTTCTGTAAAGTGAATTAATATGGCTGGCCATGCTGGATCAATATATCCATCCATCCATCTATTTTCTATACATGCTGAATATATCATTTAGCATTTTTAGAACCTTCATAGATGTGCAAGTTATGTGTATATATGTATAATTTCCCATTTTTTCCCTTAAATTTTATAGTATCAGGTTTTTCCATTTTGCTGTGCCTGTTACAGAATGATAAAATAACAACCCTTGATTTGTAGAAACTAAAACACTACACTGATACCCTTCTCATTTCAGTGAGTTTTTGTTGCATTATTGATATTCAGTATAAATTGATACATCTTTACCGTGGATGTTTCCGTGTAACAATGAAAGCAGCTAAACCATGTACTCTATTCAAGTGTACACACTTGTGTTGAAATAATAACATCATGGATTAAAAAAAAAAGCATCGAATGTATTTTTGTTATTTTCATTTTAAACCTTAAAAGGATGTAAAATCTTTATCAAAGTGTTTACGTTTAGAAGACTGGAACAAAGGTGCAGTCAATGTCTTTTAAGCAGTCCCGAATAAGTTGGGGCTATAAAGCTTTTATAAACCAACAGTAACTACAGTACCCTCGGCACTCCATCAACTCTGGGGCTACACTTAAAAGCCACTTTGAGTGTACACCCCACCGCACTGGTTCCAACCTTGGAGTCCCACTTGGGAATACACAGCCTTGTGCAAGATACACAGTCGAAGTCATGAATATGGAAATAAAGGGCAAAACTCTGCCATATCTAATTTTTCCAGATGCCGTTTCCAGTTTAATTCTAAGTGCTGCTATATGCTGTAAGGAATAATAAAACAAATTTGATTTAAAAATCATAAAACTAAAATTCTGAGTTGATCTAATTTTTCTTTTTTCATTGCCAATGAAAACTACTTTTGTTAAATACTCTGGCTTTCAGTGCTCCTGAATTTAAATCCATACAGCTGTGTCACACAGAGGTTGGTTGGATTTCAACTTATGAAAAAAAAAAGTTAGACCAGTAAAATGTATCAATCAAAGGTTAGTCTTGTATTTATAGAGTTCAGATCAGTGGGATGTATCAGCTTATTTCCTCTGAGTCATAAGTATCCGGTCCTATCTGCTGATATGCAAGTTTCAATTCTGATCTAATCCAACATGAGCCAATTATTTTTTTGTGTATCTAGTTGAAGACAGTGATTCTTAAAAATAAAAAAGGTAAGGTTTGAAAACCAACACTCTCTGCCTTTGGTTGAGAAAAATTCATATCAAAGATTTTCAGTAGAGTAAAAGTTCTCAACCACAAAAGAAAAAAAACCACAAACAAACAAAAAACAAATGTCATAGAAACCATAAATATTGGCCAGATGGTGCTAAAGGTATGCGTTTCAGGAAATCATTTTATATTTTGTAAATGTTACAGTTTTGTCCAGTTAAAGTCAAAAGGACACAACTGAATCCCTGTGCTATTTCAGCAATATTAAACGCTACAACTGTGTAGCCCTCACTCTATGCAATATGCAGCCTGAATAATTCAGTGTTTCTTTGGTTCAAGACCCTTTTCACTCAGAAATTGAGTTTGTGGTACAGGTAGCTTAAATCATATAAAAACATAGTCACTGCACATCAAATTAAACAGGAGAGACTAAAAGCTAAAAGCACAAATAATTCAAATTTACACACACAACACAACTCCAACAGTTAGTAAATTAATAACCATATATCAAATTTATATTGCTAGCTCTCTGTTATGTTATGCTACATGAACAAATGAGGTATCATATGAAAGCTGAGGCTGTGACGATTCCAACAGTAGGCTACTATCAGTTTGCCTTGTCATATAAACTCAGTAAAGAAACAGCCAAAGAATACAAAAAGGTAAATAATAAAAGGGTGTTACATGTGAGAATGCAGTGAGCATGGAGGGTGGTATCTTTTGCTAAAGTCTAAGTACTTTTTTGATTATTTTTGAGCGATCTTTGATGAAAAAGTAGTAGAAAAATACAGAAAACGCAAGTGATTCCCAAGGACCATGTTTATGCTGTAGACCCTTCATCTTCTGATGGGGATTTTGTTGGTCCTGATGCTGGTGACTCGGATTATTAGACTCTTATTACATTATAAGTAGTTGGTTAGAGTTAGACTTAGTTTTTTTTTTAGTTGGACTATAGTTATGTTTTTACAGTTTGCATTTTATTATTTATTTCTTAAATTTACTTTTATGTTAAATAAATCCATTTTTTCCACTTGTTGCTAAAAAACAAAGATCCCCCTCCCTCCCTCCCCCCAAAACATGACAACCACTTTCATGTCAATTGACTTCTTTCAAAGTCTTAGGTTCCATTTCTTATGTACAATGATAACATTTCCAAAGAAGAAAAAGGCTGGGTGAATTGAAATGCAGACATGTTCTTATCTTGACTGCTGTGATGCCTAACTGGAGCTTCCATATCTTGAGGAGGCAGATTGGTAGTTTGATCCAGTTACTTTCAAGGCTTGAGAGTGGTGCATCAAACTAGAGATTATCTCTCAGAGGTCTGGAGTTTTGATAGGCACTGGGAAGTTCATCCTCTGTAGATCATCTGATGATGAACCTCATCATCAATTATGATCTGATGGCAAATTGCCTAGCAATCTGTTGGGATGGTTAGTGCACTAAGGATGGTGAACTGGGGAGAATCCAGTTTAATGTTGTGGCTTCAGTTTCTTCAGTGTACCATTCTTGTGAGTTTTTCTCTGGCAGTCTCCAGTGCCTCAGGTATGGAGAGAATTTACAATTTTTTATATATTCATCTTTTTTTTTGTAAAGTAGAGGCCTGTCAACCTGAATTTTTTTATAGAGTATCTTTGCTGCTCCTCTGGACAGATTTCTGATATGGTTCCAAAAAATGTTTTGAAGCTGCCACATGCCAACTCTACATTTGAAAATCAACTCCAGACATTTTATCTGCTTCATTTGCCTTAAAGTAAAGTAAAGAGGAAATGTACTGCATGCAGTGAGCTGCCCAAAAATATTTTTGAGCCCTTGAAAATGTAAGTATTTTGGATACAATGTCTATAATTCCTAAATGGTATAAATCTTGATTATTATTATTTTTTATTTCAAATACATATATACACACACACATATATATATATATATATATATATATATATATATATATATATATATATGCAAAATCATAAAACCCTGTCAATATCCAAGTACCTCTTGAATTAACGGTTTATGTGCAAGGTCTTTAAGGTCAATTAGGAATTGCCTGAAACAGTTCATAAACGATGATTCTGGTTCCCGGAGATATTTTACTATATGGTCACATGAAATTCATGCTTGTCATTTTGCAGTACATTTGTGTTGTTGATGTCATTTGAATGCAATGGAAATTGTTCCTGTGGTTCCAAATAGTCAAGGATAATGAAAACTATCTTATGTATGGAGCTCTGCCAGAGCCTCGGAGTTATAATTTCAATTGCTATGCACAACTGGATTTTCAAAGTCTGGAGTCTCCTTTTGAATGAATTCTTGGAATCTGACTTTGGGGGGTTAACTGAGAGGCTTCATATACTGTTTACAAATTCAGCTCATGCATGCCTCACATGACTGTGCATGCAATAGGGCCTGCACTTGTTTATATCTCTGGATAAGCATCCCATTGGTCAAAAATTAAGCATTCAGGCGCGGCATCCTCATTGTGATCCAGTGTGACATGTTCAGTGTACTAAATCTGACTGAGCCATTGATACACTAAGATCTTGTTTTGAGCCCCTTGCATGAATTCTGAAGCTGCTCTATTCCTTGAAATTGACTTGAGCACATATGACTGACACTTAATGTAAGAATAGATATTCCATTTTCTTAAATGGTGGTTTACTGATTGCAGTGATTAAAATAGTAGTCAATAAGATGGAACAAGATCAGATTTCAACATTTTTTTTGTTTGTTTTGTTAATACAAAAAGGTCAGATTAATAAGATATGGTTTCTTGACTATTATTTTTTCCCTAAAGCTTATTGTTTTCACAAAAGTAGAAAGCTTGTATTTATTTGTGGTGCTGCGGTGGGAATGATAGCCTAGTGGTTACAGAGGTAGGTTTGGCTGTGGAGGACCAAGGTTCAATCCCCTGGGTGAACAAAGGCAAGCTACTATGGGCCCCTGAGCAAGGCCCAAGCTACTATGGGCCCCTGAGCAAGGCCCTTAAGCTACTATGAGCCCCTGAGCAAGGCCCTTAAGCTACAACTGCTCCCCAGGCGCTTAAGCAGCCCACTAGTATAACTAGTGATGACTTAAAAGCAGAGGACAAGTTTCAGTGCATTTGTACTGACAATATATGGATTATCCTTATCCATTTGCATCTATGAAGGTCATAGTAATCCAGAAAATCTTGGTCAAAAGGCAACTAGACTTATTTTCTTGGTTTTTGGCAAAGGGTCCATCATCAACAGTCACTTACAAAGCTGCAAAACATTTTACCAGCAAACTAGGTAGGAAACTCGATTTTTTTTCTATTTACATAGTTCATTAACTGCAGGTGGTGATGTAACATGTTCTATGCTGCTTATCTTCTGTCATCTGGGAATGTAGTCTAGTCAGATCTAGATTTCCGGGTGAAAGAAAAAGGAACCCCTGGGACTAGCAGTCTTGTTTTTAATGTTTTTTTTTTTTGTTTTGTTTTGTAAGGTTCAGTGGATGTTTTAGTTAGGTGAGAGAGAAGACACCACACCCCTTCACTCTTTGTGGGCTGGTCTGAAAGATTTTCCTTCTTTTTCTGATTTGTTGTCTTTGTTTATTTTTTAAATAATTGTATACATTTTTCTTCAAACTGTACGTCTTTTCAGTTTTGCCTTCCCTTGCATGGAACCTTTGATGCATTGCTTGGAGCAGTCTTACTGAGAACTTGACATATTTTGCCATAGTCCAACTTCTGGAACTGGATATAGGTGAAACGATTATCATTCGATGTTAAATCATTTTTGACATGCATACCTACACTTGAGACTGTCACAAAATGGTTGAAGTAAACTGGATACCTAAACAATGGGATTAGTTCCCCTTCTAACCAGATCTGTACCCAGTTGGACCTCTGCCTCTCCGTCATGTATTTAAAATACAGACAGAAACAAGGAATGTGCCACAGGTACGGTATTACCCAATGTTGGCAGTCTCGACAGGAGAGAGTGGATAGCAGGTCGTTAACTTACATGGGGATAACACCAAGCCACTGTCTCCAGCACACATCAAAGAGGACAAAAGCCTGAATGCTGAGATTCACCGGAAAGTGACAGAGAGAGATCAGTATTTCCTACTTGACTCACACCACCCACTATAACACTGTCCTTCAGACCTATACACCACCGGGCTGAAATGGTCACCAACAATACAGAGGAATACTGAAAAAGAGCTTAGAAACATCAAGAAAGAGCTGCAAACTGGTTGATATCCAAACTCTATCATTGTCCAGTCAGAAAGAAGGCTGGAAAAAAAATAAAAATAAAAATCACTAAACTGAGAGCAAAAGAAACATTGGTGCAGAAATGCTGTCATTCAATTTGTGGAAGAGTTTTTATCTTTTTAAATCTCTTTGGATGTGGAGCTTCTCCAAACACAGCATGCAGGTCCACTTTGAACCTAACAGCACCCTTAGATTTAAAAAAACAAACAAAAAAAAACTTGTTTAATCTGGAGAGAAAACATATAAAACATGAACTGAGTGAAATTGTTTACCTGGCCTACTCTGGGAAGGAGTACACAGACCTTTATATTGGGAGAAAAGTAAACTGCAACTGGACTCAGGTTTCACCTGCCAAACATTTACAAAGCAGTTGTGACTCTCCTTCTCAAGGTGACTTTACAGCCATTCATATGACCTATACATGTCACATACTGACCACGGCACAGTTGACAAAAGAGATGGAAGGGAGGTGAGGTATTTTCAAGAACCAAGAAAAGACGTTGTCTTGCACTCAAGCTCTTCATGAAAATGTAAAATATTATTTCAGCACTTCTACAGGACAAGGAATTAATATTAAGCAAAAAGGGCATGTCTAAACCCTGCTCTCACAGTAGACTCATTGTAATCCCACCAATACTGACTTCATAACACCAGCCCCGTCTATCAGACTGCTGAAATAGTAGTGAACACTGAAATGTCAGCAGACAAATACAGATCAATGAGATGAAGAGATCCTGTCAAATGCGTCTCTATGATCTTTTCCTCAGTCATTCACAACACAACCCTGGATGAAATCATTTTGCATCAATCAGATGCAAATCTTAACTGCTTTTGATGCATTTTTAAAAGCTTCTTGAGCCAATTTACTTCAACCTAACATCACATATGATCAATTATAAAGAAACAGAATATTCACAACTTGCACTAGGCACTCAGCTGAGTTTGAATTCATCAATATAGCCAGAAGCCATATTCCTCCTGTACATTTTTGGATATCAGAGACGTTAGACTGAGTTTGTATATGAGCAATTAAAAGATCTTATCGTGCACTGACAACAGGGGAAAAGCTGGATCACACACTTAAGAGGCAATTCCTTTGACAACACATTACATGCATAATTAAGCACAAGATTTCATTTAAGCATTGGAGGTAATCCCCGAGGATGATACAAGAAAAAAGCCACATCTCCTTTTTTTCATACTGTACTTTTAGCTGTTAGCTCTCTGCTTTGTGTTTGGCACTGCAGGTCAACAAGAACGAAGAGACAAACTAATATACAAACTCCCCCTTTTATTTTATCATAACTCCTTACTTCAATTAAACCCTCCACATTTTACACAGATCAATGTGGAGGAGTCTATAAAAAATGTCAATACCTGAAGCACAGACTGCAGCTGCAGAGAAGTTTGAGATAATACAGCATCCCCCATGTGTGTTTAGCTAACAAATTCCCCCCTTTGAACTTAATGCAGGCTTCCTTTGTGAAATACCAAAGCATTGATTAATCCATCTATACTGAGCTGATTTTCTCAGAGTTGTGTTGCATCCCTTTGAAATATTCAAAGCAGGGCTCTTGGAATAACCATAATACGGACCTTTGCTCTCCTAGGGGCAAGCAGCGAAATTGGCTGCATACAAATTAAGAATCAGCAAAGCAAAAAGGGAACATAGTGATTGAAACCACACTTGCATAATGGTGCTTTTGGTTATCAAAAATAGCAAGTATTTCACTGCAAGGAATAAGATTTTTTAATTAAGATTTGCGCTGGTGTATCAGGTGTGACAGAAATATGCTTTTTTTTTGTTCAATAACACTTGGGATGATTGAATGAATTTTTCATTGTTCTTATGTTGAAACAGTTTTCAAAAGCAATTAAAATGATCAAAGCTCATGCATCTGGAAATATTGACATTTTGAAGACAGATTTGTTTCACAAAGCAGTGACAGTACTGGTATGTGCATGAAGGACACCTCTTCTTCACAAGAAGACAACTGAGACATTTAGGATTTTATAGACATACATCGCCAAATGTGTCATAACTCCACAGAAAAGTTCTTATTAGATTTACAGGAATGATTGTAAATTAGTGACCTAGCTACAATATAGGGCGCGTTTCCACTAGTAGGAGTTTCTGGTTGATTTTTTTGGGGGGCTGGGTTGTTTATGCGTGTCTCCGTTACCAGGAACAACCCTGTGATCACAACTCATTTGAACCATTTGGACCTAAGGCATTTTGCTACGAGTACATTTGATGAAATTGGAGATTATAAGAAAAAAAAAAAGTCAGAGGTTCTTGTGTGGCACTACAGTGTCATCCCAGCTGAAGGGGCTGAGAAGACAGTCGGCCATGTTAGAGGTTTCTGTCTGGCAGGTTTACCCTGAACTCCTGCTGGTAGAAACACGCCTTATAGTCTCTAATGTCTTCTGTAGCTTGCCCACATGGTTGGATAGATGGTGGAAGCTGCAGAGATTTTGTGCCTCATTAGTTCTTCTTGGCTTTGCAATATGTTTTTTTTTACAGTATAATTTTCTTATTTCATTTGTTTAGGCTTTTTTTTTTTTTGTAAAGAATGATGGTTTGGACTCAAATCAGGATCACCAAGAAGTTAACAAGAGGAATCAATCTGTATGGTGATTTACAACAGAATGGCTTGCTGAAAAAAAAAAGAATCAAGATGACCTGTCAAAGTTCAGGTCTCGGCTTAATTTGAAATGCTATGGATGGTGTTTTTTTGTTTAAAATATCAGTTTTGTGTGGTCTCCTTTCTGTACTAACTGTAAAATCCAACCAGATTAACTATGGGCTCCAACCATGCATCAGTTTAGAGGAACATTTTGGGGTTAAATCATGCTAGTAACCCTAGGCTTATCAGTAAGCAGTGTAAAATTTTCTTGGGGACCAAAAATGGTGTGAATCACATTTAGACTGGAATATCTGTTTGCTCCAAAACAACAATTATTGTTGCACTAAAGGCAATCTACCAGAGTAAAGAAAAAAAATCTGTTTTAAGCCTCAGAATTGTCATTCCATTTCAGTGAAAGGGTGGATAGGGTCCAACCAACCATTCATCTATTTTCCTCCTCTTATCCGTGGTCGGGTCATCGGGGCAGTAGCCTAAGCAGGGAGGCCCAGACTCCCCTCTCCACGGCCACATCTGGGGCTCTACTCTGAGCCCCAGATGACCAAGCTTCTCACCCTGTCCCCAAGGGAGAGCCCAGACACCCTGCAGTCCGTATATGCAGTCTTCGTTCAGTCACAACCCACAGCTCATGATCATAGGTGAGGGTAGGAGTATGGACCAACTGGTGAATCAAGAGTTTCACCTTTCAGCTCCTTCTGTACCAGGACAGACCAATACAGAGTCTGCATTGCTGTGAACACCGCACCAATCAATCTCCCACTCCATTATTCCCTCACTTGTGAACAAGATCCCAAGATACTTGAACTCCTCTACTTGGGACCCTATCCAAGTGGATAGGACCCCTGCAGACAAATCAAGGTCATTTTGTGAGTGTACAGAAAGTGTATATTAAAATTTGCCTGACTTTCTTGTTCAAGTCACTTCTATCTCAGACTGTACACATTTGACTACTAAATATCACATGACAGTCAGTAGATGAAAAATTTATTGGTAGGATTTGACTTGTAACAAGTTGGCAGCGAATAGAAGGAGATACCTGTACAATTAATCTTTTTATACCCGCTCTGTACACTTACAAAGTTAAAAATATCTCTGCTTGTCTCTAGAGAGCCTCTTTACACTATTGCTTGGCTTTTTCTGACGTTATAGAGTGACACACAAAAACAGACTAATATAAACACCAACAGTGATGTAGGGCGCCCATGCTACATGCACGGCTGCTCTGTGGAACCAGATCATGCCAAAATCCTGGCCAGTGTTGTAAAATTGATCTAACCTTTGCACCTATAGGATACACTTTAAAAAAAAAGATTGTTTGAAAGGCTGTACAAACCTGAGACAGCTTTTGCTTTCTGAATCAGTTTTTTTCTGAACTAATAATGACAAAGACTCGATATAATATGCTGCTGTTCAACTGTGAGGCAATATATTCTGATAATAGAATCAAAATAAACAGTAATAATCTGACGGAGCAGATGAACACCAACTCTTGTTAAACATTATCTGCTAGAATGATGCAGTTTGCAGATGTTTAGAAGTCAAAGAACCATTATTTGATAAAAGCTTGTGGTCTAAATTTCAGTTTACATTTCCACCATGACTCATCAATAATCATTCTCGTGTTTGAAAGAACCAGATGCTGATGAACACAGAAATATTAGTTTCTTGAATTCAATTCTTTTATTTTCCCCCCATTCTTGCACCTCAATCTCATCCATATGTGATTTCTATAAAACCACCACATTTTCCTGTTTGCCTTCCAAAAACAAAAGAAATGCAGTACATTCTCTATATTTCTTAAAGTTAGGTGTCATTTTGCAAATTTGCTGTAATGAGTGATGCCGATTACATATAGTTTTAGTAGAAGGGACAGTTTAATTTCTTAATAACAAATGGAATCTTTATGTTCATAATCACAGGCACATCAACTGGTTCTGCAATTTATCACCTCCCTTCTCTTAACTGGCACATCTACTTTACTGTACCTAAAACTTTGCCTGCGTGAAGCACCGAGTTTGTTTTTCAGGCATTGATGGATGTGCATTAAATAACATGACACTCTCTCGCCAGTCTGAATATATTTTGCTCTCTTTCTATGTTTAATTGGTGTAATCAATATTAATGTGTTGCGAGTTCCAGTATACACAACAACGGCAGTGTTCTGTTTACATTCATTAAACAATATCTTATCATATGAAGCATGCTGATGAAATTTAATAATTATGCTAATAGGGTTTGTAGTTGTATTTAAATTAATTATGCCTGGAAAATAGGTTCATTTTCAGTAAATGGATAGATATTTAATGGGCAAATAAATCTTACCTCTTTGTTGTCCCTCTGCTGTCAAATTGGGAACCTGAATATTTAAATCCAAAACTAATTGAAATATTCAGGTTAAAGATCATGCATTTATTTTTAAAGTATTATGCAAGCTCATAGGTTGTTGCAAAAAAAGAACAACAACAAAAAAAACATAAACAATACATTTCCCTAGAAGCTGAAATGTACTAAATGACTGAGAATAAAACTTTTCTGGATTCATCAAACATGCATTAACATGCAGAAAAACCCTAAAAACCATTTGGGAATTTTCAACTCCAGAATTATGTTGCAACCCATTTCTGAAAAAGTGGAGACACTGTGTCAAACTTAGATAAAAACAGGAGTGCAATGATTTTTAAATCCCATTAAACCACACTTTATTCATAACAGAACATAAAATATACATCAAATGATGAAAGTGAGAATGAAAAAAATATTGGCTCATTTTAAATTAAAGGCAGAAACACAACTTAAAAGAAGTTGAGACACGGGTAACAAAAAAGACTGGGAAAGTAATTGGACAAAAAAGGAACACCTGGACGGACATCTTGGAGCTAATTTGGTTAACTGGCAACAGGTCAGTGACGTGACTGGATATAAAAAGAGGATTTTTGACCTGTCCAGGTGTGCCCCTGCCTATTGCCTGTAATAGACTGGGATGGGCTCCAGCAGACTCCTGTGGCACTGTACCCTTAAAAGGATTAAGAGGGTATAGAAAAATGGATGGATAGAAGAGCATTTTTGAGAGGCTCTCAAAAGGTAAGGGGAAGAGTTAAATTTAAAAAAAAAAGTGTCAACAAATTGTAAAGCACTTTCTAACTAATGTTTCTCAGTGTAAATTTGTAAATAATAATAGTTAAAAAAACATTCACAATTTCATTATTCTCTCTATACAAACAGACAATCTAGAGAACACTCCAAGCTCCAAGAGACAAGTCCAGCAAACACACACACAAACACACACACAAATGTTATGTATATACATATGTACAGATGAAAGCAGGCATGATTTTGTTATGGGAATTGTGTGGTACATTTTCAGAAATCACAATTTAAGAACATATGGCACCACTCCATCCAAGGATGCAGGTTAAATGTTTGTAAACCAAACGAAACCATGTATGAACAAGATCCAGCAATGCTATCATCATCTGAGCCAAACTCTATTAAAATGAACTGAGGGAAAAATATGTAGTCAGACAAATAGAAAATTCCTTTTAGAAACCACGGATGCCTCATCCTCTGAACTAAAGAGAAGAGGAGCCATTCATCGTTATGAGCACTTATCTCAAAAGCCTTCATCTCTGATGGTATGGGGTTGCATTAGTGTGTATGGAATGAGAATCTTGCACAATTCAAAAGGAAATGCCAATGCAATGATATTTTATGTATATTATATGCACAGATTTTAAAAGGAACACGTGGTCCCATCCATACGTCATCTAGTTTTCAGAGAAGACCTTATTTCTTTCAGGAACGATACTAAAAATCACATACTTGCTTACAAAAGCGTGCTTTAACTGGATTAATTGCAGGTCCTGAACTGGACTGTTGAAAAGGCTATTGGGCTCTATATTTAAACAAAAACTGGAAACATTCTGCTTCCAAAACTCTAGGAAGTGGTCTCTTCAGTTCTCAGATGCAAATTGGATGTTATAAAGGAGAGAGGAAGCCACGCATGGAGAAACACCACCCTATCCCAGCTTTCTTGAGACATGTCGCTGCCATGAACTGCATTTGTGAACGGAACAGTTCAGACAGTGATCTCTGGTACCGTTCCCTGGCCCATGCACCTATTTCCAGCAGAGAATCTTGGCTCTTTATTAATGCAGTGGAAGTGCCCAACGAACATGAGCCTCTACATTTGACCCTTGCCCATGATCGATGTGCACAGAGATTCCTCCTAATTCTCTGAATCTTTTGATGACATTGTACACTGCAGAATATGGTCTGTTTAAAGTATTCACAATTTTACATTGGGGAACATTTTCCTAAAATTGTTCAATTTTTTAAAAAACAGATTGGTCAACATCTGCCCATCTTAACATCCGAGAGGCTCTGCTTCCCTGAAATGCTCCTTTTTTTTTTTTTTTTTAGACCCAGTCATGTTACTGACCTTTTGCCAATTAACCAAACTAGTTGTCAAACGCTCTTCCAGTTGATTTTTGCCAATTATATTTCCAGCCTTGTGTTCCCCGTGTTCCAACTTTTTTTGAGATGTGTTGCTGCCATCAAATTCAAAATGAGCTAATATTTTAGTTTAAATGACAATGTCATCTCAGTTTTAACATCTGATTTATGTTTTTTATTGGGAATAAAATATGGGATTTGCAAATCATTGCATTCTGTTTATACAGTACTGTTCTAAGTCATAAGTTGTAGTTGTTTTAGTTATATTATGAATAATTATCTCTTACTTTACACTCCTGTTCCTTGTGGTCTGAGGAGCCTTCACATCTTGTCTGGTCTTTGTCTCCAGCTGTTGCTGATTACCAGGCTTCACGTGCTGCACCTGTGTCTAACTGTGACATTCCCTGTATCAGCCTAGAACAGTGAACCGACTTTCTTTTAATTTGAGATTGTAGGTTACAAGATTAGATTCAACACATTTCCTTGCTCTGCTTTACAAAATTGAGTTCAAACTAGCTTGAATATTACAATGCTGTTAAAAACAAACATTCTATCTTTGACAAAGAATCCCAAATCCACCTCATTATTAGGTCAATGATGGCACAAAGTAACACTTCAACCCCTATTTGGATCATCTGTAGCCCACAGGGAGAAGCTACCTGGATCTAAACAGACTGTCGCAGCACCCTCAGGGATTCTCATGCCCCGACTGCTATGCCCTCAAATTCTGCATTTTAAAATGTACTGAACGCCACCGTGCTAAAGTCTCTGTTGTTATCAGCCCAACAAGCTTCATCCGTGCAGAAATGTCTTTTTTTTTTTGCTTGTGAGTTTCTTCAGCAGGGTGAATGTCTCAGCTGGCCTCACTGTGTTATCTCTGGCACACTGTTAGTGCGATACAGTGCTCCGCACTCTGTTGCTTTCATCACATTAAGGGCTGACACAGTGGTGGCACGATAGTGGAAATTAGCAGTTACAGCCAGCCACTGACTGTCTCACAAGACTTTTACTTATTTTAGAAGTTGACAGTGTTGCTCAGGCTGACTTATTTTCTACTTCCAATATCTCAATAAATCCACTGAACCAATCCGTGTTTGACTGGTGATACTCAAAGGTAGTGGTATTGTTCATATTGACGTACTTATCCTTGGTTATTATTAGCTTTTATATGCTTATAGGAGAATTACACTTGATCAGTCTACCACCATATTCATAGATAGAAAATTACTGCGGAAAGACCTTTTTTTAAAAAACAAACAAACAAAACAATTCGAAGAGCAAGTGTCAGTATTCCTCTGTTCATCCAAACCAGAACAAACAAAAGAGGACTTATTGTATATTACATATGTTTTCCTATTTCATTTAGAACAACAAGGCCACCAGTAGGATTTGTGTTACAGGATTAACCATGTTTGCATACTGCAAGGGACATAATAGACAAACCTCCATTCTTCCAGGGCCTCATTTTCTTAGACCATTGTCCCCCCTATAAAGATGCTTTCAGTTTTTGCTTTTCGTACATATCAGATACTGAAATACTCCAATGAAATCTCAACACAGAGGGTTATAAGTGGATAGAATTATTAAATTTATGATATAAAATGACAATGAAAGGATTCCAATTAAAATCTTTAATTAGATTTTTAATGAAGTCTCAGTTGACAAAGAGCAAATAATGTGAGTGTATGTACCGCACCACCTTAAGAGCCTCTGAGGGCAGCACTGGTTTCAGCATGAAATATTAATGAAAAGTTTATTGAAAGCCAAATGCTGTAATGCACATGAGTGAAAGGATTGGGAGGATATCATTCAAGAGCTACTTCTTTTCTTTTTTTAAGAGACTGCAGAATGAAACTAACATGCAGACATGGCCACATGTTCAAGTCAAACTGAATTTTGTGACTTAAGATTTAATTATCTACGACAAACTGAATGAAAAGGGTGAAATTGGTGCAGAAGCTTTTGTTGCTGTACCCCCACATGCTGACTGCCAGAACTCTGTGTTTCAGAGAGTCATGGATTTAATTGGCTCAGTCTAATTTTTATTTCAAATGAACATTCATGAATACATTCTAAGTGATCAAATTTGACAAAAGCACACAGTGTTCTGCCCATTTTATTCTGGTGCTCTGAGGTTGTGGCATTTGACAGGAACACTTGACTCCTGTTTTTAAGTAGAACTTTGCAAAATAAGAATTTTTATTTATTCTTCACTCTTGTCTTATATGCTTGCAAGGAAGTTCTTGATTTAACATACTGATTTTTTAAAATTTTTAATTTCCTCCAAAATTTAAAGTCACTTTATTGTACCACAGTTATTATTTAGCACATGCATTATAATGTGGTAGTCCAACTTATGAAATAAAAAGCTGGTTCAGATTTTAACTAGACAGTTTTGTATCATAATTGGAAAAGAAAAGTTAATAGTATGTAGTGTGTGTGTGTATCTATATATATACACGAGTGTGTGCATATATATATATATATATATATACATATATATATATATATATATATATAGTATAATATGTCTCCTAACGGAAAATGAAGTTCCCACCTTTTTCTTTTCCAGACCAATGATCAGCATGGTAGGTCTGATTAAAAGCAGATGCACTCTGAAACCCATACTCACTTTTTTCCTCCTATTCTCCCAACTGTACGATATAAAACCAAATGAGCAAAGTCTGACATTTGCATTATGCTTAATCCTGAAAATGGAAATATTTAAAGGTACGTTTAGCGATTTCTTGACAGCATCACATCAACAAAGTACAGAGGGCTAACTGAGGAGTTAGTGCTCTCAGGGAAAAAACATACAAAAGTATTTCTGTCTGAGTATAAAGCAGCTAAATCCTTCCACTATCCTTTATTGTACTTCTGTGTAGGTGCCACAAATTTGTTGTTGCTGTTCCCTTTTTAATAGTGACTGACTAAAACAGGGTATAAAAGACGTGCCGTTGTCCTCTTTTTTATTGTTAAAGGTGAGTGTATTGTGACATAGGCGTGTTCCTATCTGTTTGAATGTGAGGGATACATGCCTCAGGGTGCCTCGATGCTTGAGGCAATCTCACTCTTATCTGGACAAAGCAGACATCCCCATGAGGATCATGTTGTTTGATTTATCCAGGGCTTTTGGAAAGAAAACAACTGAATGCCTCCACTGTCACCTACACTACTGACTACTTGACAGACAGAGCAGTTTGTGACCAAAGGTTGTGTGTCTGAGTGGGTGTTTAGAAACACAGGAGCGCCAAAGGGAGACTCTACTCCCAGCATTGATCTTCAGTCTCTGCACCTCAGACCTCCAGTACAACTCAAGAGTCCCGTCATCCCTGTAAATACTCTGATTCTGCTGTTGTGGGGTGTGTCAGTGGCGGACAGGAGGTTGAGTACGGAGGTGGAGGAGATTGTGGATTTTAGGAGGTCTAGGAATGAGCCAAACACTTTTTTCATCCTGTGAGAAGAGTTAGAGGTGATGGAGGATTAGAATTACAATGAGGCTCTCTACATGAAGGGACAGAGGAGACCCCACTTTTACATTTGCCACTAGATTTTGTATATCTTTTTATTGGCTTAAGGTGGAATTGGACATTTTCTTTGTGGTCATCTGCTCAGAGCCAATGACAAAAAAAAAAAAAAAATTAAAAAAAAAAAAAGGTCAACCTGATAACAAAAGGATGACTTTGTGTTTTTAATTTAGATGCAACAATTTAAATTGCCTTTCGAGGTTAATAAAGTGCATTTCAATTCAATTTGACTCACTTACGAGGAAGATGCACAGAGGAAGGGGAGCACAGTGTAGCCGATCGGTACACGGTGGAGAGTGTGGACTGAGAAAGAGATGAACATTGCTTCTTGATCAGACCAGCACTTGTTTACATCTGAACGCACTCCCACATTTACATCAGTGGAGCTCCCTCCTTGGAGTTCTCACAAAGTCGTCTGAATGTTAGAGCATTTCACATGTTAAATAATATGTAAATAAGAAGCACAACAAGAATTAATGGCAGAAAAAGTAAGATGACTAAGAGACATGAAAATACTTTTTCCTGGGTACTTAACAGCACTAAGCCCTCCTACTGACTTAAAGATGTACTGTAAAAAGCAACATAGTTGCAGATGTTCACAACTGTAAAATTAATTCAAAAAGGGAGTGAAAAGTGAGGTTTGGTTGTTTTTTCCCCCCAATAAAAACAAAACTTAATCTTTTTTATCCTAATTTGCGTCATGTAGAAAAATTATTTATTTAGTTTTCCAGACAGTAGTTTTTTAGTGTTTGTTTTTCTTTTTACATACTATAATTATGCTATTATGTAGCACAATACAATATAATCCTTAAAGATCTTCAGCCATCTGGAGTCTATTTGTATAACAAAGTGTTGGGTCAAACAGTAATCATCTTGGGGTTTGTTGGCAGTGTGGAAACGTTTGCAACTGCAACCATGAAGGCGAACGTTGCTGAAGTCACTGCATCCCACTGTCTTATGAAGCAAAATGACAAGAAAACCATTATGTCCTTCCCCTCATTATGAAATATCCCCTTGAACAGGCTAGTCCTTGATGGCTCACAGTCCTGGAACTACTTATAATTGATACGTGTCAAAGGGAGAGATTTAATTAGCACACGTGTCTGCTTCGCTGATCAAAGCGACAAATCAGATTTATTTTATCCTGATCAAGCCTCACTTGTCACATGTAACAATCTGACAACGAGGAAGAACAGGGATTTAAAAACTGACTGTTTTAGAGTCAGACTTGATAAAACAGGATTAGGGAATGGCAGCTGGACCACGAGGCATTTCATCTATTGTGAACCTGACACTAAGTCATTAACTAAACTGTAACCAATTCATAGCTTGCAAGAAAATTAGGACAAGATGTTAATTCAGTATTAAAGCTTCAGATTTGATCTTCTACAGTATAAACAATTAAAAAAAAATACTGAAAAAATCATAACAGGAGAAGAGTAAATATTTGTCAGATACCAGAAGTAGAGAAGCCTGCCATTCCTCAACTGACCACTAGGGGTGAACTTCAACAGCAAGTCAATCTCCATTGATCTATGTATTAACCAATCCCCATATTTGGATTAACTGGGGTTCCAGAGGCCATTCTTCTCTTAATCTATTGCCAAATCACACCACAATGTTGATAAAGATGTTAGAATTGCTATAAACTCAATCTGTGAGACTGAGAAAAGTTATGGTTTTTTTTTTTTAATAATTAAAATTCATTTAGGCAGGAGAAAACAGTATAACAGAGTTTGTATAACAGTGAAAGCTCAGGATAAAGATCAGAAACATGCATGTAAATGAAAAGAAATAGGATAGAAAAAATGGTTTAAAAAAAAAATCAAAGCACCTTGCATAGCTGCAGCATCACTGGCGTATGGAACAAGAAATACACCGAGCATTATCGTGTCATACGGCTAAACTAGTCTGTGGTTGTCAGAGTTTAATGAGAGTGTGCTTGATGTGTTCCTGAGATTGTGGATATTGACACTGCTGACCCAGCCCCAGTGATGCCTACCACCAGGGTCTGCACTCAGAGGAAATGGGGGTGGTGTCGGAGGAGACAGAAGCATAGCAGTCAGGATAGTCTAAAAACTAAGGTAAAAACAAATCCATGTAGACCACCACTACCATTTATCCTGATGGCCAAAGCACAATCCTTGGAAAATAAACTGGAATCAGTACTCCCTGCAGTAAATCTCACAGTGCTTGTGTGTCTATCTACACAATTATCTAGTGTTACAATGCTAAGTAGTCTCAAGCCACTGTTCTTCAGACATCGAGTATCTGGTTGTTAAAAGCAGACCCTTTTACCTGCCCAGGGAAATTACATTACAATTAATCAATCATTAAATACCAGGTGTACAGATCATGGACAGTCTGGCCTGCTCCCTTAGCATTGCCACACTTGTGTAGAAAGCTCAGCAATGCCTGCACTTTCTGCACAGAGAAGAGTACACCTACCATCTCCCATCCTCACTTTCTTCTAAAGATGCACCATAGATCTATGTCAGGTCTGAGTCCTGCAAAGCTGCATGCTAGAAGGTATGGCAGAATGACGAGAACCGGAAAAGGATAACTGGGATTGCAATTCCTCCCTTCCTTGACATCACACACACTGCTTATGAAGCACTGCTGGAAAAAGGTTTCAGAATACCGTTATGCACCCCACCCACCCTCACTATGGTTAGTGCTCCCTGGTGGCTTCTGGGAAGAGGTTTTGTCCATCAAGAACAACACAACCAGATTCTGCAACAGCTTCTGTCCCTGTGCAATTACACTTTTGAACTCCAAATAAGCTCTCACCTCTTAAATATGTACAAAGAAAGAAAGATTAATTTAGCTTGGTCTTGATGTAACATCATTTTGTTCAAATATGAACCTTTGCATATTATCTAAATTAAACTCTTTTCTTGAGAATGTTAAAACATGGATTTATAAAGTAGTTTATAAAATTCTGCTTAAAGAATTTTAACATGTTTCATCTACAGATGAAAAAGGGATGTTTGTCACACTTTCAGTAAACAGTTTGAACTTTCAACATCTAAAACTCTATTAAAAGGACTGGCATGTTGAACACTATAGTAGTGATAAAACAGTTTTTGATCCACTGAATTTATAAAACCAAGGTCATCTTGTGATTGGAATTCCAAAGACTTCAGTTTTAGTAGAAGAAGATGACAAGTGAAACATCTTAAAGAGCATGGAAAAAGGCCCAGTTGAATTTTTTTCAAATGCAAGATTATCATGAGTTTTCCGGGAGTCAGCATGTCATCCACGTTAATTGGGAGATACTGGTGGAAGGAGCCTTCATCTTGTAAACTGAGATTTGAACTTTTTTTTTTTTTTTTTTTAAATTAAAAAAAAAAAAAAGAAAACATTACGAAAACATTAGATTACGCTCATGGTGGTAGCATGACTGGAGTGAGCATGCTTGTTGGTGTTATGTGGAGAAGAGATTGTGGCAGGACCCAAAGGCAGGAGATGAGGGTGGCAGGAGTACAAATCAAAAATCCTTTAATGGAACAAAAGAGCATCGCAAACAATGATCCAACAAAAGAACTCAAAATACTTTTACAGCCAAAAGTAAATCCAAGGAGACACAGTAGGGACTAGGAGGGAGGAAGGGAAAGACAAGGCAAGATATACCAACAGGACTAACAAGACACAGGTGAAAACAATCAGGGACAACAGGAGTGAGGGAACTCCAACTATAACTAAGCACAGGGACATAGACATTCAAAATAAAACAGGACCTAACCAAATACCAAACCTATGACAGTTGGGAGGGATGGAGACAATATGGCAATGATAAATTTGATGCAGAAATGTGTGCTGGCGTCTGTCTCTAGTGGTAGTTTGTAACATTTGCAGGTAAAAACAGAAAAAGCTGTGGGAATGTCTAATGACAGAGGCTGTCCCTTGTTTAAGCAAAAAACCAATCCAATTATATTTCCTATGTTTTTTAAAATATATTCTTGTCCTCTTAATTGTGAATTTGAGAAGACTGAAGTACTTCTTCTTGTGCTAAACCATATCCCATGTCTTAAATTTTTTGTAATTTTAATTTTATTTTGAAGTTGCTTGCTTTAAAGTATTTTAGTGTCCTCTCTGAGACCCTTGTTTTTATTTTTATTGTATTTTTTTCTCTCATTTGGGTTTAGACATACCTTTTAAGTGCAAACATAGTCCTAAAGTAAAGTTATTATTTAAATATTATTTTTAATTTGTCCTCTTAATAAATGCAGAACTCCAATACTTTTTGTCCAATGTAGTCTATTTTAAGCAGGTAACCATTTTTTTTTTTTTTTTTTTTTTGGATAATTCATCTTCACTCTGGCATTGTAGCACTACCAGTTACACAAACACAATATTTATCCTGTCTTTGCCAGAAAATAGAGACTCTACATTCCAAATATGTGTCAAAGGGGAAGACGATGTGCAAACGATGATTGGCTTCTTGTCAAGTGAGTCTTGAACAGCTGACAGATTTTTCTGTCACTGCCGGCGATGCTGCAGCATTTGAGTTGCCTGGTGGTTAGAAGTGAATCACGAGACAACACTCCACTCATCAAATCAGTCAAAGCACTAATTGCAAAGGAGTCGGTTTTTGCCATTAGGAACCAGGGCCAGCCTAATTTGTACTTATTGATAGACAGCCACATAAATAAGAAGTGTCATGATGGTATTTGAAGAAAGGGGAAGAAATGGGGGAAAAAAGGCCAGTTCAGGCAATATTACTTCTGAATAAAAGTTGTGTGCACTGTTGCATAATTTTTTAAATAGGTAACTTTGAAATATCACAATGAAATCTATAAAATAGCGACAAATCCTCTGGAGCATTCAGAGGGCAAGTGTGTGGGTGGAAAAGAGTTTCTACTTCAGACTGTTTTCTCTGTTGAACTGCATGGTCTTTTCCACTTATTCGCAGTGCAAAAAAAAAAAAAAAAAAAAAAAATCAGTATTCTGTGTATTTGAAAATAACATGAAAACAGCAAGAAACATCTTTTGTTTTTTGTATTTGCTTGTTGCAAACAAAGCACAACAACAATTTCTACAGCATACTTTTGCATCATGTCCTGTTTCATGGGCTGTCTTTCTGGATGTGTGTGTGTGTGTGTGTGTTCTGAAATATTCCCCAAGAGTGTTTTCCTACTGAAGTGGATGTGCATCCAGCAATTTTAGAAAATTCTTGCTCATTTTTTGGAACATCTATCATAGTCCTAGAACAGGGAGTATTTTCACTCAAACACATTACAGCATCTGTTAAAGATAAATTAGTTATCACATTAATGTTAGCTTCCAGTGCTATGTCATCCTGTGTATATACTGACTCTCATCCATGGTCTTAAATTGCTCAGTTGCTGCTAGGGTTACAGATGAAATATATGTGGAGGTCAAATTCATATCTATAAAATAACATGCTTGGCTAAAGGAAAGTCTTCTCAGAAACATTTGTTCTCATTTTAACCCCCGGTTCTATGAGGAGAGGTGATATCCTCTAATGGCTTCTTTTGCACTACATTGAATTTGCAGTTTGGAGCCTGTTATTATTGCTTATTAAAAGTTGTCACCTTTGCAACCAAGACAGTGAAGCACTGTACTGCATGCTGACAATATTCCAACTGGGCTGAGGGAACTAAGTTTCAACCGTTTACGTGATCGATTAGAAAGATTTCTCACCAACTAAAACCAGTGATTGCCAGTTCAGTGGTTTGTTTTACTGTGGTAGAAATCCTCACCCTGTTATGATTTTTGGTATTCTTGAGTTTTTCATAGGTCTCCTTTGTCTTCTTATATTCAAAGAAAATCAATAGTGTTCGGAAATAGTCAAACTAATTCACACACTCAAACTGGATCAGGTAAAAATTGAATGTGAGTAAAATTAAACTTTTAGGAGTGATAACAGATGAGAAAATGAGCTGCAAATCACATATTATGTTAAAATTGAAGTTTAAAAAGAGTATAGCAATAATAAACAAAGCAAAACATAGTCTAGATTATAAATCACTATGTATTCTTTACTGCCCATTTGTCCTGGTTTATCTCAATTACTGCATCGAAGTCTGGGGTTATAATTACTATACAACAATTCAGTCACAATCTATCCTGCAAAAGAAAGCAATAAGAGTCATTCATAAGGCAGGGATGTGATTTTCACAGTGAATAATGAACAAGGCTGACTTTTAACAGGTGATAAACGAGTTATGTGTAACTGATACCTGTAAGCATCTTCTCTAATATTGTGTTTGCACATATGATTTGCATAGATGCACTATTTGTTTGGATTTTTTTTATTATTATAGAGTTGATGATAATGAAACATTTAGATATTTAAATGTTGACACTTTGAGAAGGGGTGGGATTTAATAAGTCTGTAGAACGCCCCAGTATTTTGGGTTTGTGTATTATTTTATTTCTTTTATTGACTTTTCTCTTTTTTATTATTTTTCTATTTGTGTATGTTTTTTTATAACATGCTGGGAATAAACTAAACAAACTATATTTCTCTTATTTTTTATTAGCTGCTTTTCTTTACTCCTGTGTTTAGTTGGAAAGTCTGACTTCCTTGTGGAAGTGCAGATTTTACATCTGTTAGTCTAATCTCTTCTGATTGTTAACACCTGTGTTTAATTGCCCCTGTGACTAGAAGTGTCTTGCATCTTTTCCCTGGCATTCTATCTGTTTTTGTTTGTTGTTTCTGTGCTATCGTGGTTGTTGTTATTGTTGTATTGCAGTGCTTTTGGTTAAAATAAAGAACTTTGTTGTCCCTGCCTCCTCTAATTGCATCCTGTATTTGAGTCCTCCACTGCTGCTGAATCCTAACAAACCCTTAGAATAAGTTCTCTTAGATTTCTTTTCTCTTTCTCTCTTTTTTTTAAAAAAAGATGTATATGTTCAAATTTTGCTGTTACCACTGACAGAAACTAAAACCCCCTGAAACTCCTATTTTGGGACAACGCTTGCTAACCTGTTTCCTACATAAAAGTAATGAATTAACAAATCCCATGTTAGTTTTGCACAATTTGCTAAAACGTGTTAACTAATAATGGGCAAGACACTTGAGGTAAAACTTATGAGTATTTAGTGGAGTTTTTGTCAACATAGCTCCTGACAGGTGGTCTCTTTGGCATCTCTAAATTGCAGTCATGGATTTAAACTTGCCTGTGGGTTTATTACATTCTCTGCAGAACAGACTTTAAGCTCAGTGTGAATACAAGAGGCTAAAAGTTTCTCAGTTTTGACTTTAAAGCCTTAATCGTTACAGTGTGCACAGGACAAGATGAGGTCAGTACCAACAGTGAGCATGGTCTGGGTCTACAACATACCAGATGCTTCACTGGCTGAAGCTGTGAACAGGCCTGACGTACTGTAGCTAATATGAATAACCCACACTGTGCACAATGATTAAATCTCCTACTATTAATTGTGCGGCCTATATTTGCCAGAAAGGACATTTGGGGTGAGAGGAACAGATTTTTCTCCTAATTTGTAGCACAAACTGACCTTTTTTCTGTTTTTTTTTTTTTTTTTTTTAAAGAAAAGTGCTATATTGGCACCAAAGCAAAAAAGGATGGTGGCACTACTGCTAGTATTACTACGAATAGTCCTACTACTACATGAACCATAATGACTTCTTCACAGCTCCCCTCCATCATGTACATAAGTACAGCTTCTCTCCCTGTCACTGATTGGCTGGATCAATGTTTGTTCTTTAACGTTAGAATCTCATTTGAGGTTGTAAGTATTTAATCTACCTTTATTGTTGCAGGACATACAATGACATGCACAGACACACAAATACATCAGCAATTATTAAAAGCAAATTATACTTAATGCAGTCACTTTTATCACATTCCATTTTGAAAAAAAATCTGTCATACCTTAGCTACTTAATAGATAATGTTTATTAATAAGAACATTTCTGTTCATTCACTTCCTTGATATGTAAAATTCTCCAACATCTTATGCTCCATTCAGAAGGGGATACAAGAATACAAGTTTTAGACAAGAGCATTTCTGTCTCTCAAAAATGTAAACTATAATTTTGGTGGAAAACATTGTCAGCTAGCTGAGATGGCTGAAAATACTTGTTGCTACAATTGTCAGTCTTCCAGCACTCAGCTCAACTAATGAAGACCTTCTTTGTGAGTAATTTCTCATAAATACAGGGTGAAAAGAGGCATATGGGCACTGATGCTGCTTGGGCACAATACATGCACTGAACCACTCATCCTTTTTATGAACTAATTGAAGATTTAAACCTCACTGACTACGAAAGACAATAGAGAAGTTTCTCATTTTTTGTGCTTTATGTACCAGGAACATTTGCAGGCTCTCTTGTTTTGGCTTAATTGCATATTCTAGTAAAAATCAAAAATCGTTCTTCCTCTCCCTCAAAGGAAATTATCTTTTTGGCTACGCTGCTACTTCGAGAGATGTACTTTTAATTAAGAACAGTAGTGCAGAAAAATGTGGAAAAACAACGTGGCAGCTGCACCGTACAGAGTCGGAGCAGGAAGTTGTCACCCGCCCTTGTCAGTGGAGCAGCGAACCGGACCCATAGAGTACTTGAAATTTAAAAAAACTGGCTTCTCTGAGACTAAATTGGAGATCAAAACTGCAGAATATTCAACATAAAGCATAAGACTCAGTTAGAAAACTAGGAACTTGAGTATTATTTGTTTCAGTGAGGAACTAAATTCCACCACAATTAAAGGTGTAGTTAAACCACCAAAAAACAAAATGGAAATATCTGACAGAAAGGAAAGATGTCAGCAGATTTTTTGTTTCTTAAGTATAGTGCATTTGTTTCCTTGTAATACATTTTAAAATATTAGAACGATTCAGTTAAACACATCTACTGCAGCGTTTGTGGTCTTCCCTTTTATGGATGAATGTTAGATAATTGGCGGCATTAAAGGCACACTATGTAACATTACCAGTGAAAGACCAAATGGAGGCAACATATCAAGTGAAAGTTCCTGGTGTAAGACACAACAAAGTGCACACACAAGATCTGACAGTGATTTGGTAACCCAAGTGGTCTCCAAACCATGACAAAACACATATAGGGAATAATCTTGAAGTGCTTAACACAGCATTTCAGTAGCGATATGCCAACATTTTGGGAATTAGTCTATTTGCCATCAACCACAACTTTGATAACCTAGATATCTAGACATACCACTAATTTCAGTTTGTTTTACAGGTATGTGTGGCTACCATCCATTGGAGCCCAATAACTACACCCAAAAGCTGCGGGAAGGAAATCAAATCAGTCCATCCTTGAAGAGAGAGTCTCTGGGGGGCAACGTTATCTAGATGTAAACAGTGCTGATGGCCCAAGAGCAATCGACTTTGGCACCAACAGTTAAAGATTCAGAACTTTTCTTCAAAAATTTAAGATGACACTCAAATCATCACTTTGCAAAGTAAATCTCATTGCTGTTTTGCTGACAGGCTACAGCAAAAGTTTCATTTACTCTTCTACATAACTCATTCTCCAGTTGGCTTGTCTCTGTCGCTCTGAATAAGTTAACTGTGTTCAAAACCAGTTTAATAAGCAACTGTACCAACTACAAAAGACAACAGAAAAGTTTTTTTCTAAAGATCCTTTTCAGACTCTAGATCTGTCAGTCAAAGAGTTTGATTGAATTCAGATTGATTTAAATAGCTTCAAATCATGACAAATAAAATCTTGAGGCACTTTAACAATACAATTCAACTCATTTCAAATTATTCCAATTAATACAAAGCCAATTAGAAAATTGCTCAGGAAAGAAAACCAAGAGAATCCACCAAGACCTTTCTTCGATACAAAATCTGATCCGGAGCAAGCACAAGGTGACTGTGGAAAAAGGGGAAAAATCCCCTTTAACAGGAAGAAACCTCTGTCCGAACCAGACTTAGGAAGGGTGGCTGCCCACCCTAACCAATTGGGGGTAAAAGGGTAGGAAGGAGGAGAGGACAAGAAAGACAATAAGTCAAGATAAGATGGTACACACCATTCTCTTCTGTGTATCCAGTAAGCACATCTGACAAAGGGCCTGCTAGTTTTACTTAACAGAATTGCAGGAAGTGGATTACTAAAAATATCCTAACTGACAAAATAAACGTCCTGCTTATTGTAAACATGTTGTATCTGGTACCTTTTTTATTTTTTAATGTAAAAATGAAATGTAATAAACTTAGACAGATACATATGAGGACATATATGTTTGAGAAGCAACACTACCAGGGGACAGCGATTGCCTGCTGCACTGGTACACAATTTCAAAATCAAATGTGGAGTTTGCCATTAAGAATCAGGTAGAAATTTAATGTCATTTGTTGCAGCACAGGGGTCAAGGTCCTACATAGGGTTGCCTTATCTGGAGAAGGGGAAACAGCACTGCAGTTAGTGTTTCCACAGAAAAGAAAATTTGCTTAAAATTTGGCTTGTTATGGGAACAAAAGCCTAATATTCGTGGGCCTGGACTTCATCCGGTCATTAATTCTTTGTTAAAGAAGGAATGTCTCTGTTTTACAAGTCTCTTTACATCTCGGCTATTACTTTTTTTTTTTCGGGGTTCTGCAGCCCTGTAGATTTTAGTCACGTTTGCTTGCAAACTATAAACATAATCAATCTTACATGGAACAATTAAGGCAGAAAAAATATGCTTCATAATTTAGCCAGAATCTTTGTCTGATACATGTTCAGGTGGCTGCAGTAGAGGGTGATTCTGGTTACCAGTTCATTGGTTGTATCTGTGTGTGTTAATTTACTTGCAAATGTATATCTGTAGTTTAACTACAATGAAATACACAAATATACCATTACAAATCCACAGTATATTTACAGTAGTTTATTACCCCATATTGATCATGTAAATCACTGTGGTTCTGATTAATGTCTTTACTGCATACAAACATGTCTCCTCTCCATTGTGAGTGACTGGGATCAAATGAGATGTTCCCAAAATTAGACTAATATTGGGGAAAAATACAAGTCTACTTGTCCTCAAGCCACATTTCTTTTTAACTTGCACTTGATTACTGTTCACTAATAGAAATGCAACCGTAACATTACTCCTTCATTAATATTCTTTTTTCATTGAAAAATTTAAAAGCACAGATGCATTTAAGGATATAAAGCCTTTTTATCTTTACGCAAGACTTAAGCAGGTTTATATTGATCTTCATAAAGTGCAGTCAGGAGAGTAAAGGAGATTATTTAACATAATGAAGATGTTGTATAGTACTACATTTGGTTCATGCAGGAGTTCAAAGCTTATGATGTGGTGATACTGTGGGCGCAACTCCGGCACACAGCTGAGGACGCAGCTGCCACTAATCACCCAATCCACAGCAGTATAAAGTGCACCTGAAGACATCAAGCCAGTGCCAGATCGTTGTTCACCGTTTGGTAACATTATCAGGCTCCTTACCTTGCTGGTTGGTTAGATAAATTGTTAACTCAGTCTTCTTGTGCCTAGATCCTGGTGGTCTCCTCGCCCTACCTCTCCTTCGGATCACTGTTCCCGGATTCCAGATTGTGGATCCCCGGCCTCCATGCTCATCCCGGCTCTTTGACTCATCACGGTTTTGGTTCCTCGATCTCATCAACTTCTATTAAATAAGAACTGAACTGTGCTTAAGATCCGTATTTGGATTCCCTCCTTTGTCTTGATCCATAACATAGGATTAATTTTGACAATCAAAAGTTTTTTTTCTCCAATTCCACTAGTAAATACCATGTTGTTGGTGTGAGAAGTATGAAAATGGTTACACTGATAAAACAATACACTGCAAAGTCCAAGAAACTGCCAGCTAATAGCGTACCCTATAGAACAATCAGTGATGACACAGAGTAGCCGAGAGTCGATTTTGACATTAGAAATAATCTACAATTAAAAGTTTGATGATAACCTCCAAAATAACCTGTGTATTTGTAAAGGTGTATAGATCATTGTATAACCTGCTCCCACCAGCAGTTTCTGTGTGCTCCTGTATCCCATGGCCTCTGCAGAAATGAGTCGATTCATTTCAAGGAGGTCAATATCAAGACAATTTTAGCCAATGATGAATTCTCACTGGTAGAACTGAGCATTTCTCAGTTGTCAGCGCCATTCCGGTTAATAATTTTGAATGATTGTCCAGGACAAGGTCGGTCCTCAGTCACTGTGTCCCAGCTGGTTGTAGTGAAGTCATAGGGAGCTGAAAAAATCTTGATATGTTTATAGAAAGAAAGCTTGATCTGGATGAACAGAGCAGTTCTCTGCAGCATGTGTCAAAGAGAACAGTTGTGTCAGGAAAAAAAGAATGCAGATGAACACTGTAATTAATGTACAACCATAACTCTAAAGCTGTGCATGGGCAGCAACAAGGCAGAGTCCATCAGAAATAAAAGAAAAAAACAAACATAATTTTAAAGCACTTTTAGAATGTATTTCAGCATAAAATTATGAAACCTTTTGAAAATCACATAAACGGAATTGAGTAATGTCATCAGAAGTTTTAGAAAATCTGGAGAAATCACTGTATGCACAGAATCTAAATAAATTTTGGATACCCTCAGGCATTGCTGCATTCAAATTGGGTATGATTCTGTAACTGAAATGTGTCTAAAAACACAGTTCAAACTAACCAACATTTGTTCCATCCACAAATGCCAGTTAAATCTATCATGTAAACATAAACTTATATGTGAACATGAGCCATAATCCAGCATCTTTCTTGGGAGAAAGCTCATTTACAATGCATTGAGGCAAAGTAGAAAACTGTAATGAGGTCATTTTTATTTTCAAACATTTCAAGAGCTGAATCTCTGAAGGTATGGGAGTGAATCGGTGCCTAAGGAAGGAAACATCAGTACTGAAGGTTACAGGTTTAGCTCAGTATACTCCATCCATTACAAAAGTAATGTTTTGTAGTGGAAGAATGTGGCTGCTCAACGATCCAGACCTTTGACCAACTGCAAACATTTGTCACTTCATGAATTAAAACATGCGACAAAACAGACCCAAGTCTTTGAGCTGCTATAGTAAGGTAAAAGTGACATAAAATTTTCCTCACAAAACTCCAGAAGTTGGTCTCCTCAGATCCCAGACATTTATGGTTTATGTATTGTTAAGGCATGCTGCACAGTTCCAACTTCCTGAGTTATGTTGATGATCATTATTGTATCTTAAGTTTGGTCACCTTCTTTGTTTAAACATTTGATGTTTTTTTTTTTTTTTTGCTCTATATTGAATACATTTCAGATCTAGGATGTCTTAAATCAATTCATTTTGTTTTTACTTATATTTTACACAGCATCCTTGCTATTTGGAAGGAAGTGTGTGTGTGTGTGTGTGTGTGTGTGTGTGTACACAGCAGTAGTCATGACTTTAATGGCGAAATATGCAAGTATTGAGAAGTTTAAAACACATTAGCTAATACATGCTTTAATATGATTCATATATTATAATATAAAGCTATTGGTTATGTTTAATAAATCTTCACACAGTTACACTGATGGCTATATTTTTACTCCCCTGTCTTTAAAATAATCTCATCCTTTAAAATCTGTTTATATGACCTGACATGACACCGTTGGCAGAGCTCCTAAATTGGGACGTGGTCTGGAATAACTGTCCTGATAAATTCTGGCTGAAAAGAGTGATTTCCAGACCGGAAATGTCAGATAATTTCTTCTCAGACTAACAGAAGGCAAAGTCATTTATTTGCTGCTCATCTTGCAGTCTGTTGTCATAAACATTCAGCTCTGTCTCCTTTGGCTGGGAATGAGAAAGAAGACGCTGTCAAACTGTCAGATGTCTCAAACCAGGGGAAATCTAAATGACTAAGGCAAACGTTTGCTAACTTCCGTCTGGTCATTAAATAAAAGTGCTTCTGTGAAGTGTTGCAGGTTACAGTGCAGCGTAAAGCGGAGTTAAACACAGCTCAAGGATAGTCACTGACAACCATGCAAATCTCAACCTCAGCTGTTGTGGCAACAGATCATGTACAAATGCTCTATCAAGATAATGCTTTTTGGACAGGAACCGAAACTTAGCAGTGAGAGGGTTTCTCACATAATGGGATTAATTGGTGGAACTAAAATAATCGGGGATGCACTCTGTCATCAGCTTGCTATCAAGGATGACAATCTCATTTATTTTGACCACAAAATGAGATCATTCACTCCATCCATCCTAAAACGCTCTGTTCATGTACTTAAAAAAATATAAGCATCTGTAGTAACACTGCAGAACATAATGATTAAACATCTTCATGTTGCACCATTATTGGTACTGTTGCACCAGTGATGGTGCAACAGTATTGATACTAACAGATGTAGTTTATAAAATTACCATGGAACTTCCTTTAAGTATCATAAATATTATAACTGTAATAACCGTAAATCACTTGTCAATAAGCTTCTTCACCATTTTTTGGGTTACTATGGTGGCATGACCTTTAATTTTTTTACATCTATTTTGGATGTTAATAGGCTTCTGTTGAAGTCTGTTTGTCATCACAGCACTTTAGAAATGTTAAATCACTAACTGTTTTAATCTCCCATTATGAGGGTAATTTTTGTGGCAGTTCCGGGTGTAGTATTTAAGGACATCTAGTGGCAGAGCTGAAAACTGCAACCAACTGTGCTGTTTGCCACACTTTTTTGTGTGTGTGGGAGGATCTATTGTGCTGCTACAGACTTGACAATTTTGGAAACTCTTTTTTTAAAGTTGGTGTTTGAGATTTTACTCCTATTGAAACATGGGAGTTCAGTATGCCTTGACTCCATGAAAGATGACTTATCCTCTCTATAAAAGCACTGTAGATGACTTTTTAAATGCATTAAACAAAACAAAGCTCCTTGGTGATACTTTAATCCTCCTACCATTCATATTTTTAATGTGTGCTATGAAAAACAATTGCCATCACAGAACTAAAAAATAGATAAAACATGTTAGGTTCTGTTTTTGCTGCATTCTCCTTTTCGTTTCCTTCATTTCATGATGCACCCAAGTAATTTCATATAATTACATGTTAAAAAATATCATTGTGACGAACTGATCTGACATTCAAGAGTGCAGCATGAAAGAACTGCAAGAAAATGAGCAATTATGAATCCATTACCGGTAGTTTTTTTTTTTTTTAAATCTCCCACAGCGTAACACAAAACAGACTTGTCAATTCACTCCGATTTTAACAAACGTGCACTACCTACAGTATTTTGGGGAATAAATATGTGCAAAGCAAGAACTGCTTAGACTGAAAAGAGCATTGACAGGAATTGAATCAATGGGACTTTCAACATACATGAAAAGCACATTATGGCTCCAGTACAAAGCAAAACATTCAAGTTCTCAGCAGTGGTTGGATGTGGTCAGTGTGCAGCCGTAACTGCACTCTTGTGTAATGATGATGCCTTTTACTCCATTAGGCAAATCCATAGAACATTGGCTGCATACGGTGATTTTCTTTTACATGATCTATACATTTTGTGCAAATGTGCTCAGTTGTCCTGGAAATGTCCATATCTCACAACGGCTATTTCTGCTTTAAAAATATATGCATCGACTTAAAAAAGAATGTGGCTCTTTGTGTATCTTATGAGCTGCTGGTTGAATCATTGGCAGCTTTCACGCTGTGAATGCAAGAATACCAGCTGACAGCAGATAAAAATTCTAATGAACTGATGAAGCATAACATTAGAAATCGCGTAACAGGGTTTATTTATTTATTTTCAATTTCCCCCTAAAATCAAAGTAACCAGAAAGAGACAAAAGTCCCGCAGTGAGGCATGCACCCACAGAGCTTCTGCAGTTCTCTGTAAACTGGCACTGAGGCTCAGTTTTGAGATAAGGATGACAGGCCTGTGATATTAGACACAGCTGTTTGATTTATTATTGGAAAACACTTGGATTCGAGCCTGACCACAGACAATAAAGCACCACTGAAAGATTTGATATTCATGCGGGATTTATGATGCTGTCTTGATATGTGGCTAAAAGTATTAAATATTATTATAAACAAATATATAACCAGTACAATAGATTTCATCAAGTTTTAAAAAAAAAATGCTGAATACATGTCTGTTTTTAACAATGCTGTTTGTTAATATTATTTTTAAGACTCAGTAAGATATTGGTTTATGTCTAAATTCATTATGCAGTCTGGTTAAGTGTTTCTGTCACACCTAAGTTTGTTTGCTGTGGTCGTAATCATGAACAAAGTTTGTAAACTTGAAAGGTTTTCAGCCAGATTTAGTTCATTTTCAGACAGCTGAAGGAATCAGGAATTGCAGCTGATCATTTCAGGATGCTTCCAATTGGAAGTCTGCTGGGACATGCAGTTAACCAGCTTCCAACTTGTAGGCTGACTCCGGTACCAACTGCAGCACTCCAACTCTGTGAGTGGAAAGGTGAGCGACCGGGGTCTCAGCAGAGCTCTGCTGGTCCACACCTCAGACTTCCAGTCCTGCTCGGTGCACCCATCTGCACTATGGCACCACACAATACAAGGGGGAAAGAATGGGTGTGCAACAGGGGTGTTGTCCAATTTGTCTTAATCAGTGTGTGTAAATGTAATGTACTGCTTGTTCAATAGAATATGAGGAACCTACATGGATTTGCTGCTGAGCTAAATAAGTGATCCTTTATGTTGCTTGTATTCATACGTCCATTAACTTCCATTATTCGAGGTATAAGCTGAAGCAGCATCCTCAGCACAGTTGCCTTGAGCCCCTTCTTCTCCAGCTCTTTCAAGGTGATTTCAAGCCAGTCAAGGAATATGATCTCTCTAGGGTGATCTGGGTCTGCCTTGATGCCTTCTCCCAACTGAACATGTCCAGAACACCTCCCCAAGGAGGTATTCTAACCAGATACACGAATCAGTTCACTTGGCTCCTCGCGATGTGAAAAAACAGCGGCTCTACCGAGTCTCTCTCAGATGACTGATCTTCTCACCCTATTGATAAGAGAGAGTCTGGCAAACCTGCAGAGAAAACTTATTTCAGCCACTTGTATTGGCAATCTCGTTTTTTGTCCTTTTTTTTTTTTTTGGCCCGTACCCACAAATCGTGACCACAGATCTCTGTACACTCTCCTCTTATGAAACAAGCTCTGTTCACCCTTTTGTTAATCTTTTCAACAAATGAGCAAATGCTGGAACACATAAAGGGTTGTTTTTATGTTGAAAATCTTTCCCAATACAGCAGAGTGGAAACTATCTGAAAAACGTTATCTTGACAGACAATATTCCAGATGAATCCATTCAAACACAAGCTGGTGACGTCCATAGAAGCAACATTTCTTTCAGGGTTTTTTTTTTTTTTTGTTTGGTTGTTTGTTTGTTTTTTAATACTAACTGAATACACTGAGATGAGTGGCAGTGATTTCCTGCACAATTTTTTTTTTTTTTTTCTTTGACATTGAAAGCTAAATGCAGGTGTATTCATTATCTTGTAATTACCCTGCTGTAGGTCTTTTGGTATATTACTCATTACATGGCTTCTCCACACAGTGCTGTGACAGGAAAGGTAAACGGTATGAGTGTTATAGATGAGAGCTACACAAACATGCTCTCCCATCATTAATATCATGCAACAGCCAGAAAGTAACCTGCTCTCAAGGCCACTGCTAAGTGACCCTTTCTCCCACATACAAACTGCACCTTGGCAACTGAATACTGAGCGAACAAGAGGGCACGTTCAGTGTTATGTTAATGGTGAAATCTTTTGTTCACAGCTGAAAAGGTAAGACTCCGGTCCATTGTTGCGGGCACAGGTGGCATTTCATTTTGGTACAGGAAAGCAGCAACAGCTGCAAAGTGTAATGGTTCGTGCTTGATGGTGAACATGATGCTTGTTGCCTGATAATGCTTTAGGGGCTTGAAAGCAGGCCAAGTCGGATGGATTTGGTTGGCTGTAGGAAAAGCAACAGGACAGTGAATCACTCTGTAGGGATCGGTGCACAAGAGGAGCGGCTCATGTAAAAGAAGCCAAAGCTGGCCCTTCAACACAGACTGACTCCTACCGTGAACAAAGTACCCGGCTCCACAGAAAGCCTCATGGTAATACTTCTCATAGAAAAGGAAATAAAATGAGATCAAGAGTTCAGTTGTGAAGTGTGAGGAATATACTCAAAAAAAAAAAAATCATATGGCTAAATTTTCCACATATACAGGCCCATTAAACAACCTAATAATCAAAATAAATAAAATTCCCTTGAAACTGTGGCTTGGAATTGCAAATAGCAAATACACCAAATGGAAATACGATAATTTAACAAAAGCTTACAAATCATAAAAAACAAAACAAAAAAAAAACAAACCTGACTTTGCAGCATAAGCTATGAAAGTAATTTTGCATGTCTTATTGTCATTTAAATATATTGCATAAGTTTTGCATAAAAACTGTACTTGAAACACAGCAGTGGAAATTATGGCAAAGGCAGTGGAATTTACAAATATATTTTTTTATTTAGCTGCATCACAGCATACCCAGTTTAAGGCAATGCATACTTTGCATTTTTCACATTTCACTGTTCGGTATGGTATTTATTTAAAAAAGAATATGGAAGTTTAGCTGCTCAAACCTCTGGCCCATTGTAGTTCACTGTTGGCTCTGTCATAATGCTGAACGCTGCCTAACAAATAAACGTGGGTTTTTGACACTGCCCCCTAGTGGCAGCACATGGGTACTACGGGTACAACAGTCTGAAATGTAGCTTGTTCCTGTTTTATTCCACAGATATAGAGGTGATAATAGACAAGGAAATTACTTTTGTTGGTAGGAGACTTCATCCAGTGCAGTAACATAATTGCTTCTCTTATTTTAATTTATTTAAAAAGATATTTTCACAGTTGTTCCTCCTTGATTCAGCTAATTTCAATTAAAAGGCATTCTAGTTAATCCTTTTTAAACAATTTCTTTTATCTCAAACATGTAAGAATGACCATCAATTTTGCAAAGCAGCATATAGTTTTAGTTTTTTGAGCTTCATTTGCAACAGTTTTTTGTGCCGAAGTAGATTTGAAGCCTGTTTGATCGATGCCAAAATGACATCTAGTTACTTTTCAATGCAGTTTTACAAGGTACTGTATGAATCATTACTTAAAACACAATCAAGATATGAAAAAAATCACCTAATGTCCGATTAAATAGTGTCTGTAGATTATTGGTTCTCTGTGTGTCTCAGAACAACATTCAAAATTGATTCTGCTGCAGGCGATCCAGAACTGTCCAAAGGAGTGCTCACCCGTACGTCTTTCCTTGAACTTCAAATCCCACTTGGGGTTTGATTCTGGCCCTCATCTTGTGCCTTGGTCTAGCAGAGTTTCTGCAACACAGCAACATTTATATTTCAACGGCTGAATATGAATTATGCACAATAAGCAGTGAGAAGGAATTTAATGATGCCTCGCTGGTACAGTCTGCCTCAACAAACGAAGAGTGATTCCTCCTGTCATAGCTGCCAGGATGAAGGTGCTGATTTGAACAAATCTTTGACCTCATCCTTCTTGTTGCTTTAGGTTTGCAGTCAATGCACAGGTTCGGAGTGGGAGATGGGAATGAGGGTACCTCACCCTGTCAGAATATTGATCCACTCTGACTTCGAATGTAATGATTCTTTGTCAGTAAAGAAATGACTGGACAAGCTGAATTTGGGTCGTATCACCAGTGACTTTTAATTAAGACTCTGCTGCCATCTCCTTTTGACCTTGTCATCTATAGCCAGCCAGAGTTGATTTTCTTGTCATTAAAAGAGTAAGCTCATCTTCCACAGAAATTAAACGATGAGTTATCCTGGCACAGTGTAACCTTGATTTGTCATAGATCAGACCTCTCATGAAGTAAAATATTTACTATCATTTCTTAGCAACATAAAAGACATGTTCTTATATTATTTTACTTTTTCTCAGTCTTCAGAAGCTTTTGTATTCTTAAGGCTCATGAATGACAAAGGGGCTGTTTGAGCTTCTTTTTAAAGATGTTTGATTTAAGCCTGAAGACAAAACAGAATATTCAATCTGTATGTTTATTAGAGACAAAATATATTTTAAATATACACCAGAGACTTGCATGGGTACACCCACTCTTCTGCTTTTTTATGCAAATATCTAATCAGCCAATTACATGGCAGCAGCCCAGTGCATTTAGGTATGTAGATGTGGTCAAGATGACACGCTGAAGGTCAAAGCATGCGACTGAATGGGGAAGGGAGGTAATTTGAGTGATTTTTGAACATGGCATGTTTGCTGGTGCCAGACAGGCTGTTGAGTTTTTCACAAACTGCTGATCTACTGGGATTTTCACACAAAACCATCACTAAGGTTTGCAGCAAGCAGTCAGAAAAACAGAAAACACTCAGCGAGCAGCAGTTCTGAGAGAAAATGCTTCGTTGATGCCAGCGATTCGAGGAGAGTGCCCAGACTGGTTGGAGATGACTGACAGGCAACAATAACTCAAATTACATCTTATTCCAAACTAACTATGCAGAAGGCCGTCTATGAATGCACAACACATTCACCTTGAAATGGGACATGCAACTGAGGCCACAATGCACGCTGTTTCACCAGAACTGGGGCTTAAAAGGTTGTTTGCTAAGAGTTTTGACTTTTTTTTTTCAACATTTGAATGGTAGGATCAGAATTTGATGTGAACAACATAAATGTATGTATCCATTCTGTCTTGTATTAATGGTTCAGGCTTTTGCTGCTGGTGGTGTAATGGTGAGGGGAATATTTCCTTGCTACACTTTATGCCCCCAACTATAAAATGAGCACTGATTCAATTCCGTAGTGCCCTTGTTTCTTGAATATGACAATGATATAAAAAACTAGAAAAACTTTCAAAGGGTCCTGATTGCAATCCAACAGAGCATTTTTTCGATGCAGTGGACCAGAACATTTGTATCCTAGGTGTAAATGCATGATGCTATCTGATCAATACAGATCAAAATATCTGGGAAATTTTTCCATCACTCTGAGTCCATGCCACAAAGAGTTAAAGGTAGGGTAAGGAATTTCTGCATGACATCTGTTGACATTTGAAACAAAACTTTAATAAAAAGCAGAAAACTTGGCCAGCAAGCACTTGATGAGGAGACATTTACTGGATGTGACAGAAATCTTAGAGAACTACCTGTTCTAACCTTTATTTAACCCTTAGAGCTCTAACAGGACAGTTCTGTACTAGAGGCACAGCTTAGGTAAATTAAGGTCATTGTGGAGGTGTTTTTATATCTTATGGAGGAGTGTGTTTTATATCTTGTGGCTTTTCAAGATTTATTAATTTTTTTTGTCTTTTTATGTTCTGTTTAGTCAATATTATAATATGCTTTATATTGCTTTCTTTGTTAATGGTGCCAATAATTGCACAGGACTCACAAAACAGACAAGGTTCTGTTATCTTTGTTTATAAAAAGGAGCTTAGTGAACTCTGTATTGTGACAGAGTTTACTGATGATAGATAAGAAACTAAATTAATGCAACTCAATCCAATTTTTGAAATTCCCAGTACTTTTTTGCTCAGGTGTGTTCATATACTTGGTGAAATGAGGAAAAAGGGTTAAACACATTTTTTAGAACCAAATTCAGGTCCAATCCGATAGTGGCAAGTGGCAGTGCGTTCCAAGTTGATGGGAATTGATGAACTTGTTGCAGCAACCTGCTCAATTAAAGAACATTAATTTAGAATGCACTCATGTCTGCATTCTCAGACTGATTTTTTTAAGTCAAATATTTCTTTGAGTTTAATGTTAAAACGTCATATTAGAAATCTGTAATTCATATTTCTTTTCTTTTTTGTCAGAGTCACCAGTGGGAAGTCAAATGTTTCCTGCTGTGACGGGGTAACTTGAATAACTCCTTGCATTTACTTCTCAGGGAGCTGAAATGGTTTGAGCAGCTTATGCATGCAGGGAAGTCACCACAAGATGTTTTCTACAGTATCGGAGCAGCTGTTGATGCTCAGTGTGGACTGTGGTGACAAAAATATGCAGGACCATACTGTGGGATGTGGATTCATGGGGTTTGACTTAGAGCCAAATCAAGGACTTTAAAATTAGATGCCCCAGCTTGTGAGTCAGAGTTAAGATACAAAGGTGAAATGCTGCATCTTGGCTTAATATTATGTTTAGGGAATAGTGTGTGTGTTTTTTCTAAGCTGTTTTGCAGCCATTACTTATAAATTCTTTATTCATGACTTCGAGAACTGATTAAATTATGATTATTAACCTTTTTCTCAGAGAGTGAAAACCTGCTTTATTAGAGTATACCTTCACGCAATATTAAAAGCGTTCTCCTTGAGCCCAGGCAGCCATAGGCATCAAGCTGCTTTGTTTAGCCACACTCAAAAATAGGTCAGAAAATAAAGCACATTTGAAGGTGTGATGTTGAAGGGTTTTTATTTTTTAAGAGGCCAAAATGGTTTTCAAAATGTTTTAGTGTCTGGATGGCCTCGGGCATTCATTTGAGTCAAGTCGAAGTACTATAAATGCCTTTGGACATTCCCTAATAGTGGCGAGCTATATTCAGTTTACTGCTGACTGGCTTTCATGAAATGAAGTTTGTCTCATTTTAGAGGGATTCTTCTTTTTCTGTATGTGTGTGTGTGTGTGTGTATGTATGTGTGTGTGTATATATATATATATATATAGCCCATGACTTAATGCTGTTTACATGGATCCTGGAATGCCTGAAGCTGTACAGGATCAACAGCAGTCTAAGAGCCTTCGTTGCAAATTCAAAGAGGAAGTGGCAGATAACTCTTGAGTCCAACTTTCAGCAAATTGTTCAAGTCTCCATCAAATGTGGCATGCACCAAGGAATCACCCTCTTCCTGCTGCTGTTCTGCATAGGCCCAAACCCCCTTAGTCAATTAATCAACAAGACTAGCTATGGATGCAACCACCAGTCACCTCATCTATACTGATGATATCAAGCTATATGCCAAGAGTGAGCAAGACATTGACTCACTGACCCACACCACCAGGATCTACAGCAGGGACTTCGGAATGTCATTCGCACTGGACAAATGTCACCAAATGGTGTCAGAGAGGGAAGGTGGTCCATACAGAGGGCATTGCACTCTGTATGCATAACTGTCCACCAGCCAGAATACCAGATGTTGAGGAGAGCTACAAGAACCTTGGAATATCACAGGCAAATGGCAACCATGAAGAAGCACCAGGAAGTAAGTATCTGCATCAAGTAAGGCAACTTTTAGCTGTAGTCAGCTGAATGGCAAGAACAAGATCTGGGCGATTAACAGCTACCCCCTGCCAGTGATCAGATACTCTGCTGGGATGATAAGCTGGCCAAAAGAGGAAGTTCAGTACACAGATGTCAAGACATGGAAGCTGTTCACCATGTATGGAGGATTCTACCATAAATCGAGTACCCAGAGACTACACACTAAGCACTAAGGGGGAGGCCAAGGACTAGTGGGCATCAGGGTCACTATCCAAGAAGAAATATCCAAAATCCATGAATACATCAGGATACTGACCACAAGAGATGAAGCACTTAGTAAATGTCTCAGGCAATGGAAACTGGAAAAGGAGGAGTTAGGGGAATTGTCAAGGGAAGAAAGACCCCTGCATGGGATGTAGCAATGACAGATAGCTAAGTGGCGGATATGAACAAGACATACCAGTGGCTAGAGAGGGCTGGACTGAAGGACAGCATAGAGGTGCTAATCATGGCAGCACAGGTGCAAGCCTTGAGCACCAGAGCAATAGAGGTCCAGATCTACCACACCAGGCAAGATCCCTGATGCAGGTTGTGCAAAGACGTCCCTGAAACACCTAACAGTTGGGTATAAGATTCTGGCTGGAAAAGAATACATGAAACACCATGACAAAGTAGCTGGTATAGTATAAGGAAACATCTGTACAGAATATGGACTAGAGACCCTTAGGTCACAATGAGAAACACCTCCCAAGGTGGTGGACAACGAGAGAGCTAAGATCCTGTGAGACTTCCAGATACAAACCGACACAATGGTAGTGCCCAAACAAGCGGACATTTTTGTCATGGACACGCAGCAGAGGAAAGCCGATGTGATTAATGTAGCCATCCCCGATGATGGCAACATCAGGAAAAGGATCACAAGAAAGTGGAAAAAACCAGGGGCCCAAGAAAGAGCTGGAGAAAGCCTGGAAAGTGTAGGCAACACTTTTTGGAGCACTGGGAGCCATGTCCCCCATGCTGGAGAAGTGGTTCCAGCAGATACCTGTAGAAACATCAAACATCTCTGTCCAGAAGAGCACAGTCCTAGGAACAGCTAAGATACTGTGCAGGACTCTCAAGCTCCCAGGCCTCTGGTAGAGATCTGGAGCCTGAGATAATGAACAGCCACCCACCCTACCCAGAGAGAGATGAGGCTGGGTGAGGGAACAGTTTTTTTCTTCTATTACTTTTTGTTCTAGTTTCTGCTAGCTATAGATCACTTCAACTCTACTAGATCCATATAATACAGGAATTTTATATCTTCAGCACGGAGGTCCACATGCACTTTTACTTCTTTTTTTCTACTTTCAATTTTTTGTGCTGCCAGTTTGGTTTTCAATTAAATGATATGCCCTTTTTTCTTCACCATTTAGATGAATGTATTGCTCTTGTTATTCTAGGTCAATAAAAAGAAAATAAAACAAACTTTTAAAAAATGTGTAAATGTCCTTGCTTCTCAAAAATAAACAGTGTTTTCAAGCTGCTCTCTTATGACAAATGCAAATGTTGCCACTTCCAGCAGGCCGGATATAGTCACACTGAATATATTACCATGCATACTTGTTGGACATCATGGACATCAGGTCAGCAGTACTGTACCTGCTTTTTGATTTCACTGTTTTAATCCACTTTTGTTTTCTCAAGGAGGGAAGATTGCTGATTAAATGTAAGCGACTGACAATACATATTTCATGTTTTCCTGCACCTACCACTTTTTCATTTCAGCACTGGTCTGCAGTCTTTTGCTCTGGAGCTGGATTGCTCGAGGCGAAAACCTAACATGACTTTGAGTCGTGCATCATTTATACATTGTCAGCATTGGCATGCAGTGGTTGCAACAGACTCAGTCCACTGAACAAACGTATTGACATGTTGCCACTCAGTAAAACAGTAAATCAGAGCAATCATATGCTCCATATTGTTCCAATTAAAGCAGTGGCATTTTCTTTCTTAGCAAATATTAAGTAAACGGTCATGATTATAGAAATTTAATGTGAGAAAATGGCTAATAAATCTTTCAGACTCAAACTTTTTTGTTTTTTGAGATGAGAAGAGGATATAAGGAATAGATCAGACAAAATTTGTAATCTTTTAAATTATAGAAGATGTAACAAATCCAAAGGTGGAGAAATAAATTGCATCTTAGATCCAACCGCAAGCATCTGGTCTATAAAAAAAATGTGCCTTTCAGATTCTGCTCCACACAGTACCACACAGTCTGATTTGTATTCAGAACTGAGATGCTTTCCTGCCACTCGTGGGGTCAAGCGTGCTCCTTCAAACCTTATCTCCAGGCTGAAAGAGAGAGTGCAGGTGGATGGTTTATCATTGAGTAACAATTAGCAGGTAAATTTATGATGACAGAGAATGTAAACCGTTGTCACGACCAGATGTAATGGTGAGTGATCAAGCATGATGAAAAGACGCAGCTGTCAGCTGCCTCATCAATTTTTGACCAGGATTTGATTTAATGCAAGGGAAACTACAGAGACACATCATTTATATTTTATATGCCAGACCAACACAATGGCCTCACTGCTTTACCTCAGTGTTATACCCCAATAATTCCTGATCCCCTTGTTCATTTTCTTTGTTGTTGTTATCATCATCATCATTATTATTATTATTATTATTATTATTATTACTTTTGATATTGTTATTATTTAACCGAGACCTTTTAACACTTTTTTTGCTGTACTCAATTGTCTCGCTGGTGAGCCTGTAAATGTTTGATTTCCTGAAATTTCGGTATTGTGCCACAGGGAAACACATAAAACATTCATGTTAAAGTGTGACTTGTGCCGACTCGTCGCTGGCAGAGATGGCAGAGGTAATTTAACCACTGGCCACAACTCCCACTGCTTCTAAATAACTGGCCGGGCCAATGAAACGATCAACAACCTACCTATCATCACATAAATCTTTTGCCTGTCAATCACTTAGAGAACTCCAGCTGCAGCTGTGCTCACAGGAGCAGGGGTGCTGCTAAGATCTTTCAACCCCAGGGGCTCCTGCACCCACCTCAGAAGTGTTTGGGGTTTTATAGAACAGATTTTTCTAAATATTTTAAGATAGTTTAGCCAATTATTTTCATTGGTTAACTTTATTAATATAAAATGAAAAAAAAAAAAGCAGGATTTCTCATTTAACTATATATTTTTAAAAGGACTGCAACTCTAAAACTACTACTACTACTCTACCACTTTTGAATTGCAACAAAATGTCTTAACTCTGTTTTCAATGATATTCAAATATGTATTAAAATAAGTTTTATTAATGATCATTTTAGCCCTTATTGCACAATTTTTGTTCTTTGTTTGGCTTTGCACATTGCATAATTTACCACTAATTTTTTTCTCTTTTCAATTATTTGTTTTTTGAACGAGTTCTTCTAGACATTTTTTGTATTGTCTTCATTGTTGTTTCTTCTGTGTTTTGAGCAAGACTGTCTGAATAATCTTCGCTCCTCTTCACCAACCTAAGCATGTGCACGAACCAATGCCACACTTCTGTAACGGGAGAAAACATTTTCTTCATCTCCTCCGGTCTCACCTGCATCTCTTTGCTCTTTGTTTCATTTCAACGTGCACAAAATACCTGCATTCAATGGACGGTCTATGATGCAGATGCAGCTTTTGTGACATATAAATCTTTTGGAGGGGGCGGGGGCAAATTAAAGCACTTTAACATGTTATTATTTGTGTGTGTGTGTGTGGGGGGGGGGGGGGGGGTTTTATGCCTGGAATAAATTTTTTTTTTTTTTTTTTTTTTTTAAGATATTCATTTCGTATTGAGATCCGAGGCGATTCTGAAATCATTTGGGGTTGCAGCTCCAGACTGCCAGGCTTAATGATGCAGCAACAGGAGTGAGTAAACATTAATAAGAAGGATATTGTAATGGAGAACCCGCAACGGACATATGAAGTACATTTAATTTAAAGTATTTTGAATGTGTATTGAGGTGGGGGTCTTTTGTACTCGTATCATGTGATTTTTTTTTTTTGCCGAAAATTTCTGTTCTTGTCTCATCTGTCCAAAGGACGTTTCATAAATCTTGTGGTTTCTTCAGAATCAAACCTTTAAAAAAAAAAAAAAAAAAGGTGTGTGTGTGTGTGTGTGGGGGGGGGGGACCTCCTGGTATCCCTTTGAAACAAGCCATACTGGTTTTGTTTTCTTAGTGTGCTGTCATGAACTTTGAACATTTAATACTTACTGAAGCCAGCGGAGACTGACACACAGCTCTTGGGCTTTTGTAATTTCTCTGAGCTTTGCACTTTCTGACCTTGGGGTGAACTCGCCAGTGTGTTCACTTCTGGGAGGACTGACAGCTGTCTTGAATTTTTGACATATAAATATCATTTTTTATCTTGAATACAGAAAACCAAGTTGTTTGAAAATGACCTTTTTAATTCTCCCTAGGCTGATGAGGAAAAACAATTACTTCTGTAACACGACTGATGTCTTTAGTCCTTGAAATTGTCTTAACAAGGACCTGAATTCTTCAGACCAGCACAGTGACTCAACTTCTGCTCCTATATAGATGTTTATATCTGCTGCTGATCAAATAATCCAGTGCATTTCATTAATAGAAGCTGACAGTTATTTATATCTCTTTATTGAGTAACTGAATAACATTAATTGACATAAAAGAGGTAAAAGTGTACTTCAGTTTTGGTACAATGCTTTTGCATTTTGGCTTTTTATGTTAAGCCAAAGTGAAAGTCTCTTAGAATGAAACTTAGATAGACAGCAGGTATGCTAGCCATGCATTGGCTAAATGCAGCAGTCATTTGTGACATTGGCACCAAAAATAATTTTTTTAAAGCAGGAAGTCCCGCTCTGGACATCTGAGAGAAATTTCAAATCTGCTGGCAAATCATTTCAGAGCTTGTCCAAACAGCAGTCCACAAGGACCCACAGTCACTTGGCCCACAGTCACTTGCAGGCCTATGACAGTGGGCATCCCTGACCCACAGGCGAATGCAACTGACCCCGCCCTGAGACCTGCAGGCCAAGTTATGGTCGGTCCCAGTGGAACCCTTTGTTTCAGGTCTGGCAACATGCAGCTTGGATGTCATTTCAAGAGTGATATTTGAAATATCTTTGGATGGAGTTGATCAGAATGAATGAAAAGTAAGTCTTAATTTGGAATAGCATCAGTTTTCAATCTCAGTTTACTTGAAAAGTGTTATGTTGAGTCTTGTTTACAAAATATTGAACAATTAAGAGAAACACAGTTACAAAAAGTCATTCATGCAAGTCTGTGGCTGACACTGAATAACAAACCGCTGATCCTTGTTTTCTTGGGAAATGTTTATTTGTTACATCCTCAAAACAAAATAGATATTTCTTCCAAACAGTTTGTAGAAAAAATTAACTGATCACTCCTTCCTTGGTGCATGGTCAAATTTTGGCTTTAAAATTTTCAGTTCAGTTCAGCTTTTTTTATAATGGGTGAAATCACAAAACAATGTAATCATATAGCATATTAAACTAATTCAAAATTAGTACAACTAATACAAAGCTAATAAAATAAGAATAATATTTATTACTTTGTTAAGGAAAACATCAGATTGCAGCAAAATTCTTCTTCGATACAATCCTGAGCAAGCACCAGGCAACAGTAGAGAAGAAAAACTCCCCTTTAACAGCAAGAAACCTCGGGCAGAACCAAACTTAGGAAGGATGACCATCTGGTTTGACCAGAGGACAGGAAAGAGAAGAAAACAACAACATATCAGGAAGAAAGAATGCAGGTTAACAACAACAACATTGATGTCATTAATAGAGTTGGAGTAGAAGAAAACAGAATAAGGAGAGGTGGATCATGGGAGGTCCCCCAGCAGTCCAGGCCAATAGCAGCATATCTAAGATGTTTCATACTTCTGAGGTAAATATGGTATCCATGAATATCTTAACACTATACCTGTTATATCTCTGTTTCCCATAGGCTGGGCCAGTGGCATCACGACACTGGAAGCTGTCCTTCTCATGAACATTCACTACTCCTTGGGTTTATAAAAGAATCTGGCCAATCAAACCAACCCCCACCTTATGATGTAATTAGTTGAAGCCCTAAAATAAAGTCTTGGACCACAGAGTTTCTCTATTTATTTACATGGAAATGTAGCAACACCTAACACATCTTTGGCATCTAAAATAGATAAAGTATATCCCCCAAGCTCCAAAGCACTTCCTTCATGTGCATAGTCTAAGAAAGATGACAAAGATTTCATCAAAACAAAAGTTCAGTATCAAGTCATAAATCAGCACTCTTCACATATAGAAACTACCAGCATAAAAATTAGATGAGTAAATACTTTTTTTCTTTTTGTGAGTCTGATATGTTGTGACACTTTCTGCAGGGAAAGTGTCACAACATATCAGATGTTAAAACTGGTACAATTTTTTTTATTGCTTTTGAAGAACGTATGCTCATTTTAAATTTAATGGTAGAAACATATTTCAAAGCATGTGTGACAGGAACTTCTTTACCGCTGTGTTGCATCTATCCAGCTTTCAAGAACAATATTTGGGAACCGAGGAGAGGAAAAGCTACAGTTTTTGGAGACAAAGGTTTCCTCATGCTTCTTTATTACACGGTTTTCCTGCTCCACAACTCAGGTAGTGTTTTTAGTTTAGTATTTTAGTTTTTCAGTGTTTCATACTGTCAACTTCCAACAATATAATCTTATTTTTAAATAGCTGCTGTATATTTCCAAAGGTAATCTAATTCATCAGTTTGATCTTGTTGTCATTGCACAAGACACCATTTAGATTTGAGATCCAAACTTTTTGAGAAACAAGGTTAAAGTTTGAGGCTAACTAGGTTGTGGTGACCAGGTGCTGGAAAGCAAATCCCTACCTACGGAGTTATATTCAGAGCATGATAATTATCCTAAAAATGCGCGCATGGCTGGACAAAGTAGCCCAAATAATTCCCCTTGTCACTTCTGGGCCAGAACTTTTCCCGTGTGAGGTGAGCGATTAGCAGCTCCAGTCGCTGAAGTCCGGTGGGATCTATAAATTGATCATTTGAGTGGAAGAAGTCAGCTGGACATCAAGAAGGACCTCTGCTGTGCATAGCCTCTGAATTGTTTTTGTTTATGCAGCTCCAATTACAACATACCACACCTCTCCCACAGAGAATTAATGATTACTGGCAAAAGGTTAATATCCACTCAGCTGAAAATGAATCAACAGTGAATTAATGAGATCATTACCTGCATGGATTGATAAAGAAATTAGTCTAGTTTCTAAGCAGGAGTGTCTGGGATGTGAAGATATTGATTTGAAAAATAATGCATCAGTAGGTGAAGCCCTTGACCAGATGGTCTGTGCCTTGATCCAATGACTGAGCTTTGAGGACTGGAATTAAATGTCCTTCAGACTATAAGATGAACTTTCCTTTTAAAGACAAACTGCCTGAAAAACACCTCTAATATGTTGTTGGAGCAGAGATGGTTTTTACATGACATTGTTTTGATAAGATTACACAATATCAAATCGTTTATTTTCTGCTGTTGCAGAGGGGAACATTATCAACAAAGATTTTAAACAACTTAAGGTCTGGACTCAGAGTTGGCTCATACACATGTAAACAAATGTCCCTGCTACCTAACCTTCTTCCACAGCTTCAGCCAGATGAATCCTGACATTTTCATCTGGGAATATACTTAAACCATCATGAAAGAAAAAACAATGTTGCTCAATGAAAAACTGTCAAACAGAAGCAACCTCAGATCACAATACTGTGCTCAGAGGTTTGCATAGTAGAAACTAGGCATGATGAGTGCATTTTCGTACCCTGATGCACTCATCACTCTGGAACAGGGTAAATCAGGACTTATCTGATGATTATGACCTTTTTCTGTTACGAGAGTCCAGTGTTTGTGCTCCCCAGCAAATTGAAGCCTTATTTTCCAATTAGTCTCACTGATAAATGACTTTCTTGAGGCTCCACAACTGCTTTGTTCCTTTACCTTGAATTGTCTTTGGAGTGTGAGCTTGAAATCGCTCTTACTTTCCTTTTTAAACATTACCAGGAGTTCTACCGTTGATGCTCTTCAATTAGATTTCAGCCAACCTTTAAGTGATCTCCAAACCAGGTTTCAATCGTGCCATGAACAGTTCTCTTTTAGCAGTTTCAGGAGTGTTATTAGCTCTTTAGTTTGCTTTATGTAGACCTAAAACAGGACAGGAATTTAATTTCCACGTCTACAGGATGTTCATGTGAAGAGTGAAAACTTCTGACATTTAATTTTCACAATTTTTAAAGCCGTTTGCAACTTATGTTGGCATTTTCCCTTTAGTAGGGGGTCACCACAGCAGATCATCATGTTCCACATATTGATTTGGCAGAGGCTTGATGCTGGATGCCCTTCCTGACACAACCCTCCCATATATCTGGGCTCGAGATTAACTTTTTTTTTTTTTTTTTTCCAGACCAGGGGAAATGGAGACAATGTAGGGTTCTGACTGGCTGAGGGACAATCCAGCAGCCTTTCTGTCTTTTATTTAGATATTTGGAAGAACGAAACTATTGGCAGACAAAACTATCATCAGCAGTTATTCATGCGCATGAAATGATGTCTCTAATAGAAAATTATATGTTGCTTTACCCCCTGACAGGAACCTAGAGTTCTCCGAAAAGACTAGTTTATTTAGTTTCTACTTTAAAATTAAGCAGTCAGACTGAGTCAGCCACAGAAATATGGATTTTTTTGTTCTCACAGGATTACAAATCTTAGCTTTTTACAAGAAAGACTAATGGCTTCCTTTGTCCAGAAGTGACTTCCAATTCAAGCCTTGTTATAAAATTAGGTTATTAATTTATTACTACTCCTGTTAATTGCTATAATTGTTACACTGATATGCAGTCTAAGACTGCTACTTTCTCCAGTGTTTACAGCAGCTGGTTGTGTTGTGTTTTTGTAAATAATGTAAGACTTAGACACCAAGCAGCGGTTCAGCTGTGGTGGTGCTGTGACTTGGGGATCACGTAAAGAAAAAGGGACTGATCATACTGTCATAAACATTTTATGAAGTAATTTAAACTAATATGTCGAGTACTGTATTTAGAGAGAGCAAAGCTCTAATCAATGTTCAATTGTTTATGTTCATGTCTTTAATTGACCACAATTGTCATTACATATTAATAGTGAAGACATATGTCACTTCAGTGAGAGATTTTATTTACCCTTTTCTAGCTAGCTTTCATTCATTTCTGAGCCTCATGTTGTATTTTAGATTTTGCATTAAACTTTAAGTCCTCAGTGAAATGTTTTGTTTTTCAAATCATTTGATCTTAATGGCACTTAAACTAAATGAATCCAACGATAAGTTTATTACTTCATTAACTCTATAATGTTCATATAAACAAAAGTCACTCAAATCATTCATATCTGATTTATATATATATATATATATATATATATATATATATATATATATATATATATATATATATATATATATGAGAGAGAGTCAAAA
>JAOWBL010000023.1:5366353-5383905 GCA_028564865.1 Zenarchopterus dispar
CCCGCTTTAGTTGTTCAGGACTATGTTCTAGTTATGTGCTCAAAGTATGTGGAGAGCTGAGTAAATTAATACACTTTCTTTTTCCATGTATTTATTTTTGATGAAACCACGTGGCTTTATACAGATTTTTATATATATATATATATATATATATATATATATATATATATATATATATATATATATATATGAGAGAGAGAGAGATAATATATATATTACTTTTATATATGTATATATATATATGTGTGTGTGTGTGTATATACACTTCTTTGACTTGTGCTTTAGACCTCAAAGACATCACCATTCATTACGCTCCAACATCTGCATGCTGCATAAGAATCCATTTGAGACCATTTATGGTATAGTTGCTGCAGGCTTCCTCTGATTTCCTGCTAAATGAAAATCAATACATATCTGGTTGTGTATCTAAATAAAAAGAGTAGCATTGTGCAATTTTATTGGTTTCATGCCTTTTAAAATGTTTAAGACTGAGGCCTATTCATCCAGGTTTAGTGTGTACCATAAATAATTACTAGAGATGGAAATATCTTCATAAAATTCTTCCAAGAGGCATTTCTCTGTTTATAGGTGAAACACAGGGCTTTCTTTACCATTATCTTACCAGTAAATATAGTAAAATTACATCCACTATGTCTGCAGCACGTTTCTCTGTTTCTGAGAGAGTATTTTTCTTTTGGAAACGCTTTGTTGCAGGATTTCTCCTCTGCTTGATTGGAAGTGATCACCCTGATCAGAGAGGTCACTACAAACTCAGTGCTCTGCAAGCCACACTGTGTGGAATGTGTTCAGGCCTATTTGTAGCAGAACATGTCCTGTTCCCCCTAAAAGTGGACATGTTCTGGTTTATGCAGTTAAAAAAATTGCACTAACCATTTTGTTTTTCGAATCACAGTCTTCAAATAAATGATAATCAAAGCCACCCATTTACTTCTTGCTATCCAAGTTCAGGTGGTTGGGAGCCTGACACAGAGGTCCAGACCTCCATCCCCCACAGCCACCACAACGTCCAGCTGTTCCTGTGGAATGCTTAATCTCCCCAGAATGTCCAACCTGGGGCCTCTGCCCAGTTGAAATACCTCCCAGAAGTTTCCAGGAGGCATCCTGACCAGATGTCTAAATACCCTCAACTGGCTCCCCTCGATGTGAAGGAACAGGAACTCTACTTTGTATCCCTTCCTTAATGGCAAAGCTTGTCAGCCTATCCCTCAAGGACAGTTCAGCCTCCCTAAGAAGGAAACTAATTTTAGCTACTTTTATATGTGATCTGGCCATTGTCTATGATCGCTGACTATAGGTGAGGGTAGGAACAAAGATCTGAAAATCTTTTGCTTCAGTTCTTTCTTCACCACAACAGACCAGTACAGAGGCTACATTTCTGCAGACATCACACCGATCCAGTTCTTCAGTCCACTGTGAAGCAGACCCCAAGATGCTTTCACCCTGCAATTGAGGCAACACCTTATCCCCAACCTGGAGACAATGTTTCACCCTTCTCAAATGAGAACCATGGTGTCAGATTTACTGATTGTCGTCTCCATTGCTTCATAACCTGCTGGAAACTGATCCAGAGTCAGCTGAAGATAGCAGCTTGATGGAGCCAAGAGGAGACATTACCATCTCAGACCCCCTCCATCCCCTTGGCTGCACCTAGAAATTGTCCATCAAAGTTATGAACAGAATCTGTGACAAAGAGCAGCCCTGACCAAGTCCAACACCCACTCCAAATTTTACCATCAGTGTTTTAGCACTTCAATTAACACATGAAAAAAATCTAAAAATTAACTTTTGAAATCCTAACTATTAAACAAACACACCAATTTTTATGTTGTACAACATTCATGGCCCTTCATAGTTCCCACTTAAGCATTCTTGCTCAATATTGAATATTATATTTCTTTAAAGCAGTTGGATCTTAAAAGATGAAGATGTATAGCCCATGTCTGACCTTTTCTTCACTTATGTAATTATTTGAAGAACAATATATTTAACAGAAAATAAAAGAAAAATAACACTATGAACTATTTCAAGGCCTTCAGTAGAGCTTTTTTCCTTGCTTTTTTTCTACTCTTTTATGTACAAAGGCTAAATTTCAGTTGCCAGTGGATCATTTAAACAGAACTTTTTGTGCCAGTGGAGCACTAGGCATCAAGATTATCTTCTGTTCTGGTCTGCAGCCTAGACGGTCAGTGGTTTCCTCCAGAGGGCGGGTGTCTTTAAAGTTTGTGATCCTCTGTGTGATCATCCTCAATAGTTAATGTGCCATACTTGGTTCAAAGTGCATACAGACCAAGTGTGGCTTGTTAACTGTCAGGAAGGATCAAACATCCATGGGACACTGGCCTGGAAGAATGAGAATTATGACAGCTGCATTATGAATGTCACATTTTTCTCTCCAGAGTGGCTGGGTGATGTCAGATCTTTCTTGATCTTTGTTCAGTCTTGAACCATTTTGTTTGGTTGAAAAAAGATCAAGGTTGTGGAAAAGGCTGATTTCTAAACACAATGGTTAAAGAGAACTTGAAAATTTCAGGAGTAATATTTTTTTAAAGTGTCAAATTATGTTAAGAATACAGATGGGCATGTGGCAGGGGAAAAGGACTGTTAAGCCAGCTGCATCAGAAAAAGAAAAGGAAAACAGAAGTAACAGATAAACATGCAAGGATTCAAGATGGTTGCTGCATTTATGGCTGTGGTGTTTACACACGCAGTGATGGTGGGTATGAATGAGAAGGTTTCAACTTAAAGGGACCGTTGTCACCTCCTGTCTGTGGTGGATCTTCTCCTTATAACTCTGTTGTGCTTCAAGTGTTTTTTAATTAATTTTTCTCAGTAAACCAATTTTTTATTTGCTCTTTATCTGTTTCCTTATATCTTTGATTCTTATAATTCACCTTCTCTTGATTTGAGTTTACTATCCACTTTCCACCACACAATACAGTGGGTGTTCCCAAACCCTGAAGTCTGATCTTTTTCATTAACTTACTCTAAATATTATGTGCATCTTCTTTTTTTGCTGCATAGTAGCTTAAGTGACTCCAATGCTGGAATTTTGTTTAAACATTTGGGGAAAAAATTAACTTATTCACTGCTAGATTAGTGAAACTAAATGTACTTAGTTATTGGCTGTAAGTCAAGGCAGAGGTTTCTGTTTTCACTGACATAGTACTAATATACACTGCAAGCCAAGAAGTGTTTTTACATCTTTTCATGAAATTATTTAAAATAAATAGAGGAATGTTCCCAACAACAAAACTATTCCAGCTTCATGGGCAACAGTGTAAGTCTTGTGAATCCCTTTGATAGCCCGTCAGGTAAGGTAAAATAGAAAAGATTTTTTATTTTTTATTTTTTTAAATGCAGAAAGTCTCCTGGTGAGTACAATGAAGTGATAATAAATCATATTGTTGTGAGAGTGGGAGCTGCTGTTGTGGGAATGAAGGAAGCACAAGGGGGGAAACTACTGGGTTAATGTCATTCTGTTGTACCTGGATTGGTGCACATTATCACAAAACAGTTTTGGGATTTGGTGTGATTTTTTTCTGCCAATTGAATTAAACATAAATGAATTGTGCAGACATATTTTATTGGTCTACATTATCAACATGTTGATCTATCAGTGATTGCTTTTGTACTTAGTTATAAAGTGATAACGGTGGGCATTTTGAAGTAAAACTCTTAAATATCACAAAATACCTCCCATGAAGGTATAAACTTCAATTATGACCACATAGAAATCTGAATCGGTTATTAGCTGGGTAAAGCTAAAATAACAGAACTTCTTTACTATAATATATTGGACTCTTTTGCTTTTTGGATTTAATTGTGAGTCTGTAACACTTTTTTTGTTGAGTCACAAAGCAGATTAAAATCCTGGAGTGAAAACATCAGTCAGTGTTGTGTGAGAAAAGGCAGTTTCAGAGAATGCAGTAGGCCAGCAGGGATGGGAAATCACACATCACAGCACAGACGAGAGAACAGAGTCAAGATTTATGAGCGGATGCTTTTCCTCTCCTGAGGTGGTTAAAGGGGAAGTTCCTGACTCCGGAAGCAGCGCTAGATGAAAATGATTACTTCTGGTACTGACTCTGGTCTGGGAAAATGGCAGAAACGGCCGATCTGAAGTTACTGGAACCATATGTGACAGAAGATTGTTTCTGAAATTGTTTTAGCCCTGCTGTTTTGGACTTTGTAATAACTATTAGAGCTACTTCAGTACTTGTGACAACAGTGGTTACAGCTCTGAAATGCATGGAAAATCGCTTCAGCTTCACAAAGCAGGGCACCACTTGAATAAATTTAAGATGGAAATTTGGAGCCTTGCTGAAGAAAAAGTATAGATGTTTGAGTTTTCAAGCTCAGAGTACTCAATTATATCATGGATTGCTTATGGCAACTCCACCTGCAAACACTGAATTACACACACATTCATGCAAAGATAAAGATACTGAAAATTAAAAGGAAGATGGATTGATTAATGCATAATTTGATAATCAGTCAGGTTCTGGTGCAGAGGTAGCAACTAAATATGTTGACTCCCTTTAGGCAACCCATGGAAAATCTCAATTTCATTAGTTCATTTTAGATGTAAGAGATTAACTTTTTACTTTGTAGGTTTGGGTTTAGAGCAATTCAAGAACCCCAGCTCTTTTATTGGAAAGTTTTTCACTTTTATTAGGGACCAAAACAACATGAATCAGGATGTATCTGGAGCAAAATGGCAATTAATGTTGCATTGTAACGCTACAAATCAAACTAAACATGAAGTGAGATACTGTCGTATCATGGGCATGGATAAAATCTCCAGACGTCATCATGAATTTATTAGTCTCCTGGTATTCCAGGCGAACTTTCTAAGCAGCCAGCAAGGATAAAAACTCAGGGCTAGCAGTGAAACATCTGGGGTGCACCGGTAATCCTTCGCAATCGCATGTCCAGGATTACAGTATCTCTCGGTAACAAGCACTCCAACCCACGTCTGTCGGTCTGTCTGAAGTCTTTTAGTCCATCTATATCATCCAAAATTCATGTGGAGAGATGCTGGAGTCCAGAACTTGCTCCTTGCAGGCATGTCTCGAACAACATATTCTGCTGTCTATCACTGCTACAAGCTCATCCATCCCACCTCCCAGGCCTCTCATACTCCCCATGATGATTGAAGTGAAGAAAAAAAAAGTTCAATATAGCTTCCTTTTTGCTCTTCCCTGCTCAACAACTCTGACAGCTCCTCTTCAACTGCTCATTTTAGTTTTTTTTTCTGATCATTAGCTGGGTTTTGGAGAGCTAAATCTGCAAATTCAACATACAAGCAACCTTCTGTTGTCATGGATACTCATCATAACAAATGTTAGTGCCAGAATGACCAGTTGCAATCCTCCAGGCAGAACAGCATCCAAGCCAGCATGGAAAAATCTTTACAAGAAATCATGGCTTCAACGGATAAAAGCTCAACCAAAAAAAAAAGAAAAAAAATTAAGCAGATTAAAATAACATAATGTGACACAGAATCGGCAACAGTGGTGTCATTATAAATAACTAGTAATTAAAACCTAATTATCAAGACCATGAACTTGCCTTCTTCTATTGGGACATTGACAGTCATCTTGTACAGACTTGTAAGAAGATAACAGCAACCAGAAAGAAATTCCTCTACAAGCAAACAATCTTTTACTTATTTATTTTACACATTTTGTACATATACAAAGTTTAAAAAAAACTTCAATTTCTTTATAGGCATCCTATCCACATTATCACTTCAGGGCTTGGTTTGAATGGGATACTGGGGATCTGCAACTTGAGAAGAAGGAACCTGCTGCTAGAATTTCTTTCCTGGCTCAGACAGGTAAAAACTCACTCACTAACTACATGTAGTTCCAGTTACTTCTTTGCACACCTGTACAACTGAACATGAGGCCAGAGTGTTCAGGATGTTGTGAAAGCTGAATCTGACACTTTTACCAACCAGGCTATCTTCACAAGGCCTTTTTGTTTCTTTAAGTTGTAAGTGCCAGAAACTTTCACCTCTGGATGAAAGGGTTAGGGAATAATAAGAAGTTCAGTTTTATCCATACTTACTGTATCGTGTGAAGCTGTCCAGTCCCAGAGGGCTATGAGGTTGCACCACCAACACTGAATGGAAATGCAAAACATGAATTCCTGGACTGGTTCCTGCAACTACTCTTAAACATATTTCTGCTTGAAATAGAGCTAGTATCTGGAACACACTGTAACTGAAGAAAAGTAACCACAATAATCATCTTCTTCCATTGCTCGTCTTATCAACACTGAACATAAACACAGAGTCATATAAGTTTTGAAATACATGATAAGAAAAGAAAGTGGGGAGATAAGGGGGGGGAAATATATACATTAGCAAGACTTGCGTGCTTATCCTCAAATCACTTGACAGCTTCATCTGCAGTTATGATCCTCTTCCTCGGTAAGACAGAAAGTGGCCATTCTCTCAACAAATCTCAAAGCAGGAATTCCAAAATAACAAAAGAGAGAAGCTTCAGCTGAGTCCCAAGTTATCTGTAATAGAGTTGTATGAAACAATGTAATCAGGTGTGTGCTAATTAGTAACCTAATATGACATAATGTAATATAATGTGAATTTGTTGCAGCCAAACAAATCGACACACATATGTGGTTTAGGAGTGAGAGTGGAAATAATTGTGACCAGCTATGGATAGCTGTCAGAACCTGCAGCATTATCTCATCTATTGGACACATTACCAAACAAACTGTGAACCAGTGGGGAAATATACAACTTCAGTAACAAGGCATGATATCCACCAGGCTCAAAAACACAAGATATAAATGGAAGAAAAAAATTGACAGAACTTACTGATCCAATAGCAGCAAAGCTGGGTGGTTTTCTGTTCTGCAGCTCTTTGTCTCTTCCAGTTCGGCCCGGAAGCCTGGTCCAAGCTCTTGTTTGATCACTCTCGCTCTTCTTGACCTCCTCTGACAAAACTGGCTCTGGGATGGCGTTGATTTGGAGAAAGCAATTTCAGACATATATATCTTATAGTTAGCTGCCAGCTAACTTCACTTCCTATTAAACATATGCCACAAAGCAGGTTGTAAACTTTGATTGGCAGCTGGAAGGCAGGATGGGTATCGTTATGCAGTCCTGTTGTAGGAGATGAAGACAAGCTCAGACTCTGGCAGAGGTGCAGTTTGTTCTGTTAAGAGTTGATTTAGAGCTAAAATGATTTTAAAAACATTATTTTGAGGTGGCTTAGTAGTTACCAGTGTTGCCTCACAACAAGAAGGTTCCTAGTTCGACTCCCAGCAGGAGTCTTTCTGTGTGGAGTTTGAATGTTCTCCTCATGCTTGCGTGGGTTTTCTTCGGGTACTCCAGCTTCCTCCCACAGCCCAAAAATGTGCATGTTAGGTTGATTGATGATTCTAAATTGTCCAAAGGTGTGTGTGTGTGTGAGTGAGTGTGTCTGTTTATATATGTGACCCTGTGATGGACGGGTGAGCTGTCCAGGGTGTACCCCTGTAATGAGCTGCGGTACGCTCGAGCAGACCCCCGTAATCCTGTAGAAGATTCAGTCGGTATAGAAGATGGATGAATGGATTATTTTGAGGTTGCTTTAATTGCCATTTTAATCACTGTGTATGATCGAGTAATAAACTGAAAGTTCCTTTATGCTGAAGTTGCTATGTAGTGGTATTACTGACTAATGAGTTTCTCTCAATTGTTTACAAGATGCCACTTACTCAGAGTCAGTTTGATGACAAGATGTTTTTCTTTTTTGTAGCAGTCTTCCTCAAGTGATTCTGGAAACACAGTTAAGCCAGCTAACATGGCCAGTAAGCTTGCCAGGACGTATCAGGACACTCAACCTGCCACTGAAACTAGCGAAGGTACAAAAGAAAAAAGAAGTATGTGTGCATTTGCTGAGTAAGAGGCTGGATTCAGGTTTACAGTTTTGAGAGGTATTCCCTCAAGCTTGTGATTCAAAAATGCAAATGAGAGCAAAAGTGCATATTCATAGACAGAAAATGGAGTCCTCATCTGCCCTAATGATGGTGCAGAGGGCCTTTTGTAGATTTCTTTGAGCATCCTTACACCGAGTAGGAGGAACTGTCTATTTTGGAAGGTGGGGTGTACATGGAGGGAAAAAAGTCACAAATAAATTATGATAAAACTCTCATTAATGTATGATTAATATGTCTTTCTTGCAGCTAAGTTATCTTTTGAGCGCAGAACCTTTTTGAAGCTGCTTTCCAACATGTGCCATTGACTCAGAGGATGACAAGTGTGAGGAAATGAAGAGAAAAAGAGGAATGGGGGGTAAAAGTGCAGAGAGATTGCCAACAAAACACCAAAGGACGGCTGCACAGAAAAGCCTCAGAGTGAAAGTTGTGAAACTGGGATGTTGCAACTCCAAGGTAAGCGATCAGGTTTGGTGGTACAAAAGGCGGAATGGCACTTCCTTAAACTGGATATATCGCTTAGTGTAGCTGCTTACTGGTTTCAGCCTCCCTGGGGTGCTGGAGAGGTCTGCAGAGGGAATCAAGTTAGCCATCCACGGCAGGGAAACAGGAAGGATTAACAGAGCAATGCATCATCGCTGTAACAGCCAGTGATGTGTAGCAGACTGTATTTATTGACTCATTGACTGTATTGATTGTCTCAGTTGATGGAAAGTCCAGAGACAATAGACAGACACACAGTGGGTTATGCAAAATAATAATAATAATAATAATAATAATAAAGAAAATAAGATGATTCATGTTATTTGTATGGATGAGTAAATGGGAATTACACAGCAAAACCCTGTTTGTCACATATTCATCATAAATTTCTGTTAACAACACATGTTCCTGGCAGAAATGCGCTCAGTCAGATTAAGCACATACAGTAATGGCTTGGTAATTTACCTAGGCGTGTATGTGGCTTTACCTTGACAGCAAATTTTCTCTGACATTGACTTTGTTCCAGCGGCAGCAGTTTATTTAACACACCATTAATCTCTAATGACAGAAGACCGCTTTGCCGCAGATGTTCGATAACCAACTTCTGCGTGGTGTTGTGGTGATTTTCGTCCCCTCCGTTGACATGCATTACTGTGACAAGATGAGGGTCACGAGGCAAAACAGAACCCTTACAGCAAACCGATATTTTGGGGTGTGTTCTGACAATGGGAAAATTATTCTTGTCCAGATGCAAGATTTGTTTGATGCACAGGGAGTAGATGGATTCATTTGTGAAATTATACCAAAACCGGTGATACTGCAAAGCATCGGAGTGCATGGTCATCAGTATGTTAATGTTCGACTGTGCAGTGAAACAATCCAATTACTGAATGATGACCAATATACATCAGCTCTGCTACTGAATATGTGTGCAAATAATAAGTGCCGAGCAACCAGAACAGTGACACAGAGTAAATGAACACTTTGGCAAACTTAAAAGGATTGTCTCCACTCAGAATATGGACAATAAAATGATAAGCACATGTCAAAGGATTATAGTACTATATATGTTCTCCTTTCTCTGTCTTCTAAAGCAACAGGGCTGTGCTGAAAGGAAAAAATATCCAAAGCACTTCATGGTCTCAACCATTGAAATAGAATATCTTTTGTACAGAGTGCCACTGAGTGGGTGTGAGGGCAGCAAACTGCAGGAAAGTAAAGGGAGAAGAAACAGGAAGAGTTTACCCTTAGGGCTCATGAGGTAAGGACACTTAACTCATCGCATGCATCGCCATAGTCAACATGATTTTTATCATTTCAATGCTCTCAAAACAAAAAGGAATAAATCTTCTCATTTACACAAATATAAATACATTTTATGTTAATTATACACAATAATGGTTTTGCCATTTTCGAGAAAAAGCATGTCAGTAAACTCTTGCTAACGGGTATCGACACTGCAAGGACAGCCATGATTGGTCGGCGCGCTCGAGCACTCTTTGTCAAGATGAAGCGGGAGAACGGTAGTTTTAGTGAGAGAAGGCTGGTGGTGTGGCTGAGTGGTGCCATGCTAGTCCTGAGAGCTATGAGATTCACTGTCCTCCTCCAGCTCCCATTGAAAGTTCTGGCCAGTCATTTGGTAGAACATCATGTTAAAGGGTTTGTAGAACTTGTGCAGCCGCCGGATCACATCCGCATCAATTTTAGGGTGAGTTCTCCCTTTAGACTTGCCGAGGCATCTGGGGGTGCTGCTGTCCTCTGGCTTCTTCAGACATGGAAATCCTTTAGTTTTGTTGAAGTAAAAGTGTTTGTCTGTGACGATGCGCTTCAGTCCCAGGAAGTCCTGCACTTTGGCCATCTCACCTGCGGGATCCACAATGAGCCTCTCCCCGCTGACGAAATGCATCTGGGAGAGAGGGAAATACTGCATCCAGGTCTCCAGGTGGAGTGCATATATTCCTATACGCAACGCACTCCAGGAGGCATCAATAAGACCCAGCGTCCGGTTCTTAAATGCCAGAACCTCAAAGGTGGGGATTTCAGGTTTCTTGGACAAAGTCTGTGTGTAGTCAGAAATGGCTCTGGTCACAGGATTACGCACCACGATAATAAGCTTGATGTCTCTGGCCATGGAGTGGATGCGCTTCGGGGCATGGTTAGTCACAAAGTAGCTGGGCGTCTTCTCCATGGTGATCTGCCCTTCCAGCGTTGAAGGCATCAGGTCTCTGGAAACAGAAACAGCACAAGAGGAAAAAATAACAGCTTAGGGCGGTATTATTCCCAACACCTTAGTCTGTAAATGAAATACCCAAGCAAATTTGATACATTTACTAAGCAGAGCATTATTTGAAATTAAAAGTGAAAATAACTGTTATTATCACCGGACATTATGTTGTGAAGAGAAACATACAGCTAATTACATCCATGGAGTAATATGCAGGAGATAAAAGAAGGAAGATGAAACGGCAGGCAAGCAAGTATGCTCATTGCTTAATTGACTCCATCTGTGTTACTCCAGGAGCTGTTTTGGAACTTTAATAATGAGTTCACTGCATATCATTAATACTGGGGTGCCTGGGGTATTGTTTTGTCATACATTTATTATGCATGCTAGGCTCACACTCTGTGCAGGCAGTTTTATTTCTTATCCACATTCACTTCCTCTGCAATGGGTGCAGGCTGCTCTTTTCTTTACATCTTTGTGCTCCATTTAGAGTTACAGATTTCTCATTGAAGACAGTTATGATTAATGATCAGATTCAAGGAGATAATCTGTTGTATAGAAATGTCCCAAATATAATGTATATATTTATCCTAGGGGTTATGGGGAGCCATTTGATTACTCAACTTGGTTGGCCTGTGAGAGAATGAGTTGCACAACAGTCACAGTGGAGGGGCAAGTGCACATTCACGGAAGCGAGTCTTGTTTCCGCGGTTTATATTTTTGTATCAGTAATAAAGCATAGCAATTGCCTCTAGCAAATCCTTATCAAATGTTTGCACTCATGTTCATTCCAATCCGTACTGTTTTCTTTGTTTGTAGGCTATGTGATTCAGAGCTAAATTAGTACATTAAATCCTCTGTGAGACATGCAGATTATTTAACTACTAGCAAATACAAACACACAGGAGCCCTGGAATATAATGCAAAATGAAGCAGAGATCTACACATGCACCTAATTAAGTAATGTTTGCTCTGAAATTTATGTATAAAACAGCCAGCCAAATTCCCAATTATTCCATCTGGAGTCTTATGGAGGCAGTGGATGAACTTCTCTGTGATTCTGGGTTAAAAAGCATTTTCCTCTTTGTATGCAATATGTTTTTCCACTGGGCTGCCCTGCACCACAAGCCTACAGTCGTAACAAGACAGTCACATCAATCATTTGCATCTTAGACATATTCTAAATTAACTGTTCTCCAACAAAGAATCCAATTTACTCTGCTCAACATAAGAGCTGTTATGCACATATCGACCGCCCTCACACACATGCATCCATGGACACTGGGCTGAAAGTCTCAAAAGTGGCCTGGTAATTGCATCTCAGTAAGAGTATTGCCTTCCTGATGGGTAATTTCCCTCTGGATTACGTTTGTCTCTTGGCAGTATAGAACTGTGCTTACTTCTGTGCCTGTAATGGGATATCAAACATATCTGCAGATAGCTTGGTGACTAAAAACAGTATTAGTTTGCATTATATTCTCTCACTTTCCACACTTCATCGTAACAGCAATGAATGGCTAAAGATTTTTTTTGTAACCTTTCAAGGACTTTTGGCCTGGCTGCTATTTAACTTGAAAGTACAGTGGGAGGTCTGAGGGATGCACCGCTGCCATTAAGTAAAAAAGAAATCACCTTGAAGCATCCTACTTTATGGACTTGAGGTGCATATCCCACTTGTAATCTCTGTAGCGTATCCAATTGACAAGGCAGATGTGCTGTGTTTGATTTTATGTTCTAAAAGCACGCGCATAGCGTTTCCCTAATCATCTCACGCAGTAATCGTAACACAATTAAAACAATGTAAACACCAAAGTGTACTTTTGCTTGAAAGTCAGTTATGGATCATGTACACACACACACACACACACACACAAAATGAAAAAAAAAAAAAAAACCTGAAGTGGGACAACAAGGTGGGGCAGGAATCAAAATGCCCATAAATAGGCTCTTTATCCATGCATGATAAATGTCTCCCCTGGCCTTGCAGTCAAGTGAAACTGAAGTAAACAAGAGCAAACGGTTAACTCTCACTTTTTCTTCTTTGCATCAGCTGCTCAGCTCAACACGGGTCATTCAGGTGGGTAGTTAGATCAAGTCTATAGCGCTAAATAGGCCTTCCTGACCATCTGGTGTTTACAGCCTCACATCGAGAACACAACACATAACATTCATTTTCTTACATTTTAACACATGCCCAAACCTTTATTTAGAGTAGAAGCAGAATTTTGAAGAAACACTAAATGTGAACAAATGTGAAATGATTGTCATGTGAGGCATTTTTAAGAATGTAAAAGGATTAATAATGGCACTTGCTGTAATCGTCTCCATGGAAAATAGCTCCCTGGAGAAATTACTTCCCAGTGAAAAAATATGAGAGGAAGATCATCAAATGCTGACAGAAACCCACTGTCCTGCTTAACTATATCTATTTGGATAGTTTTGCATTTATTTATTATTTTCTGGAAAGTATAGTCACTTTGCTCTTATTCTAGCATACCTTGCTTTTTAACCATCCTCAGCCACAAGGATTTCCTTCAGGATGAATGAAATCCTGTCTCATCTTAACACTTTAGTACCTAGACTTGGACACTTGACTGGGATCAAAAGTTCTGCTTTGGACTGGTTTAATTCATATTTATCTGTGTGCCTGCTACACATTTTAGAATCAGTGATGGTGTTCCACAGGGTTCTGTACTTGGACCAATTTTGCTCCATATGAACTCACTAGAACACTTTGTTCTAACCCTGCAGGTCTCCTCAGTCCAGAATGAGAGGAAGACCTATCAACTTTTAAGCTACTTTCCCGACCCAGCTGCTGGTCTGGATACAAAAGCTGACTTCCTCTCAGCTTTTAAAACAAGGATTAAGGTCTCCCGTTTTTTCCCACAACTGATTTACTGACCTTGTGTTTCATTGTTTTAACATATTCTTTTGTTTTTACTTTTTAATTTATTGTGACTATTTTTTAATTGGAATTTTAATGAAGATTACCAGGAGACATATTTCTCCATTTTAGCCTCCCTGCATTGGCTTTGTGTTATAGGATAAAAATTATAGAGCCCTTTGCTTCTTACATTAAAAAAACTTAAAGTTCCATATTATCCCTTCAGACTGCTGGGTTATTTGTGGTTTCTGGAGCTCCCAAAAGGCAGAGCCTCCCATTCTACTCAGGATTTGCCTCAAATCCTCCCGTTCTGACAAAACCTGAAGTTGGTTCCTAGTTTCTATGAGCGGTCCCTTTAGTTATGATGCCGCAGAAGTAAACTGGTGCAGTGCCTCCCATTACACACTGGTCTCTTTTTCTCACTGTTTTTTAACCCTTCTTCTACATATGTGTCATTATTATTTTCATTATTACTACTACAAGTAACATTGTCCTCATTTATGTCTCATTGACAGATTTTCCTGGACTTGCCTCAGTTTGTTGGTCTCTCAGCTTCATGAAATTCAAATCTACAGACTGCCTAGTCGTTTCTAAAGATTGATATATCATTCAAGATGTGCATCATATACAATTACATCACACTTTAGTGTTTCTTAGGATAGAAACTAATTATCTTTGTGGATAATTACAACTCCTCATGCCTAAATGGCCACTGCAGAAGTCTTCTGCAACGTGCCCGAGCATTTAACTCAATGTTTCATCACGTTCTGTCAAACGGGTGTTTGGGGATTATTTTGAGGCATGATGAGGTGAGGGATCACTCTAATTTACATTCCCTGATACTAATAGGCCTGAGCTGTTTCTGGAGGAATGGAGTTGCTTAAAAAAATGCTTACGTGTTTCTAATAAACTCTGTCAGGGGAATGAAAGTCCTCTCAGTCTCTCATTTAGATTGATCATATCTCTACTGCAGAGTATCAATCGGCTGAACTTCCTCCATGTCATGTCAAATACAATCAATTATTCTAAAAGAGAAGACTTGCGATAAGGTCCTCTGTCACTGGAGAGCATGGATGGAGACAGTTCCACTGAAGTGGGCAGAAATCTCTTTGAATAAATCCTCAAAATATTATGATGATTTTCAATTGTGAATTATACAAATGTCTTCTTTTACACTGCCTGCCAGGATCAACTTGGTAGTGAAGAAGAAACATAGTACAATAAAAAGGATGTCGTAATTGAGATGTTCAAATATAGAAGCTGCAGTTTGTGTTGTCTAAAATATTTTTTCACAGTGTTATTGTCCTTGAATCAGTGGCTTTGTTTGGACTGCAGGCGAACAATAGAAATGTAATGAATGGCAATTCATATATTGTATTACTCAGCGTACGATAGATATCAATCAAGGGTGCAAGCGCTTATTCATCAGCAGCCAGTCTGTGTGTATGAAGCGAGAGTGATACCGTGGTCAGCTTGCAATGAATAACCCAATTATTTCACCCTGAATGACATGTTTGTGATTATAACAGCACAACGGAGAAAGAAAGACAGACATGGTTTTGCTGCAAAGTGGAGATATTTAAAAAGAAACACAAAGGCTGGGCAAATGAGTCATTCTCTGTTCAGTTCTGAAAACGTGGATGTGCTCATATTTGGCACGTATAACAACAAGCCCGCAGGCCAGAGTGAAGGGTCCTGGTGGGTCCGCTGTGGAGTGGGAGGCATTGTTTTGTCACTGTGAAGGTGCAACTTTCTGAGAGGAAAACAAACACATAGTAAACAGCCATTCGGAGGCTGAAATGATGGCAGAGAGTTTGGTTTGTTTAGTTTTTCGCAACCTGAAATTGACCTCATCAACTTGAATGTAGTAAAAGAATCCCTTCACCGGTCACAGATACAGTTATGTAACGTACCATATTTAGGTTATACTGACGATTACTGAACAGTTTCACATCATCATGAAGCACAAACATGTTTCATTAAATCATGTGCTGTATTTCTACATTTTTAAATGTCTTTGATTTGCTTAAAAAACAAATTTACCTTTAACTATACACATGTCCTTTCATCAGGTTATTGTTCATTAGTCTCTTCACAAAAATAATCAATTTCTTTGCTTTTTATGGCTCCTTCCTTATCCAGTGTCTGCCTTTAGTTACCTTGGAACTGTAATCCAGTAGGCATTTTAAATTAAATAAGATTAATTCTGAGGTGTCTCACCTACAAAGTGTATATAATAGAAACACAGTAACACTGTTTCCATATGGAATATTTTTACTTTGTCTTATAACTAAATTAACATAAATCACTTTCATAAATTCACAGCATCCCCAAAATAAATACAACCATACTGACGTCCTGTATAAAATATATTATCTGTTTATGGTTGCATAGATGATGCAAGTGTGTATTACTGGTTCTGCTTTCTACTGCATGCAGATTTTCTACATTTTAATGTTCAGTTTGGTCGTGTATTTCAAACAAAGGTGACTGAAACTGAACTGATCACGTTGTAGTCTGAGCCAATAAATGTTTAACAAACCACAGAAAAATTGAAAAGAGCAAAGAACATCGACTATACACTCAGGGGCAGAGCTCAGAGAATAGCACATATTATGGCTAAATTATACATTTTAAAGTATGAAAAGCACAGATGCAATTGTAAACTATTGTATGATACAGTTTGGTTTCATATTACAACAACAAAAAACAGACTAATCAGTGATGCTGCTGTGTGCAGTTCCACAACGTGCCCAAGAAAGAAGCTTTACAGCCCTTTTGGAAGTTGTTCTGTAATTTGTGGTGTTCTGTTGAACCGCGTTGTTACTCTACAAAGTATCTGGGCTCTTTTGAACTGTACAATAATGAGCTAAAACAACACCGGGCTATTTGCATGGCCTTTAGACCAAACTTGTCTCATCAGACAGCACCTAATCATTACAACATTGTGCCTTTCTGCACAAAAACATGTTTGTTTTAGCCACAGAGTTTTGGCCTGATTCTTAATAGAGATGTGTTCTCTCTGTGCTTTTCTCAATAATTTGGAAAAACAAACAAATAAAACTGGCCAGAGGTGATGTAACACATTTTCTGTATATAATTTAGGAAATATAATACTACAGATAAACCAGAAGGGTTTCTCAGAACTGACTTTGGGGACACAGTGCCTCACTCTTATCTATTTATATCGGCTGCTTAACAGCATAGATGTCAATGACAACATAGCTGGGGGTACAGCATTATATTATACATTCTTTCTAGCTTTGCCTCTACTGAAAAATCCTCTACAGAGCAAGCAAGTGAAAAAAAAGGCTTTTATAGGGGCTGAAGGGCTGTTGTTTTGAATGGAATCCAGCATAAAAACTAATGCAAGACACTAAAAAACCATTTCAAGCAGTATCATTTACTCTGACAGACATCTGTAAAAATCACAACTAAGATGCATTTTAGGCTAGATCTGTTACCTTTTTAAAATCAGTATTATTAACATCAAGAAATGCCGAAAGATGTATTTAGACTGACGGTAGAACTATGTGAATAAGAACTTAAAGCTATGTACTTTATAATGCTCTTTTTTAATACAAACTCTACGGTTGTCATATGTTCTCTCTGCAACAAAGTGCGTTGCTTCTCCTCATTCGCTGAGGATCACATGGTGCATTCAGTTCATTATCTGAAAGATGAACTTTGCCTCATAGTAGAATTTATGCTTTCTCTGGCCAGCCATCCTCATTTTTTTACTCCTTTATACAAATAATTAGTTTTGGTTCCTCTGGTTTCCCCTTCCATTTCCATTGCTACTTCTCCCTGGTTCAATGGATGCAGAAGAAACTGCCTCTGGATGGTTTTTGAGTCGTGCTTTAGGAAGCTCCTGTATAACCTTGAATGTACTCTCCATTGCTTTGGTACATTCTGTACCAGTGGAAATTATTCTAAATGGGAGATTTAGGATCAGAGAATTTACACAATGTACACAGGTGTTTTATGTATATA
>JAOWBL010000023.1:5384005-5420183 GCA_028564865.1 Zenarchopterus dispar
AGAAACCTGTTTTACCTCATAAAAACATCACAATCACATATCAAAAGTAGGAGCAAGTTCCAGGTGAAAAGGCAGGAGTAGGTAGACACCTTATTGCCAAGCTCAACCAACACCTCTGGAACACTGGAGGTAACAAAAGTCTGGTATCAAAGACTGCAGTAATGACAAATATGATGGTACCAGACAGAGAGCGGATTTGTAAATGAAAGTATGTTGATGTACAAGTCTACGGTTGTGTACCATTGACCAGGTGACAAGAGAATAAAATGAGTGAGAGATTTACTACCCGTGATGAGTCTCAGGGCTTCATGGCAGACAGTGTCCAGCATGTGTAAAGATCTGGCAGAGGTGTTCTAATACACAATGGCTAAGCTTATTTATGTCTACCTATCCTGTTATAAACTTCAATGATATCACTCCTATCATCTTCTGACTGGAGTCTGTTGCAGCAAGAAAAACATGTGCTGCATTTCAAGAAGACAAAAAACCATGAGACTAATTATAACACAACACAGACACACCACTCTAAATAAGCCCATTATAGGTGTTGTTCTGCAGGAATGTGGACTTCAGCAGAGGAGTGGAGTACACAAGTGACAGCTGGTCCTGATCAAACCCCTATTCCCTATTCTCTTCCTGAGATCCCCCAAAGACCACCCCACTTCCAACAGTGGACACGCCAGGCACTTTTTCCCTGCATCACCACATGGCAGTGCATTGATCTGATGCTGCATTCAGACACCCTTTAGACATAAAACAAGCATGACAATGAGGGAAAACTGGGAGACTGTGCAGAGGGACATATCATCTTGCATCAAAAATACTGTCTTTTTTAAAACAGTATTAAAGTCCATGCTGAGAACAAATGCAATCTTATCTCAAGAATATTTCTTTTTTCAACTTCAGTTTTTAATCTTATCATCACTACAATAAAGAGAACTGATTTCTCCTCATAAATCTGGAGATTAATATACACTATAAGCCCAAAACCTAAAATAACCTTCTTACAAAATGGCTTATCTTTACTCAAGTAGAATAACTTCAGTTTGCCCATCCTCTTAAAGAAGATTGCCCTCTTTTACTGTTTATTTCCTGTTTGTGTATTTGCCTTTCAATGAGCTGATGAAACTGCTTCAGGCCACACTGGCTCAGTTTGATCAGTATTTCCCTCAATCTTCTTTTATTGATGTAGCAACAACAAAAACAGGCTGTCATGACATGCTGGCAGCTGCACTGCAGTAGGAAACACACCCACAGAATAAAAAAAAAAAAGATTCTCACCTCGTTCACTTGGAGCAGACGTAGAAAACTTTTACCAAAGATATAACTTAATAATAAAGTATTGTATAATGTCATATAGAATATCAATGTTCAAAAGCCATTCAATCAAAAAATGCTCTGCATCTGATTTTTTTTTTTTTTTTGGTAAATGCTCTTCCATAAAACACAAGGTCCACAGTGTTTTATTTAAAAATACAAAGCACCATACTTTTTCTGCAACTTATAAACAGCTGGAGGATTCTGGAGGAATTTTGGACAGCAGTGCTCTATAATCATCAACAACCGGTGGCTGGTTTAGGAATAGACTTGGGATTACTGTGGGAACCTTCAAAAAATCCAACCAAAAATGTCACTTAAAACATTAAAAAAAAACTCAGCAAAAAAGAAGCCAACTTGTCAGAAAGTTCTGTAAACTCTGGACTAAAGCTGAAAAGCACCATCCAGATACGTATCTTTAGTGGAGCAGAGTGGACACTCACTTCCGGTCACTTCTCACAGCAGCCGGCATGACACAGCCGTTTCAACCATTTTCACATACGCTTCAGCACTTTTATGATGGTAACATTAATGCTGAAAAGTGCAGGAGAGATGCAGGTGCCCACCTGCAGCCCTGTCCACAATGGAGAAGTGAAAAATTCTTGAAAGAAGACTGTGAGAATGTGTTGTTCTTAAGACATCAAACATCTTAAGACATGTTTGCTCTTGTAATTTTCATCGTCAAAATGCCTTTGGAGTAATGTATGAAGCAATGGTAACATTACAAACTGATAAAAGCTTCACTGTCCCAGCTATTTAAAAAAAAGGTTTTATATCAAATAAAATCTCAACCTATGCTGATTCGGGGTTTTATATGAAACCGACAGTATTTACTTACATTGTAAAACCTTATCAAAATGCATATTGAATGTTTTGTGACTCTTTTTGAGGCACAAAACATCCAACTCTAATTGAAAGTCACACCTGAGTACGTCAGAGTCAAAGGCTAAAATTTACATCCTGGAAATGATGCAGATCCAGTTCAGTTAAGCAGAACCAATTAATATGACAGTTTGGACATGATAGATTTCCTTTCCCTGAGAAAAATAGCTGGTACCTCACTGTGTAATCATTTTAAGTTGACCGCATGCAAAACTGCATCTGTTTAGATGCAGCATATGGGGCAACAGTTCACATTAATTCTCCTAACTTCATTTTGCACATAACAGATTTTTTTTTCATAAGGCATATGCGTGGTACACGATGTGGCAATAAAAAATAAATAATGTAACCTTGGCTTTCAAAAACCAAGCTTTCAAAACAAGATCATTCCTGGCATTTCAAATTTCCAGTTAATAAGTGAGAGCTGCACATATGCATCATCTAACAAGATGAATGAGTGGCATTAATTACTGGGTGGGTAAACAAGATGATTCAAAGAACTGTTTTTTTGTTTTTTTTACAAGACCAATTCCATATGGCTGAATCCATTAACAGAAACAAATTAAATAAATTGGATCATTAAAGTCAGCAAATTAAACCACTTCTGATTTCATTGTCTGTTACAAGTGAGAAATGATCTTAGTTAAATTTTGACTACAACATGTAGCTAAACATATAGATGTTTGTGCTGGGTCCTCCTCTGTCCCGGTCATTGTGGAAAACTTAATAGAAAGCCTCTGAATCCAAGAAATGCATTTTTTGCCAGCGCTCTCAGTTAAACACCCAGACAATGGTAGAATATTACCTATCACGGTCAATACTTCCTCACGATTTTTCCCCATTTATTATGATGCTGTAGGTCAGTGTGACATCCACAGGAGAAGACTGCAGAAATGTTTCTGTGTGACTAGTGAGTTTATCCAGTGGCACAAAGACAAAGATTTGGCAGATTTAACTTTTAAGAAAAATTTATCCTCATTTACAAAATGTCAGGAGCAAAATTTATGAAGATTTGCTGTGGGAAAATTTGGAGCTTTTGCAACTTTTGAAATAGCCAAGATTAGTATTATTTACCATAAAATGGTTGAAAAAGGAAAGTACTTACCTTTGGCTGACTGCAAATATTATAAAGTTAATTCCTCCATTTATAAACTAACCTTTGCGTTAACTGCCTTCTACTTGTGGCAGTTTTTTCCTTTAAGGCAACAAAATTGACTTTTTTCCATTGTAAAGTATCAGTTTTGAGTTAATCTGAAGTAATATATGGTTACTTTTAGGAAGTCAAGTGAAAGACTAAACAAGAGACTTTAAGTGCAAGTTGGAAATCAACAATGAAGTCAGATGGATATCAACAATTTTGCAGACAAGAGAGTATGAACGCACAGAGGAAGGTAATGTTTGTTTGCATGTCTTCTGCACCTGAAGTCAGCTTCAGTGTGGAACTTACTTCCCCACAAATGGTACATTCAGAATCATCAACTCTGCAGTGTCCTTCGTGCTCTTTTCTGTTCCATTTCTTTCCGTCTCAGCTGAAGCATCGAGGTGATTTATGAAAACAGCGGTGGGCTGAATAAAAATGTAATTGAATCATAAGTATTTCCACTTCATTTTGTACTCCATTTCCACCATGGTGTCTCCATCACTGGAAACGCTCCCAGGGCCTGGCCACTTGTGTTTGACCTGACTGATAATGTCCGCATGAGCCGCTGCACCAACCAGGAACAGCTCTGGATGTCTTAGTGATTTAACTATTTCAGTTTTGGTGCAACGTTTAGCCATAGGTTGAAAGTAACAATTACAAATACTTTGTTACAACATTTGATTAGAAAATTCTGGTATTTCTCCTTTATTTGATTACTTGACTTGTTTCAACTTGTACAAACAGGTCATCACATTCAGTGAAACATTGTCATATCTTCTGTTTTTTATCAAATGTCACATAGATCAGATAAGAGAGAGACTCGTATCTAATCCAATATTAAAATAAGTTTAAATGAACAACTTATTTTTGTCAGTGACATATTAAGGAAAATGTCATCGTGAGTCAGATTTCTTGGTAGGGTAATGTGCTTTTACATCCTTTCAAAGAAAAAAATATTTTTTTCACGAGTGAAGATCACATATTTCATTTGTTATTTTTCATCTGGTAAAAGACAGGACAAAATACTGGTCCAAAATGATTAGTTAATGACTAGGTTAAAATAAGAAATCAATGTAATCATGTAACTGCTGATGACAATTTGCTTTTATTAGCAAAAAACATAAAAGCAAACCTGAAGGATGCTGTCCTACTTTCTACTTTGAACTCAGAGATGAAAACACAAGTTGATTCTGATTTCTGACTGTTCTGAGGTGCATCAAATTTCAGTTTTGAAAATTTCCTCATTCACAGTCTTATTGAAATTTAGTGTTTAACGTTGCCAGACTGTTCCAATCCAAACACAACCCAGAAGGTAATTGTATAGGCGCTTTTTACACCTGGTATTAAAACCCATCCTCCATGATGCATAAAAAAATGTACAACACATGGATCTATTCAGACCAATATACATCTCCACATGCATTGCAAGGGGCAGTTGCGATTGGCTCTCGCAGAGCTGGTGGAGTAGTCTTTTAGGGTGTGTGTGTGTGGTGGTGGTGGTGGGGTGTCTTATTTATTTTTATACTTTAAACACATTTTAGAGATAAAAACCTTTTCACTTTTACTTTTTTTTTCTTTACAAACAGTATATGCACTCCGTCTTGAGTAATGACTGTGTATACTTTTGCAACCTCTGCTTATAGGGCCTTAAAACATATTTCACAAAGCAAAATGCACGGTATATGTAAGACGTTGGCACAGCAATTTATAGCTGCAGTTGGTCAGCAACTAAATGTGACAAACAGAAATGATTTTCTCTGCTGAGGAAGAGAGGGAGTCGACGCTATCTGGCTATTTTGGCAGCTTGCTAGCGTGTGATTTCAGATGTGCATTATATTTATGAGACTTTGCTGATAGCCCTTTGTAAACACTGTATTTCATTTTAAATATGATGTGTCTCTTGTTTGATAAGTTAGTGTCACATGCTGTCTAACTGTTATTTCTCCTATTCCTCCTTTGCACTGCAGGTGCTAATTCTCTGAATGTTATCCAAGATCTTAGTGTTTTGATATGATTTGCAGAAGACTGCATCTCCCATATGCACTTTAGAATATGTCACAGTTTGGTCAGCCTTGAAGATTTTTTCTCTCCCAACAGACAAAAGAAATGCAAAAATGATGAAAAAACTGTAACTATTACTTTTGTAGGGGAGATTAACTTGCTCACTGCTTCTCTTTGCAGCATGTGTAGTTTAACTCCATTGGTGTGCTCCTCAGGCACCTTTAATACAAGACAAACATTAAGACACAAGTTCAATTCTTTTCAGCTGCGGTGGCAGGCCATTTGGCCCATCTTAGTACTTAGTCTAAAATATTAATGTTGGCTCCAGCTAAAGAAGTTAGAAAAGGGTGAAAACACTTTCAGTAATGTTAGTGTAAGGCGAGAATGTGGTAAAAGTGGCATTGCAAAGAAAGTGGTTATCAGTGCTAATTTCAGAATGCCCTGCGGCTTCTTAAATTTAGGTCATTGTTCCCAACAGCATGTTAAATCACCGTCAGTAAATCAATTAGTACTATGTGTCTTGATTTTTGACCCATGCAAATGAGATTAAAATATTAAAGATGACATCAATCTTTCAAGCATTTGAGAGAGAGAGAGGAAAAAATTACAAACCTTTACTGACAAGAAGATAAACATTTCATCAGATCTGGCATATCCAAAGAAGTATAAAAATGTATGTCTAAGACTTTAAAATAATAATAATATCTAGAAAAAGATATGTTTTCAAGGTTAACTGATATCTTAATCCTTCATCTCCTCTATACCATTATTCCATGCAATTCCTAATCAGTTCAGGACTTTAAACCCTGATGCCAGGTTGTTGCAGAACAACACGAATACCAGTTAGTCACCCTGTTCATTGTTTCACAAACTGGAAGAAGTGCCCCCAGATTATGCAGAAGAAATGCTGCAGGATTATCCCAGTTTTCTGAGCCTAAGGAATTACTCTGTGCATTCAAAAGTACAATATTTATCTCCCTGCCTCCTGCATTCACAAAGCTCTGGGCTGCCTTGCAGCAATCTGGCAGAAAGCTGTTGCTGTCTGAACGTCCTTCTTTCACTGCACTGTTGGAAGCGTCTGTCTTAAATTAGCAGCAAAGTACTTTTTAGAAGGCCATGAACCCATAAATGATAAGCTGATTTGAACGGAACATGTTTTATTTCTGAGATTTTGTCCTTTAATAGGAGAAGTGCTAGCATGGTTAGCAGAGTTATGGATAGCTAAATTATAAAAAAGTCTTTCTGGGAAAAAGCTGCCTGTGTATTTTAGTCACAGTAATGTTGGAAGGTTGTCGTAAATTTGTTTTTAAAATGTCACAAATCTTTAAACAATAATTTGTTTGAACCGCACACATTAAGTGTGGTTAGCTGAACTATAGCTGGCTAAATAATGAAAAATCTCAGTGAAATCTCCTGCCTTTATGCTACAATGTTTGCTAAATTAGCAGTAACGTACTTTTCAGCAGTTCATGAACCTTTCAACAACAAGCTGATTTAAAAGTGTATGTTTTATTTCTGTGAGATTGTCTCCCTTAATAGCAGAAGTGCGAGCGTGGTAGCTGAACTTTGGTTAGCTAAATAATGAAAAGTCCTCAGAGTGAAAGCTTACTGGATCTGTGTTCCTTTCACAGTAACATTGGAAGATGTGTGATAAATTTGAAGTAAAGTCATTTTTAAAAGGCCATGAACCTTTGTACAATAAGCATATTTGAAGAGTGCATGTTTCATTTCTGTGAAAAACATCCCTTAATAACAGAAGTGCTAGCATGCTTAGATGAGTTACAGTTATCTAAATAATGAAAAGTTTTCAGAGTGAAAGCTGCGTGCAAAAGAGACCTGGGCCCTTTTGAAATGACTAAACCACAAAGCTGTTTGCATAAACACTGAAACTGTCATATGCAAGAACAAGCTATTGATTTTTCAAGCAATCTCACTTTTAACCGATTTCCATCACTGACAACACCATTTATGGACCTTAAACACCTTTAACCCTGTCTTGATCTGTTGAACCAGTTTATTGATTGTGCTGAAATGAGAATGAATGAATCATTATTAAGAGTGCAATCCTTGAATCCTCTGCTTCTCACACACACTCATATTGTGACTCGTATAAATTGGGATTGATGTGTTTTCAGAAAAGTTGTAACAGTCTAAAATAAATGTTTTAAAAAGTATTTACGAACTGAACTGCTCAGTAGAAAATACATAACTGAAACTGATGAATATATTTTTTAAAGTTGAGTTTATGGATGTTTAGATGCAAAAACAGAATGCAAAATAACTGTGATGCTAAATATCAACTAATGTATTTCTCCTGCCAGCATGAGGAAATGAAGCATAACAGCTGAAACGTCTGCCATTGTATGTGAAGTAGTTAAAATCTTTTTAAATTTGACTTTAGGCAGCTTTTATTATGCTAACAGATGAAGCTACAAAAATGCATCCAGGATTACTTTTACAACTATTTAATTATGACAAATAAATAAGAATTATGTCTTGAAAAATTCTACAGCTTCAAAAATCTTTTAGACATTTATTAGAGACACCACATGGGCCATAGAAGGTTTCTTGTAAAAATGCACACACACAAAAAAATATATTAAAGTGGTGCATCATTTTACGTTGCGGTGATTCAGCTTTGTGTTGGGCATGCAGGCGGGCGGTGATGATTGTGCTGTAACATCTGGATGTAAGGAAATAGCATACTAAGAATGTTATAATCACGCAGACAAGGCCTAAGCTGCTCCATTACAGGCTAAGCTGACCTATCAGCGGGGCTTTTGCTAATCCAAATTGTGCTTTAGCTGGCAGAGATTGCTCAATTCAGACAGGCTGTTGGGAGGGGTGAAGAGATGAAGCAGTTTACCTGCCATGTGAGCTGCTATCACGTATAAGATGTTTATCTCAGTATTATGCATGCACAAGAACTGAGATTTTTTTTTCACTCAGAAAATGTGAGTTTTATGATGGATATTACACTTGCTCACTGTGTTAATGCAAGCTGTGACCAGATCAAAGTGCTTTAAGCATGTTTTCATTTGACACAAGCTTAATAGCTGCAGCTGTCAGAGTTACATCATACTTAGATCAGTTGAGTGACAGTTATATGTTCAACAGAAGAAGGAGTCAAGCGCAAATGAATTTTTATTTCTTTTTTTCAATGTATTATTATTTTTTTTATGCTAGAGGTATATGAACCTTTTATCTGGCTTCTAGCACTTTAAGGTGCTTTTATTATTTAACTGGATGCAGATGCACTGTTTGTTTCCTTTGAATTCTTCTTAGTGTTAGAGAAATTTTTGGTTTTCTTGATGCCTTTGAACAGAAACCAGCTGTTTCATTACAGGTCTGCATAGAGTGACTACATCTGATATCAGCAGCTCACAGTTTGCTCCATACATAGAACGTGTTACCCAAGCTGACACGGCACTGGGGAAATTAATTTGCTACAGTCATATAATGGCTGGTTATTCAGTGACTGTTAGATTTAATCTAACACCATAATCTCAGAGGGTTTCTTCTTTTTGCAGATCTGTAAAGACCGAGGGGATAAGAGACAGGATTAGATGGGGAGTCCACTTTGATCACGACCAAACTTTGCAGTATGAGTGGGTTCAGTGTGCTGTCAGAAAGAAATCATCAAAATAGCTCTTGAACAACCACCCCACTGAATGTTTTTTTTTTTTTTTTTTTTTTAATAGTTGAATAGCTTCACATCATGGCTTTTGAGCTTCCTGGTTTTTGTCATTTACATATAATAATTTTCAAGATCAAGGCATGGCATAGCAATTTCCTTATAGACTCAAACACAACTATAATATTAGCTGAACATCATTTAAAGATCTCACTGCACAAAAAAATAAATATAAAAATAAAAAATCCCTGCAAGAGCTCTAACCTCTTCATTACAGCAGTTATGAATTATTCCAGCTGGTTACAATATCAGCTCATAAGAAAGATAGTCATTATCATCGTGGAAGTGGACAGACAACACCTCAGCTGTGAAATGGCTGTTGTGAGTCACTGAACATGTCGCTGGTTTTCAATACTCAAGATGGGCGGCGATACGAGGTTGTAATCCTTGAATGGATCTCAGTGTAGCCCTCGGCCCTTTTGAGCATCTGGTTTCAGCACTTCCAGTAAACCCCAGTACACACCCTTAATCTCCACAGCAGAGGTAGTTCGACGCAGCAAGTGAGTCTGCCATAAACACCACATCACAAATACAGGATAATGTTTTAGAGATATACAGATTAGCTCATGTAATCCAGGCTGGCAGAGGGAGAGCTTAAAGAGAAATGTGTCAATGTTTATAGATAGAATAAAACCAAATATTAAACTTTAATCTCTAAAGGCTCTTTTCTGTGGTTGTCCTCACATATTCTGCCTTATTCTCTGAGTATGAAGACAACATGATGTAACGGAAAAACTTGTTTTGCTGAATTATGAGGAGGAATGATAAGAATTTAACTTAATTAAATCTACTTTATAGAACTTATTTATGTTTTTTATTGCAGTCTAAGCAAAGGTGATCAGTGCACAGAACTTGACAGCTCTAAATGAAAACGGCACATATGAGGGATAAAACATATAGAATACCAGCACTTGACAATTTAGTAAATTGATTTGAAGATGAAGGCATTTTAACAGTCATTAGGAGATCAAGGACGACCAATAGAGGAAATCAAATAAGGAGCCACACAAAAAAAGGAGAGTGCTTTCTGGATACAAAAGGAAATTAAATGGAAAATGAAAGTCTTAAAGAGTCCAAGAAAACCAATATCAAAATAAACCCAAGATTGCAGGATCATGACACTCCTGGTCTCCAGTACTTGGTTTCTAAACTCCTGATGAGTTTAGAAACCAAAGAAGCTAAGTAATTCTGCATGTTTTTTGTTTGTTTATGGCCAACAAATATTGCAGAGTCCAAATATCTGGAGCCGTTGGGGGAAGCCCTAATTGAGCAACAGTCAATGAGAGAGCAGGACATCAGGCGAGGCCACTGTGAGGAAGGCAATCCCAAAGGGCAAAGACAAGAAGCAGCCAGCTGTACCACAATACAAGCAGGCAACTACATTTTTGACTACAAAAGATTTTTTTTTTTTTTACTAAAAACAAGCAAAACAAAACAAACAACATAAGACTAATAAAGACACATCGTGTTACAGAAACTTTTGGCTAATCATTGATTAATCATTTTCCATTGTGTTGTGTTTTTATGCTGTTGTATAGTTATGAAGTTTTATGGACAAAACTGAACAAGCATAATTGTTTTGCTGCAAACCAACATCTGGTGAATCGATATCGCCATCTCCCCTGTTGGAAGAAGGGACTTAACATAAGGTGAATACTTAATTAACATCATTTTAACGTACTTTTTTAATCATCACAGAAATTAAATTGTTAGGCTGGCACATAAGGGAGTGAAGGTGCTCCTAGGTGCTACTGCTTCATCAGGATCAGTGCTCCATTCAGTCACAGTTCTCATCGCCAACTGTGAAGAGACTCTTGAGTGATAATCAGCCTCTTAACCTGCCACAATCAGGCTCTACAAGTCCATGGGGAATGTTTTACTACAAACAACTTTTCATCATCAATGTTCAGTGAAGAAACCTCTAAAATGTAAAGATTTATAATAGGAATCTGTTGTGTTTTGACAAGTGACAGGACTGCTGGAAGCCAAGATTCTTGCCTCAAAATTCTTGTCCCATGAATCATGATCTGAGTCAGAAACTGCTTGGTCTCGTTCTAGTTAAAGAAGGCCAGACCGAAAAGGAACGAAGGAGGAATGGAACAAAGAAAGAAATTACTGAAAGCATGACAAGTAAGAACCATAAAGCAAAGACAAGAACAACAACAGAGGGCTATACAGACTCAGGGAACACAAACTAAGCGAGTGAATAAATACTTGGAGATGATGCAGAAGGTAACAGGAGCTAATCTAAAATGACATTTAAAAACGAAGCAAACTTATCATGTACAGACAATAAGATATAACCCTTAGAAAAAATAGTTTATTCGAGTGTACTATGAGTATACTTATTTTATACTAAAACTGAGGCAGTATACTTAAAGTTTACTTTTTATATACTATATTTTATATACTTAATAATAGTATAGTGAAGTATACTTGGCTTACACTAAAAAGTATAAAGAAATTCCTAAGACTAAGTACATTAATACAACAACTTACACTTATACTTTTATACTGAAGCTTATATTTGTACATTAGTATGCATTTTACTTCTTTCTGGCACAAAGTAAAAATGCTTAGTTTAACTAGATACAAGTACAGAATAAGGTCAATTCATTGACTCATGCTTACATTTAATTTAGCAGAATAAAAATCTTTTTCATAACACACATTCACTTTGAGGTATTACCCCTGTTATAAACTTGCATGTTCAAGTTCACATAGTGCTGGAGTTTAAAGTTTACAGTAAATAGGTAAATAGTATGTGTGCTCAACTGCATTATCTCTATATAAATACAGTATGAGCTAACTTTAAGAATACGTTATAATCTATAAATTGTATGCTACAATAAATATGCTAAGCAAACTTACAAGTATACTTAAAGTGTAACAAGTAAAATAGTAAAATAGAAAAAGATAGTATTTTTTATAAACTTCAAATATACTACTTTTTGCTAAGGGAAACAGGAAAGATAGTGAATTGTAAAACCCCCTTCCAGCCCTACTCAACCCTAATTAAACATACAGAAAAGTATGGCCAGACATCAGGGTCCAGGGTGGTCTGGACTGACTCTGCTAAGGACTAAAAGTGACACTGGAGCAGCTCGACTCACTGCACTTGGCTCTGTGGTAGGGTACATAGAGTATATAATGATATTAGGCTAATAAAGTCACATCATCTTCATTTGAATCCCTTTTCCTGGAAGTATCCTGGCATGACTGAGTGTCCAAGCGAAAGTCTGCCAATGTGCAATTATTACAGAGGCCAAAGGTGTTAAAAATAAGCGCGCTGCCCCACACACAAATTATTCTATTGGGAACTTGTTCACTCCTGAGTCACTAAGATGGGCGGATGTGATAAAAAGATTGTATGTTTCACTTTTAATTGCCATATTGTTGAAGCCAAAACCCAGAACGATACTGTTACACAGCTTTTTTTAATTATATCCTTATTTTTAAATGGAAAATTTGATCCATGATTCACAAGTTTAATATGTGTTATTTGAGCTGACCAGACCTAGCAACATACATGTTTTTTTTTCTTATTAATATGACAGCAAATGTGTTCCACATAAACTATGTGCTAGGTTGAATGAATAGGGCTGGTATGTGATAGAGGTGAAAATGAATTTCAAAATACATCCTGTGAGTAACTCCAAACTATGGAATTTTTCAATACGCAGACACAGATGAGGCCCATATGAGAGATGGTGACGAAGGGATCAGATACTTTAAGATAAATTACCTATGTGTCGGGAAAGAAAAAAGAGGGTTATCAAATATGTGGTGGTGAGGTTATAGCACCATGGAAGCTATTTGCCTTCAGATAGCGCATGTTTAATGTTTTGGGAATGACAAAGCTCCTCCATAGCAGCATCTCCACCTGCTCAACGCTGTTACCCCCATACAGAAGCAGTTTCCTACACCAGTTTCCACAAGCTGAAGGATGAAATTGATTTCTGCAGAAAGCCCTGGTGAACGTTCGCTTTTTCCCCCCATGGCATGAGAGATACGGACCAAATTTCAGTCACTATTCATCACCAAACCTATGCCAGCCTTGGCTGTTTATTTGGATCATATATGTCTGCCAAACAAAACTTGCTGACTGGATAATGCACTGAGAATCAAGCTGTGAATCACAGCATCCCTATGCACATATACAGGTACACATAAGCTGATACAGTAAATGCATATTTGCAAAGCCGCGCTGTGACTTGAACCCACTCGCTGTTGTCCTTGTAGCATGCTGGTCAATATTTACCGCGTTAAAATGTAAATTAACTGCCCATTTTGAGCCCCTGCTACGATACAAATTTCTACAGTCTAATTGTACGTCTATAGGAAGAGTCCTGATTTCAATATCTAATTGAAAACATATCAAAGAGCACCTTTTTTGAAACTTGTTTAATTATACAGCAGAACAGTTACTGCTTTTCTGCACAGTCGACTGCATATTAATTTGCTGAGAAGTGAATGCACAGCTGACATGAAAATCCCTTATCAATAACTTGCTCTTAAAGCGAGTACACATCCAACACGGAGCATAAATGAGTTAAAGCAAATTATTCATATGGGCTGAGTAGCATGTTTTAATTACTTGTGAAATCTGTTCTGGTATCTCTACCCTTCTGCACTTCACATCAGTATTCAATTAAGCCTTGTGATCAGGTGATTTGGCAGAGCAAACTAACATCGCAGCTTCTTGGTGCTTCTCCAATTTTGATGCAGGAACTCTTTCAGTTTTAGTAGGTAAAGGTAGGAGTTGTTTTTTTTTTTTTTTTGCTTGTTTTTTTTTTTTTTACATAAATGCCGCAACAAAAGCAAAAAAAGTCTGTTAGTTATGTGGATAGCTTTTCAATTACTGAGACAGAAAAAGAAAACCTTGTACTGTTATCCTGTCATCATGCAGGTTGCATTCGGTGCAGCCAGTTCTATGTTACAACACACATTAAAAACTGTAAGCTTTTTACTGATTCATTATCCTCATAAAAGTCTTTGATCTAAACAGGATGGCGACCAATACTTGAACTCTCCATGTTACACAGCAGTAAATATAAACGCTCCTCCTAACATGAAATAAAAGCTCAGTTCATTTAAAAAAAGTCTAACTTCACAATAATTCTCTCTCATAAATCAAATTGGACACCATGGGTAAAGGTAGAGAATATTTCATTTTCAAATGACTGTTGTACATACAAACAGTATATACTCATAAAAGCAATGAAAGCCTCATAATGGCTTCACATTTTATGCAAAGGCAGCTACTTTGTTTGCAGCTGTGTCTTGTAATCTATGATGGTAGTTTGTTGTGGTCCTCGGTTTCCTCATCTTAGTTTCACTGGTGATCACCCTCCAACCCTGTGATCATCTCCTCATTAACCTATCAGTGTTTCTGCTCTGGTTTTCCCTCCATTGGTGGCCAAGTTATTGTTTTAAACTAGTAGACAAACACAGATAGCGAGCGAGTACCTTGACTACCAGAATCTGTATGTTTTCATGTTTTTGATCCTAATGTCAGATGCTTTTCTAGAAAACCTGCCACACCACAATACCAATGAACTGTTTCCTGCCTTTGAAATAAACTTGAATGCTCCATAAAAATATTGAGTAACACCTTCTCGGAAGACATGATCAAATGCCTCGAGTCTCGGATCAAAGAAATCGGATCATGCGTTCCCAGATAGCTCAGTTAAGAGACTGGGTAAACACCCCGGCAACCCAAGTTCACAGCTCGCTCCACCAATGCCCTCTTCTCTTGTTGCAACAGCCCTTCCCAAATCCCGGCTGAACCTTTCCACAGACCCTTTAGGGGAAGCTCAAATTCCTGATGCCGAGCCATATATTAGGGAATTAAACAAACGTAGAGTGTCCTAAATCTAACTGTGACTATTTCTTGATAAAAGGCAAATTACTTATGCCAGTGGGAGATCTAACATGTCTTATGTGATCAGAAATGTAGCTTTTAGCTGTTGATAGCTTTCATAACCAGTCTTATTTTAATTTTTTAATATGATGGTTTTGATCATCTGGTGAGCAATACTGAGTTTATGAAAGCTCCTTATAAATGTCCACCAGTCAGATATTAGTGTGGTTGAGCACATTGTTGACTTAAGGCTGACTCTGGTTGGAATGATGAGGCTCTCTGACACATGCTCTCAGATAACCTGAGGAACAAAATTCAACATTTAACTTGCTACTTCACATGACCCCAGTTAACTTGATTCTCTTATTTCATTAGAGATCAGAGATGTGAGGAGAGAAAAGTCATAATCCAGTTCCCAGAATACCCCAGCGGTCCTCCTTCAGTGCCTGTATGCCCTCAGAGGAGAAACCCTCTTTTTTTTTCTAGATGTCTTTACAACTTATCAGAAACGGAGCATCAAGGCAATCAGGATATAAATCAGTGAATCACTAGCAGCTGATATGATTGCTTTTCATCTTCTGCTGTGGGAACAGTTTTCTTTAGGTAAAACCTTTAATCCCCTATATAGAACACCATGCTCCAAGTGCCATAGGAACAAAACAAAACAAAACAAAAAAAACCCCTCTTGAAACCATTTCCCACTTGTTCTGATCAAGCCATCCTCCAGTCTCTCCATGGTTCCACTCTTTTCCCCAAGTTAGACTTCCGTAACGCCTACCTGGCATAAATAAAAGACGGAAATGAGGAGAGAACCACTTTCAATGCACCCCCCAGGTCATTTTGATTATCTTTTTTCACGCTTTGTGAACTCACTAACTCACAGGGCGTCCTCCAGGCCATGTTGAACAATGTTTTCAGAAACTTACTCAGCAAATTTGTTTTGGTTTACTTGGATAATTTTTTTTTTTTTTTTTTTGTCACTGTAAAGAATAGGTCCCCCACATTCAGGCCACTCAAGTTTGATGAAGTATGGTGTAATCACTTGTAAAATAATAGTCATCTTTTCTGGAAGGAGTTAATGCTTCTTGGCGTCAAGAATAAATATCAACTGGTTCCACAAACTTCCACTAAGAGTGGTTACAACACACACAGCCTCAGATGAGGTAAAATTACGTTAATGTACCTGAGCATGAGAGTTAAAAGCCTGTTCGGAAGTCTAATATCAATCCCTTGCAGCTGATTGGCATATTGAAAACCAATGCAATTTGCACGCTTCCTGTTAATATTCACACACAGCATGGGAATGCATTGTGCTGTCAGTTTCTCCAGCTGTGACCGGTTCAGGAAGAGCAGCTGCATGTCTCAGGGTAGGTTTGTGAGCCAGGAGAATTTCAGGATATTTGTGGGAAACAATATTATCACAGGCTCCACCTGATGATTCCCTCATTATAAATGGCCTCCATATTGACTTTTACCTCGGTGAGACAGAAGACTATTAAAGGATGCTTTATTCTCCCTCTGCATGTTCATTATTTGTCGCAGCTCAGACAAAAACGCTGAAGTGACCAGCCTCGAGTCTGTCGGAAGGAATTCAGATAAGCCTCCTGCCCATATATTTTTTTACAATTAAAATGTAAAAATGGCCAGAAATTATGAGGTACCATGACAATAAAGCTGGTTTGTTTGACAAGAATACTTATTTTACACACTTCTGCGACTAAACGGATCTTTGCCAGTACGGATAGCAACGAAAATGTTATATAATTAACAAAAAAAGCTTTGTTTTCGTGATGATTTAATACGCAGCTTGTGACAAGCTCAACTAATCTCATGACCGTGCTGTCAGAAATTCCCAAAGGAACTTGTAATTTTTTGTCTTGCTTAAGTGCTTGGTGAGACATAAATGTTTAGTTTGACTGACTCCACAAAGACTTGCTTGAAAGGAGTCAGGATTGTTCTTGAGTGCCACTTGAAACACATTTAAAAGCCAGGTGTTGGGGTGCTGACATGTAATGGGCAAAGACTGTTTTTAAATGATACCGGGCAATTAAAATATCTACTTGGTACTTTTGTATACCCTTAATGTTAACTATTTACCCTAGACTGTTTTTTTTTTTTCATGTCTTCGACATGCAAGAAATCAAATCAGACACTTGTTATGATGATTTGATTACTGTTAAGCAACATAGCGCACCCAAGATATTTCCCAGTTACTCTCAGAACAGATGTTCAATCTGCAATCTGATGGAACACAACATTAATTTACAATAAGCTGTTAAAACAAATAATAAAGAGCAACAGGCTTCATATTTATGAATAATAACACTGAAACGAAAACGCTTGTTTCATATTGTTCATAATATTGCAAGGTGTATGATCTGCTTCATTGGAGGCTTTTTTTTTAGTTTTCTATGGCACTAACAAGTAAATCATATTTGAGTAAAATAATTAGTTTCTTAATCTGATCAATAAATTTAAGAGGAGAAGGAATACTTTAAACCTATCCTGTCCACTGTTGGTATGTTTCACAAAATCACCTGGATTTGTGAGGCTTAGGTTAATTGTTACGGCAACGTGGTTTGTTTTTGTGAGGAAACGCTTTGCACTTTTGGTGTTTTACCTCTCTTGATGCACCACCTGATTTCTGTCAGAGCAGCGGGTACGTCTGAGCGAAGCAGTGAAGAAAACATGCAAATACACTTAAGGATGATATTAATGTTATGTTTCAAGCAAATGTAAGTCAAGCTGAGAGAGGGGTTTACAAGAAAAAAAATTGGGAGAGCAAGCACGAGCAGAGTACAGGATGCATGGTAAAGGCTGAGAAATGATTACTGGTTTCTAGGAGAAGAGAGACCAGACTGATGAAGCCTGGGGAGAGATTCCATCACAGCCACACCAACCTCACACCCTCTCCAGACCATCAGCTTCCTTGTCATGTCTTGGCAGTCCCATCTTGCACCTCAGTCATGATCCTAATACAGAACCATTGTCACCTCCCCCCACCCAAGGAAACACTGAAACCTCCTTTGCATCTACCCTTACAGTCATCTGACTCCAGCTGTTGGGATGAAGCAGCGAGGAAGATGGGATTCCAGCAAGACTGCTGGCCCAGATGGTGTCAGCTGTAGAGTCCTGAAGGCCTGCATGGTCCAGCTCAGTGGGATTCTGCAGCAACTCTTCAGTCAGACTGAGCATGGACACAGGTACTTTGGTTTGTAAAGACACCTCATTTAGATTTAATCAATGGCTAGAGAAGAGTTGTCATGACTTCACACACCATGAAAGTCCTAGAAAGACTTTTGTTGACCCACCTCAGGAAGGAAGAAAATGTTTTTCAGGACCCATTCCAGTTTGCCTACCACCATGGGGTTGGAGCTGAAGGTGTCCTCATCTACCCACTTCAGAGCCTACACTTATCTGCACAAAGAAGGTAGTAATGCAAGGATCATATTCTAGTACATTTCACCAATTCACCCTATACTGCAATGTGAGAAATTCCAGGAAATTAAACAATTGTAGAGGTATCCACAACTGCCTAGATTTCTGAGTGCCTGACTGACCAACTAAAATTTCTAGAGCTGAAAGAACTATATCTGAGCAGGTGGCCATCATCTCAAAAACAGGGGACGGTACTCACTGTTTTTATTTACTCTACTTCCCAGGCTTCCAGTAAAACCCTATCATATTGTTGGGTCTGTCAGTAATGGGTAGCACGATGGCTTAGTGGTTAACACTGTTGCCTCACAGCAAGAAGGGTTCTAGTTTGATTCCTGGGTTGGGCAGGAGTCTTTCTATGTTTGCATGTTCCCCCTGAATTGCATGGGTTTCTTCTGGGTGCTCTGCTTTACTCCCACAGTCTGAAAAACATACATGCTTGCGTGTGTCTCTGCTGGGCCAAATCGATGTCCGACCCATCCAAGAGGGAGTAAGATGAAACGGTTGATGAGGGGTCTGTCAGTAATGGACAGCAGGCTGAGGCTGAAGTCAGACAATATGTAGACTGCGTTGGCATGGCAGGGAAACACTTGCTTCATCTTTTCTGGGACAAGCCATGGTGATTGTGTACTTCAGGAGCAGGAGGAATAATAAGCTACAGCTAGCTAATGTGAGCCAATAATACACTCCATGTCTCACATATCAGTTATTTTACAGAATCCCCAAAAAGTGGTTATACCTACCTGTCTCATGCAAGAAATCAGCATTTTAACCAGCAGTTAAAATATGTTTACATTGCAGTTGTCTGTAGCATCACAAACCAGCTGAATGCTGATGTTGGATAATAATTTAGATTTTGTTCCCTTATCCTTAAAAAGCCACTTTCCCTTGTAGGCAGAATGTTTGGTGATGTTTTGATGATATGACACCCTCTTGCTGTGTTTTCAAGTGCGTGTTTCTTGGCCCTAGACAATCCTCCACCTCTGCTGCAAGCCGATGTGACAGCGAGTCCCGTCGAGCTGTCGTTTGCAGACCATGACAGAGAAGCGCATGGCTGTGAGCATACACACACCCCCCTCCCTGCGCCGAATTTGCGTACAACCTTGACACTTTATCTCAGCTGGAGTGAGCTGTGCAGACCCTGAAAGCCAAAACCACTATCTGTAACAGAAGCAGTTTTGAAGTGGCTTTGAATACCTGTCAAGACATATCATTGTTGTTCCTCTTGGCCATTTTCAAGCAGGAGAACAAAAGGGGGAAAAAGAAAATAAAAGGAATACAATAGAAGCTAATACAGCTGAGCTAAACCCCTTGCCCCACATCTGACAGGCTTATCAGCACGTATACTTTGTGCATAACTTTATAAAGAAAGAGCAGTCATGGTCTTCCATACAAAATACACAAAAAGCCATGAAAACATTTTATTGTTACATTAAACAACTCACAAAGTCTGTATTCTCTAATAAGGTATTATGCTGTTGAATTCATCTCATTTTCAGGAAGATTTGTTTCATTGTAGTTAGGCTTTGTTTACACCTGGTGTTAAATCTGTCTTTAGTTATCCAACCACAAGTGGAAGGCTTTTGGTACAGGTATAAACCCACATAGAACGCATGCACCTGGATGCAATGAAATTTGATAATGGGGCTGGTGTCATACCACCAGTTGTTACTTTAGCTACTTAGCAGTTTTGGTCAGCTGTGAGTTAGGGATTATATTGTTTGTTGTACGGTTAACTTTACAAAGAGGCCAGAAGCGTCTGTCGACTAGTGGGCCAACGAGTCAACCCCTTAGACTGCCTAGCGACTGGGCTGGGGCCTATGGTTATCCGTGACAGGCCAGGGGTCGACCAAGCAGTAGACTGACCCAGACAATCATAGCACCCAATAGAGCTCCACTATTCCACATTTCAGCTTCAAAACAACTCGTTTTGGCTGTTGTTTTAGTAGTGACGTCTGAAGTAGGGATCTATGGACAGATTTGATCAGAATGAATGAAAGGTAACAGTCAGTTTCATAGGTTAGCCAGCCAGTTAAGTTGTTTTAACCAAGGTGAGGATGAGATCAAGTGGAGGAATGAAAAAGAAACTTCAAAACACCAATGGATGATGTCACAGAGAGTTAGTCCAGTTCTTCTTATATAGTCTGTGGACCAATGTGGTGCTCAAACTGCACTGAAAGGTGGCCTGAGGCACATGCAACCACACACTTTTAGAAGTGTGAACAACGTGTTTTTGGTGCATTGAATGGCCCCCTATATAACAGTTGTTTATTATGAAGTGGCTGGAAGGACGTGGTGTTTCGTGCTACAACAGTGTTATATTACAGTCTGAAACAACAAACAGAAATCATAACAATGGAAAATTACAGAAAACAAGAACATCATGGGCTTGTTTGTGTTATTTTGATTTGCTTGCTTTAGTTCTCCCTTTTTCTTTTAATTTCAGACATTTCTCTTTCAATCTGTCTGAACCCTTTTGCTATCTTCCATGTTTTGAGATTACTTCTCATTGCCATCGTTTTTGTATTTTTATTTGTTAAATAAAGCTTTAAACGAAAACACCAGGCTGGTGCTTTTCATACCAGGCTTTATTTACAATGAAAAATGTCAGGGCCAGAATCTAAAGTCACCATCCAGGCTCCATATACATGGTTACAGCCGTTCCACTGGTGACACATTCTTCAGCGTCACAGCTGCTGACTGCAGCCTTCATCTTTTGTCATCTATGTTTAGGACCTGCATCTTTTCTTGTTAGCAGTGTACTATAAGATAGGCTTGCTGTGCCAAAGCTGGTTTTTCACATTACTTGTCTTCCTACACCTAGTTATTTCACTGGCTTGACTGCACGTCATGGAGATTTATTGTCATTAGAACAACAGCGAGCTGAGGCAGATCAACAAACTCAAGATTTCTGCAGGGAATAGCAGTCAAATTGTCTGAAATACCCTTAGCGTTCTGCAAAACAATTTACAGAATCAAAGTATCTTAAGTCTGTTGAGAGAGGGCACAGGGATAAAACTATAAATACTTTTGTCTTATAAGCGTATCTTTAGTAAATTGTCATTATGCTTCTCCGTTATGCACAAAGGCCACAGAGGAAATATGTTTCAGCGCTGCTCTTTTCTTCTGTGAACTTGCATGAACTGTATGTTGTACTTTAACACTGGAATAAATTGTGTCTAAACAGCCTTCATCCCCACAGATTGGAGCTATTTCACTGTTGCATAAAGAAGATGGTGAGGCTAATACCCTCACAGGCAGAAGTGTTTTGATAGCTGTCATGATAGTCTGGCCTTGTGAAGTCTTGTGAATGAAAATACCAAGCCAGTGTCAGCCAAAGCAGTTAAATCCTATTTAAGATACAGCATGGAGCCTAAAACCTCATTACAGCCAATTAGTGATAAATATGCCATGGGCTGATTCCAGAGATGTTACGTTATCAGGTCATTTCTACTGTATTTTACAGCAATTAATCGGCTGTAGCGTCAAAGATCTAGTAGAGACTAAGCTGCTCAGCACAATGTGGAGACCTCTGAGGACCTGATGCATAACACCAGTTACTTCAAATCAAAGTCTTTGACCTTTGCTGCCTCACACTGTCATGTTTTCTGCAGTTACAGGTTCTACATATCCAACTAAGAGCTGAGCCATGATCCTAATAGCCTGATTGGAAGACTAGTTTTTGTTTAAGCTCTGAGTGTCGTATCAAACAGATGGTAAAAACTAGATAAGAGTTAATTATTTTAAGTGATATACTTCTATTAGCATTAAGATTAACCCTTCTCCTTACAAGATTTTACTTTTCTGATTCCTGCTTGAAAATAACATACCTAGTTTCAAGTTAGGGCATCTTGGCAACTGCAAGGTATATTTGAATACATTTTCATATCAAAGTTAAGGTAAGACATGAGAGATTGCAGCAGAAGTGTAAAATTAAATATGAATAACACCAGGCTAAAGTAGTGGATATGGAATACAGCAAATGTAAAACTGCTGGCACGTTAAAGCATGCCTGGTCCACTGAGGGTTTTCAGATAGCAAACATTAGAAGTCATTTTATTTGATATGTCAGCAAACATATTAATTCATTTTTCAAATATAATTGTTTGGGGTGTTTGTATGACTTGGCCTCTTTAGTGTGCAACCCCCTGTGGAGCATTTCCTCGGCAGTAGGCATTTGCATGAGGTCATATCTCAGGAACGTCCTGACGGATTAGGATAACTGACAGCTCTTTGAAGTCTCCGCAGCCAATGGAATCGAAGGACAATTCACAAATCCACATCACTCCCGGCATTATCCAGTCAGGAGAAAATACATTTCCAAGATGCCAGCTTGGCATTGTCTGGTGGTAAATAGAAGTGGTCTGATAGAAACGGAGGGAAAAAAAAGTTTGATTTGTTACAGAGATTTGGAATAACGTGAATCAGGTGTAGGTTTGGTGTGGAATATGATTTATGATGGTGAAACTGAATTCATTTTCAGGCAGTTAAAATATTTTTTTTGCTCTTTACTTGCTGTCTGATGTTTTTAGGTGCTTGCTATTATTTTACAAGAAGGTATTAACACAATTTTGTTTTTTTAATATACTGAACCAATGATGGATGGATGTACTACACATGCTCAAGCTGTCTCCCCTTTTCACCTCTCTTTCTATGCCAGGAATTGCAAAAAAAAAAAAAAAAGAAAGACAGATCAAGATTGTGGTAGTTACATACACAGAGCAGCAAAAAGGTAGAACTATAAAGTGTAAAAAGAGGCTTTTGCTGCAGAGTGGCGATTATCAGACTGTTGGAAGTGCTGGTTTTCTGGGGCATTCTTCTGCTGCTCTCGTCTTTTTATTCACTTAGCCGCTCACTGTTGGAATTGTGTTTTCCTTTCATGGAAAAGGTTTCTGCAGACTTAAAGCGGAGCTTTTTCTCGTACGTTTGGTGAGCTGGACGTGTATATTCCATCATGCTCTGCGTGATTAAAAATAGCTTGAATGATCTCTGTGTCATCGGGCTCTGGTACTAGAAGGTCTTAGATGGGAAGAAATTAACCTTTTCCAGTTTTCCAGTACACCGCTAGAGGAAAGGAAATAAAAATTCTCTAGAATTATGTGAAGTTTCAATTACAAAGCATCACACACACAACATCACCTGAACCTCTCACCTCACTCTTTTCCCCACTACTGACTTCTGAAGAAATATGTTGTGTGACAAACCTTATAATAAGAGATTTAAATGTGAGCCGGCCAGCACGTTTAGTTTCACCTTGTTCCATCGTTTGCACTCGGCTAACCTTTGCTCAGATTAGGAATACACAGCTAATATTGTTAATACAAAGACGGCAACAGAGAATGAAAATTGTTCAATTTGTAACAAAGCAAGGCCAGTGCAGCTTGTGCCCTGTGTTCCCGTCTGCAAAGTCCTAACTGAAAAATGTCACAGCGACATTCATTATCTAGTGACTGAATCGGGACACATTTCAAAAAAAGCATTAATTGGTCAAAGCTTTTAAACCCTTGACAAAGACGACACTTTCGGAGAAAAGACAGCCACAATCAACTGTTGGAAACAACAATCTGACTAGACAGCTCAAAGTGAGGGCAGGCTGCCTTTTTTAAACAAAAGATTTAATCTGATTGGATAATAAGACGCAAACGGATAGTTAGAGGACTCATACCAATAAAAGAAATGAACCCTGACTGACTATTGAGGAAGAGATGAACATTTGAGTGCCAGTGTGAGGCTTCAGTTGGCAGTTCGGCTGAAATATACCGAGATACATTATGTCTTCACTTCTCATGATATCACTTTATGTCCTCATAGCCTCTAGTGTCTGTGACATCAAATCACTGTTCAAGTAAAATCACATACATTGGGTAAGAATTATGGACTTTATATAGGGAACAGTTGGCATTTCATTCGGAAATGTCTTTGCATTGTCACCCTGAGGCGCCAGAGCGCTGTTTAGTAATAAAACCTGATGTTCCCTATGCAATATCAGAGTTTATGTACTGTAGCAGCTACAACTAAACAAAGAACGCAACATTAATCTCCAGCCTGTATCATCTAGCACACCAGAAAATGAATGATTAATGCTTTTAGTTTTTGAGGCAGTCGTCGCGCTCTGGGAGTTTAACGGGTTAATCGGCGCGCCACATTAAAGAGCACGTTTTCACAGGTTAAAACATTTTTTTTTTAAAAATGAAAAGAAAACTCCAATTGAGATGATCGAATGCTACACTTGCAACACAAACTGTAAGATGGCACTCAAGAGAGTGAGCAAGCGAGTCAGAAACAAACAATATCATTAAAAATGAATGTTTGTCTTCCCTTCTAAAACAGTGTATTTGACCAAGTAATGGATTATTCACATGGCATGTAAAAAACAAAGACGAGGGCTATTCAAGCAAAACAATGCAGCCCTTTGAGAGTATATGATAACAGCAGAAAAAAAAGAACAATGTAGACTTACAGATTACTCTGCTCTACAACAATGAGACCATAGTGGGAGTCCTTGCACGCTCACACACACAAAGTTGTGATGGTCTTGTCTTCAGATATCACATTTTGAAATACAACGAGCGCTGCATTCCTGTTATTCTGATATCCTATGATCATCTCTTCTGCAGAAATTGCTTTTGTCCAAAGGGCCTCTTCCATTTTCCTTGCGGTCCACTTTAAGTTACTGAGTAATTTTATCAGTGAGATGAATGACCAGGCGGGGAGTGGGGTGGGGGGGACAAAACATGCTTGAGAGCTCATGAGAAGATGAACATGCGGAGCCGCTTTTGTGTCTTCCGACTGTGCAAATTGCAGCGGGTGAAAATGTTTATCATCAGAAGGAACGTCTCTGTTAACTCAGAGTGCACAATTAGCTGTTAGTTTGGGGCGGCTGGTAGAAAAGCCGTGTGGGCTTTTGCATTAAAAGTGAAGTAAAAGGCATCTATTGAAGGAATGATCACCCACTCTGTTACTGAATGCTTTATGCTGGTTAATGAAGAGTACAAACATGGAAGAAATAATTTGCTGAAAGTGGTGAGTGGAATTTTTTTCTTTTGTTAACTTATACAAAGAGGTCCGTTTTTAACACTAATAATTCTGGCAAAATGCGGTGCCTGGTGTTGTTTGAGGCTTTAAAAAGTATTTCCCCTAATGTCATTGTTGTGTTTAAGTGTTCTTCTGTGATCTTATATATCAAAAAGGATTTAAGGATAACATTTTTTTTATACATCCTTTGAGCTCTAATTTTATTGTAACAGGTGGGACTGACACTGCATGAATTTTCATACTACAGGAACGAAATAACCTGTTAGTATTATTCCTGTAGCTACCTATGTGTAAGGCATGATTGTCCATCCTGTTAGTTGGCCAAAGCAAACACATCTAAATAACATGATTACTAATACCTTCTTAGCTTATACACCAATCAGTCATAACTACATGATCACTAGAAGGTAATGTGAGTAAAAACTGGTCATCCTGAAAAGGAAGTGTCCTCCGAGGAAAACCTGCATCCTTGCAGTTAGCATTAATGTTATTTTTAGCATTAATGTTATTTTGGCAATTAGGCAAAATCATTTTTAAGGTAGTTTTTCAAGAACAGAACTAAGAGTGTGAGGTGTTAAGCTTTCAGCTCAGTCTGCTGCCTCTTCCTCCCCTGGACCAAGCTCACCATCAGCTCCTCAGTGGCTGCTTCTCATCACCTCCGTCCAACACCTGGACCTCACCTGAACAGCCATATAAGTCCCAGACCAGCTCAACATGTTTGCTGGTTGATTGCTGCCTGCAGTCATGGTAAGTACACCACTTTTGATGGTTTTCTCTTTGGAAATATCTAGTTTTTCTGCTCCTTTGAATTCCCTCTTTGCAGCTCCTTCTCTTTGGTTTCTTCTCAGCCATTAGCCACTGTGGACGCCCTCCTGGCCCTACATAAGGCATTCAATCCTCTTCTGTTGGCGCCGCCTTTAACAAATGCAGACATCAGTCCAGACTTTAGATATCTACACTACCCTATGATCTCTTCTCCTATCATTTGTGTTATTAAGCACAAATCAGGTAACGACTCACTGCAGTAACAATTCCTCCTTGTTCTTGATGATTGGTTACTATGGGAACCAATCACAACCCACAGACACCCCACTCCACAATCCTAGGAGGCCCAAAGGATGTACTGCCAAAATCCCGATGCCAGACTCTTTGTTTAACTTTAATTGTTCTGTTTAGCTTTAACCTCATATTTAAAGTGTTTAAGGCCATAGGGTTGTCTGTTCCTCTTGTCCATCATCTTCATGTAAAAATCATTCTTAAGAATTCTTCATCTAGAGAAACACAGAGTAAAAGAGTAGCGTACAAATTAAATTCATATAGAAGACAATAACAGTTTATTAATAATAGATAATAGATTGATTTCTCCATCAAACTATTATCTATACCTGCTTATTCCAATTTAGGTCTGATAAAGGTCCCCTGCTTTTTTTTGGGTGAAATGCAGGTTGCCAGTGTATTGCTGGGCCACATAAAGACAAAAAAAAAAAAAAAAAGACAGACAGTCACTACTATTAATTTAGAATGGCCAATTACCTGACATACATGTTTCAGAGTCAGAAAACCCTCACAAGCACAAGGAGAACATGGAGACTTCACACAAGAAGACCCCTGCAGGGAGTCGAACCAGAAACCTTCTGTGAGGCAACACTTCTACCCACCAAAGCGTCCACACTGCCACCAAATATTAATCACTCATGAAACGTTGCATTTATGATGTTTAGTAACACATTTGTAATAGTGCCTTAATTATCAATGTTCAATTACCTTCAATATATGTTATAAACACTAAATATACAAATGTCATCTCCAGAAAGCGTAAATGTGTAATTTGCTCATCTGTTATCACTTACAGTGAGTGTAAGGAAAATTTAACAACTTTATAATGCCAGCATTTGATTAAAAGTTACATTAAAAGGCAACGTTTGCAGAAAGAAATATTTATAGATGAGAGAACTGAACTGTTCCTGATCATTACGCAATCAGAAGATTAATTGATAACAGTTTAGGGTGTCAGAATTGGCTACAAGAGTGCTATCTCACCACCAGTGCCAAACTCCACTGGAAGATAATTGAAACAAACAAAACAAAAAAAGAGACCTCTATTCTCCAATTCAAAATGGTAAACATCTTTGCTCTACACTGCATTATAATGTGAAAGGATTCAAGGATTCTCAGGACATTTCAGTGCATGAAGGTTGATGGAACAGCTGGATTGTGAATACTTCTCTCATTTATTTATTTTTTGAAAGCTAACCACAGTTTTGTTGTGGTGGTTAGCATTGCTGCTTGAGAGCAGAAAAAGGCTCCCAGTTTGACTCCTGGTGGCGCCTTTCTGTGTTTAGTTTGCATGTTCTTACCGTACTTGGGTGGGCTTCGTCTCAGTGCCAAAACCCTCCATGTTAGGTGGATTGACGATCCCAAATTAAGTTTAACAATTTTAGTTTTAATAGTATTAAAGAGAGATCCTGATAAGTATGAGAAATAGTCTCAGAAACATTAACAGAAGATAAAGTGACTTCACTGTTGGCCTGAATTATACCGCAGCATTCATAACCGGGGGCACATTTGTTGTCTGTCCCTTAATTGCTAACTGATGCTTAAATGCTAACACCATCAATTTTTCATTAACTATTAATGAGCAGGGGCTTAGAGAAGGTATTCATTAGATCGCTGTTAGATTTTAAATTTTTATGAGGACGGTCATGAAGAATGATGTTATTTAGAAAAGTATAACTTTTTCTAAGAGAATGATTTCACACCAAGGACAAGAGTGTCTCTTTCTTTTCTCTGCTATTTATTTCAATTGACCGGGCTGCCTAATGAACACACACACACCAACAAACACACATATGCAGCTGCAGGAGATGAAACGTTTGTTAATGAAGTCAGAGTAAATAAATGAAGGTAAGTTTAGTTTCCCAGATGTCTCAGATCTCTCTCTTTCTCTCCAAAGTCCAAAACACTATGAAACCAATTTGATGATTTTATCCCCCCATTTATAAATGAACAGTTCTTTTCCAAATTTGTAAATAAAGTTAAGAATCAGGGCGAGCATTACATAGCTATGGCCAGTTTATCGAAATTATTGGTTTGGACTAGGCCACAATGAAGAATCAGAAAGAAGTGGCCTAATCTCTGCTACATTTGAATTTTTTTTTTTTTTTTTTTTTTTTTTTTTTTATCTGTGGTTCACTTACAATATGTCAGCTTCATACTGTAGATTTACAGGCACTGAAATGCACCCATTGATTTTAAATTACGCAGAAAACATCAGTCAGAAAAGAGCTGGAAGTTTCAGAGCAGGGCTGAGCTGTGTACTCCCGATAATCCTTTAAAACCCAACAAATTCAGGGAATTTGGGTAACTAATACCATGATTGACCACTTGCATATATATGCCGTTTTAGCACAACAGCGCACGGAGCCAGTTTTGACATCTAAATCGTTGTTTGCCATGAATATTGGGTGACAGCCAGTTCTGATGTGCAGCTTCAGCAAGCCGTTGGAAGATGTCCTTTGTTGGAGATCGCACACAATCATGTGGTTCAGTGAATGGTTGTGCTGCGTAAGCCATAATTATTCAATCTGGGAATAAAGCAGGCAATAATCATTATCAAAATGAATGATGGGGAAGACAAACTAACAGAGAGCGTTAAGTGTCCTCAAACCAAATGAGGTATGACTATATTCATCCTTGGAAATATGAAGCTGCATCATAAAAACAAGCTGTCATTAAATTCTTCACCAAGCGTCATAAGCTGAATTCAGACTGCCAAGGAGTTAATCCCACGATTTCCAAAATGTGCTGGAAGTCCTAAATAAGCTTGCTATCTTTTTCATTTGTCCATGATCCGTTGTCTGTTATGCTTCAAACAACCAATGAAGAGAGTCAGACACAGGAAACGGAGCTGAAGATGCACATTTACATGCTCATGTCAGACATCTGAGATGCGCTTCAGATCTACTGACAAAGAGACTCTTTTCTCCCAGATTCCCATGCTGCAAAATAGCGGTCTCTTTATATGTTCTGGTAGTTTTACTCCTCTGTGACAATGAAGGACTGTGAAAATAGACACAGTGATCAAAGGTACATCTGTGACTGGTGAGAAGAAAAAGAATTCATCAGCAGCCAGAGAAAGTGGGTCTGCTGCACGCATCTGTCTAAAAGCAAAGTAGAAACCACGGAGCCACTCCTTACCCATCTCTCCTCTGAGAACCAGGTGCTCAAAATCACCTGGGGTCACCAACTGTCCTCCCACGTGGAAATCTGTGCCCTCTGCAGGCGCCATCAATGTTTAAAAGCTTTATAAGCTTGGAAAGACTGGGAGGCAGACGGGGAGGGTGAGTGGGGTGGGGGGGTTGTCATAAAAAACAAAAACAAAAAAAAAACACCATTGAGGAAGGGAACGGGAAAGAAAAGGCAACACAGGGAGGAGGTGGTCTTTCTGTTCACTTTCCAAACACCGTCTCAAAAACCTCTCCTTTTTAAATCCCAGAGTGGGCTATTGAAGTCAGACGGCTCGCATGAGCAAGAACATCGAGACCTGTGGGATCACGCACTTGCAAAACACTGGACAAGATGTATTTGAATTTTTTTATCTGTTATATGTACATCTGATAAAACTACTCAGTTGAAACACAAGCAGCTGGTTTAATTACTCCCCAAAGCTGTAGAAAAACAGATTTTTCCCCCCTCTTTTCTTGGTGATGTGGCACTTTTTAAAACGATGCTTAGCTTTGGTGGTTTGCCAAGACACTATGTTACAGAACAATGTTGTGTGTGTGTGTGTGTGTGTGTGTGTGTGTGTGTGTGTGTGCTTCTTACAGAGAGTCACTTTCAGCTTAACTGTGATCCAGGAACCTGCGGTGTAAATTACAACTACCCCAGCCATCAGCTAGAAGTTGGCTAAGAGAGAAAGACTTGCAATGATATGCGCGTGAAGGTATTATTAGCACGCAGCATGTGTGTGAATACACCCTCCTGATCTAGGATGGCATCGCAGAGATGTGGACGCATGCAGCGAAAAGGCTGAGACTTGCTGCACGCCGTCTTATGAAAGGTTATCCTGCAGGTCACACTCTGTCTTTTGTAATGCAAAATTCACATCTTTGATGCAGATCGCTGAGAGCAAGAAAGGTTCTTGAATGTTTGCTTGATGTAAAGAATTTAGTCATTTGTGACACCAAAATAAAACAGTTGATTTACGTACACCCTTGACCAGTTTTGTTTTGATCTCTGACATTTTTACAAGAATTTCTAAGAGTTACAATACTTTTTAATTATGTTTCAATACTTTCTTTTATTCTTTATTTTTCAGTTTGTTTCAATTATTTCAGCTTAGTTTGACAAGCACATCAGTAGTTTTAGTTGAGAAATTGGTTAGCTTCAGTTTAGTTTTAACCTTAGTTTTTAGTTTTTTAGGATTGACTTACAAGATATTGAAAAAATTAAATAATCCTATTAACAATGGTGTACAAAACAAAACAAAAATGTCTCATCAGAGAAATAGAAAAATGAAGTTAGAAAATTAAAACAGTTTATTTTACCTAAAATTCTGTTTAGTTTCTGTTAGTTTTGCATTTTTAGCTCTAGCTTTTATTTAGTTATTTTTATTTAGTTATTATTTTTTTTACTGTTAAGTTTCAGTTTAATATTCATTAACTAAAATAACACTGATTTCCAAAAAGGGAAACTGAATTTCATTCACTCGTTTTGTTGTCTGATACTCTGCAAGCTGTCCTCACTTGTCACTTAATACAAAAAAAATATATTTTTCAATTTTTTAATTTATTTTAAACATGACATTCTGTAAATTTCAAATAGTCCAGTTATTGAATTTCCTAAGCATTACGATAAATTTTAGGAGCATCTCTGACTGAATCACAAGCAGCGGCAATAGTTATAAAAACATTTCTTTTTCAAGTTTTAAAAATAACTTATTTTCCATACCTGTGTTTTCATACATGTATGTTAGGCGCTCATATTAGAGGATGTTAAACAGCGTGCCATCAAACACTGCCTCATTAGCAGCAACATCATGAGGATGAATTGCTTCAGAGCAGGACTCAGCCATTCGACAGCGCTGTCAAAAATGTGAGGCGTGACAGCACTTAATGAAAAATTTGCATCTCAAAACATTTTTTTTTCCAGCGGGCGAGATGGAAGGCCAACTTTTGCTGTGATTTATGCACATTTCAACTCATCACTGTTAGCCACGTCGGCTTCCTGAGCATATCACTCTGAAAGCGACCCACTGTGCTGTAAACAAGATGAAATGATTCCTGTTGAGAGGTGGCCGTGCGATCTGTCTCTCGTCGTGTGCCTCTGACCTTTTTAGCGATCCAGTCATGGGTCCGGAATGTCGAAAGCGGCAACTTAACCCAGAGTGAGGGAGCCAGATAAGATCAGCTGAGACTACCTGACGAAAGTGGTAACAAAGCCCTCCTGACATTAGGCAGATAGCTGCCCTCCCACTTTAATTACATGAGAAAGGGAAAGCCAGACATTATTAATGTTACCTTCAGATTCTCTGATGACATTCGTCATTTTCCATAGATTGGGGAAAAAAAGAGCCTCTTTCTAAACTGGATCATAGATTTACAGATAATCCAGCTGGGATGAGGAGTCTGAAAGGATAACAGAACAGAACTGGGCAAAGAAACAGTTTCAGATGCTGCTCAAATCACATCTTAAACCAAACAGCTCTTAAAACTGAAGTAATTTCTCTTCAGACTGGGATGTTCCATTTCAGGTTTTTATTTTTTGCACTGATTTTTTTTTTTTTTTTTTGGTAGGAAACATTTGACGCACCATGACTGAAATACCCCTTTCATAAGACATATTTTTTTCTTCTCAAACAGAGCTACTCTCCTCTGTTATTGTAAGCAATATGCCTGCGGTGAAAAGGCGCTAAAAGCTAAGGTCTGTTCAGAGCTCCTGCTAAATCCCCAGCATGCTTAATGGCATGGAAACGTTCTAGGTCACATGTTTGTGTAGATAATAGGCGAGCATCTCAGTTCATATGGGCCTGAGTAATTAATGAGGCCAATGGATCAAAGTGCGTCTTGTAACTTGTGTGTCAAGTGGTTCAGCTTCTGCGATCTCAAAAAAAAAAAAGAAAAAAAAAAAAACCTCATATGTTATGACCTAGAGTCTCTTAGTGTGTCAAAAGCTCAGTAAATGTTATATTTACTTTACATCAAGAAAAAGAGCTTTCTCATAATGTTGCACATGACAGGAGTGATGGCGTGGCAAAAAAGAAATATACGGTTAGGTCCAGAAGTATTTGAAGAATGACCGTTTTTATGACACTGCCCTTTTACGCACCATGGATCTGAAATAAAACCCTTAAGATGTAATCAAAGTGTAGACTTTCAGCTATAATTTGAGAGGTTTCACAAAATACGGCATTTATCATTTAGGAGTTACAGCCACTTTAAGTAAAGTACATTGGCTGTCAAAAGTATTTGGAGAACTAACCCAAAAAAAAAAAAATAAAAAAACATGACCAGGTGATGTCCATTTCCTTGTAGCTGCGAGACAATTAAAAAAAAAAAAAAAGTAGGTAAAATGTCTGGAGTTGATCAAGGACTGACTTAACATCTGGCAGCTGTTTGACTAAGGAGGCAATAGGCTGAATAAAACTTGTGATAGAGAGATAGTAAAACTTTACATTGTGCCCAGATAAACTGTTTGGGGCAGTCTTTAAAATTAAAGAAAGCACTGGTTAGGTCAACAACATCAAACACCCTAGAAGACCACATAAGAAAAACTAAAATGCAAGATCACTGAATCCATTAATTGGTGAAGTAAAAAACCCTTCACAACATCAACACCAGCTGATTTTACTCTGGAGGAGGTTGGACTATTATTGCCTGATGAAACCAATATATGAATGATCAGATAAGAAAAAGGGAGCAATCCCTGATTCAAATCACACCACATCATGTGTGGAACACGATGGTGGTAGTGTTATGGTATGGGCATCTATAGCTAGCAATGAAATGTCTCAATGGTGTTTACTGATGGTATATCCATTATTGTGTTGCATAAAAGTCAAAAACCATGTTGACTTAACTGCATACTATTCAAACGTCTGACACATTTCCTTCACTTTTATGCAAATTAATTTGATCATTTGGTGAAGCTTTCACGCCCTTCATCCCCTCTATATGGAGACTTTTTTTTTAAAGACAAGGGTCTAAAACATCACTGTTCCCAACTAAAGACATAGTTTTACATCAAACTTGGTGCATTTGGTGCATTTTAGAAACCTTTAACTGCTGTACTTGACTGTACAATCAGTATTCATCAAGTCAGAATAAAATCACGTTTTTTTTTTTTTCCTGGCACCTATCTAGATGATTTTGCAGCTCCCACACCCAAAGTCAGAAATTAAATTCCTCATCTCCATCCCTTGTGGTGCTGTCATAAGAATGATTTTTCAGTATCGTATAATCCTGCATCGGTCTTGTTATTTTCTGGCCTGGTGACACTGATTCTATTCATGCACATAATTGTGTGGCACATGATTGGGATTCTGCACAGATTTGGAAGAAATGACTGGATACTCTTAGTCATTTCTGTGTGTTTCTTCTTGCCAGATACATTTTCTTGGTGGAGGTTGATGTGGATTCAGTCCATTTTTAGACCAGGCACATGCACTTTTAGTGCACAGAGCTGCCTTTGGGATGCCTCTAAAAACACACTGTGGTGCAGCGGGTGGAATCACAAACATTACCTTGAGTGGCTTTGCTGCAGCTGGAACAGGAAAGAGTCACCACGGGGTCTCATGGGATATCCATTCTGTGCCGACTATTCTACTATAAAATCAAATTAATGTTTTTTACCTGAAATTGTGAAGTTTGAGAATCTGATTCTAAAATTTGTTAACTTTTTTTGCCTTTTTTTTTAAATTGGCTACATTCTATCCACAACAACTAAAGAGATGACTTACACAACTGGAATATTTGCTTAGTTTGCATTACTGGCATTAAGTCAAACCACTTTGCTGTTCTGATCATAATCTTTATTTCTAGGCGCAGCTAAGGGGTAGAGGGTTTCAAGTTTGACTTAAGATTTTCATCTTTGCTGCTTGCAGATGATGTAGTTCTGTTGGAGACCACAGACAGATGTTAGGATGTTTTGCAAGTGTAAAGAGCTAGGATGAGAATCGGCACCTCCAAGTGTGAAGAAATTGTCCTCAATCAGAAAAAAAGACAATTCTCCTCTCTGGGTTGGGAAGGAAGTATTGTCTAAAGTGGAGGAGGTCAAGTCACTGGGGTCTCCTTTCATTAGTTTGGTTAAGATCAGAGCAGGTGATTGAGGTGTTACAGTAAGGAATGTTTGAGAATCTGTCCAGGATACTGGCCGGAGATGTTTCCAACATATCTCATCAAAAGGAGGCCTTGTGGCAGATGCTGAGTTCGCTGGAGATTATCGAATTTCTTAGTTGGCTTGAGAACAACTATGTGTCCTCCCCAGAAGAGCTCGAAGAGGTGGCTTTAATAAGTTACTGCTCCTTTGTATATGGTGTGTCTGACTGAATTTTTGCCGAAATCATTAAGCATATTTAGGGTTCGGTGATTCATTATTTGTACTTGTGTGTTTTTAAACTACAAGGTCACCAGCATGTTGCAGTAGCTCTGCTCTGACATAGAAATGGATAATCAGTGTTACATATCCTTTAAGGAAGTCCAGACTTTAAGTAGCACATCACGGTAATGATAAATGACTCTGAAGGAGAGTCCTATTTTTCTTCCAGATCAATGCTATCTCTTTCTTTCTGTGATATTTTCTGCTCTCTGTTCCTGTCCACTTAGCATGAGCCTCACTTAAGATAGTGTCTGCAGAAAGCCATTCAGAGCACTTTAACACCCCTCTATTCTTGAGACAGTCTTTCATGAAGGATATGACAGAAATGAATGTGCATGGTAATAAGTTATCTTCGACCATTACGTGAAGCCATTTCTTTAAAAACAGTATTTTAAGCAAAAGTGACTAAGTCTTTGGTCACTGATTAAACAAAAGAAAAGCTAAATATAAGCATTTGCTTTTTATTGTCAGTTTTTAAATTTTTTTTTTTAAAGTATATTTGCTTCATGAAAAATTCCCCCTGGAGCAGTGTTTGTAACTTTGACTTTAACTTTGATTTGAAGAAAACAAACAACCAAACAAAAGGAGAAGTGTACCTATTTGATTTACTGCCGTAACAGTGAAGCAGAAAACTTAAAAGAGCCAGAGAGAAGAGAGACTTTCCCCAGAAAACAAAATGATCTTTCTCACTTTGAAATTTGGCCAAAAAGCTACTAAAAGAACCTTTAGAGAAAAAATGGACATCTTCTATAGAATATTTTTGATGATTATAAAAACTCCAGTGTTCACATGTAAAATGTTTTTGAAAGCAATGTATGAGTTTCTTTGAACAATTTAACATGGTCAAATATCACATATTTGACACATAATTTTCTGAAACCTTTGCACTGCCAGAATTATAAAACAATAATAATAATGAAAAAATTATTTATACAGCTGAAAAAATGCTAAAAAAAAAAAAATAGAAACAATAATTAGGAAAAAGCCCAATTGTGTTCATAGAGGTACAAAACAATATAGTCTTAGAAAACTATTAAAGACAGAATTGGGAGTGTTTTTAATTTCATAATATATTAAGCACTTTAAATTTTTTTTAAAAAGTTCATATATATATATATATATATATATATATATATATATATATATATATATATATATATATAATTTTCTGTGTATTTTTTTATATATCAGGGATCAAGGGGTTTACATATTGTCT
>JAOWBL010000023.1:5423247-5479775 GCA_028564865.1 Zenarchopterus dispar
TATGTTTCATTAAAATTTACCTGGGTGTGAATAAAACAGTAAAACAATGGAGCTAGCTGATCCTGAAAAGCTTTCCTTAGATATTTATTTTCACTCCTTGACCAACAACGGCTCTTCTGTGCTGTTCATCACAAACATACCAGTCAGCTTTTCTCTCATCTACCACTCTGCACAGGACAACAACAAACACACAAAATAAACCCACAAAAGTCCTTGTACACTCTCAGTGTTAGAATAAAGCTTTTTGGCGTGGGCTAGTTTTGAAGGATCCCATACAACTAAATCTAGTTTAGTTGCTGTGCGACCAGACAGCTGGTTGACCTCCCATGATGCACTTCCAGTGCTTTCCATGGTTTGCTCTATTTATCCTTCACGTGTGTGTTTGCTATAATAAACTTTGTGTTTCTTTTTTTTTTCAGTGTCTCATAGCGGATATCCCTGGACTTATCTCTGCTGCTGTCCGTCGTGTCCTCCCACCCTCCACCTGGCTGAGGCTGATGGTTGGCCTTCCAGACTCTGGATCTTTTACAGGTTTCGCCCTGATAATAGTTCATTTTTCTGTCCACTGTCACCGTGTGCATACTTAGGATGGAGTTAAATCAAGTGAAAATGCATTCTGTTTGTTTCCTTAGCTGTCTGCTTTTTATTAATTGGTATTATGTGAATACAATGATAATTGTACTGAATTGAAATGCATCGGTACACAAATGAATAATAATGAATTGGGTTTAATTGAAATATAATTTGGTTATTAACTGACAGGATTGGGTTGTATTTAACTGATCTTGTACTGAGCTTATGTACTCCCTGTAGAGTGTGTTGGCAACACACAAATAAGCTGAGTTAAAAATGTATTTAAAACTATAATGCAAGAGGCTTGAAATTTTTAAAATAAGACAAAATCTAAGCATTGCTGATTATCAGACTAATAATGGATCCTGAACAAACATCTAGAAAATATAAAAAATGCTCTGGTTGTAAGTTCATGAGGCTTTATGACTAAGTCTTTTTCTTTCTTTCTTTCTTTTTTTTGAGGAGGGGGATAAACCTTTTATTTGGAAAAAAAATCAACTGTGTCCTTGTCTGACAACCAGGTTTTAGAGGAAAACGTACAATAGGTCTGCTTGTTGACATATTCAAAGTAAAATTTAGGACTAAAATATGTGATATGCTAAAGTAATTGATGCTTTATGAAGGGAAACCTCTGCATCAAATCACAACATCTGCGCTTCATAAAAAGCAATGAAAACAATGAAACCAAGTCCAAAACATGAATATTTTTTTTTATAATTTTAACCATATGTTCTCAACTCCAAACCGAAACACTGGCATAAAAATGGAAAGGATGAGAGTGCTTTATGCTTTTTGGTGCTCTTGGCTTTTGTGGCATTTGATGTTGGCGTGGGGTATTCCTCTGCAGTTGCAGCTCAAAACACACTTCTAGAGGTGAAATTTTAAATAGCAGTCCTTTTCTTATGGGATGCAGATGACTATAATATCTTGTTTCATATCCATTAACTTTAATGGCTCCCGTTCTTCCAGTTCTAAGCACTGATTATCAAACACTCTGCCGGTGGGTTTCAGCGCATCACCATCACGACAGTGCAAAACTGCGTTTGTGCATTTGTTGTCTCATGCCAGTGGAAGGGTTACTTGTGAATCCATTGAAGAAAAAAAAGCAAATTAGGAACAAAAATCCAATCATAAACAGCATCTGTCATGCAGAGTAAAAACTGAAAACTGATTTGTGCAGGCTGGTGGAGCATCACCTCCGCTGGCCGACTGAGAGTGACCTGTGTTGAGCTGGAACAATACAGACTTCCGTGAAATGAAATACACCATTAATGGACATTTGTTGTGGATCACTCGCTCCAAAAATGCCAGTGCTCTTCCAGATGGTCACTTTATTTATTTATTTAACTTTCCCTTTTCAGTTATGGGAGCGAGGTAACACAAGACCAGTGTTTGAGAGCTGCAGTCTTTCGTGGGCCGGTGATGACATACTAGACACGCTGCAGAATAAAGAGTACCGAAAGCAGGAACATCATTGATCAAAATTATTGCAAAAAATTATATGTTTGAATCTAAAGGACCAGTTGCACTGTCATTAGCTTAGCTAATGTTTGAAATATCATATATTCATGGGTGCACTCAAACGTAATTACAGTTTGTGTGCACCGTGCAAATCAAGCTGCTGTTGTACCAACTTTCTTCTGTGGGTTTTCTACCCGAGTTACTTCCATGTTACAGCCAAGCTTTGACTTTTTTTTTTTTAATCATAAATTCAAACTAAAATAAGCCCTTTTTCATGTGTATAGCTGTCCCCATTTTTTTATGAGATTAAAACTAAATTGCTGTCAGTGCAGAAAACTAATTGCTTTATTTTTGCTTAAAAAGGATGACAAATGGGTTTTCCCACCACTTCTGCTTTGTCAAGAAGAGGCCACCCACTGAGTGAATGAAGTGTCCATCATCTCACACTCAGCTTCCTGTCCATGTTAAGTGGACCACCTAGGTACTTGTTGTGTACTTCGAGGGGATGTTTGCCATTGTCAGGATTACATCTTCTGCAGATGATGTGGTCCTATTGGCTTCCTGAAGTCACACAATTTTCGATTCAGAGGATGGAAGTTGGATGAGAATTATCACTTCAGCGTGTGAGATTGTGGTTAACAGTCAGAAAATTATGTAATATTTTCTCCAGGTTTGGGATGAGGTGTTGCCTCAGGTGGAGAAGTTGAAGTTCACAAGTGAGGCAACAATGGAGCAGGGGATCGATAGGCAAATTTGTGCAGCATCTGAGGTAATGCAAATTCTGTGTTGGCCCATTCTGGTGAATAGAGAACTGAGCCAAAAGGTGAGGCTCTCTGTGCACCAGTTGATTTATGTTCTCACTTATGATCATGAACTGTGGGTAGTGACAAGCGACTAATGAATTACCTCTATAGGTTGACTGGGCTCCCCTCAGAGATCGCATGAGAAATTCAGCCATGTGAGAGGAAATCGGAGTAGAGTCACAATGTTTCTGAAACGTCGATGTTCTAGACACCCAAAACTTCATTCATTCAAAGTTTTGAGAGCAAAGTGTCAAATCTTTAGGAAAAACATTTCATATACGTGGGTAGTGTAAAGAAAATAGGCTTTCCATTTTAAATGTCTGACTTTGTTTCTGTTTTATTCAGTGTTTCTTTTAAATGTCATATTCATGTTGAGGCATGAGGGAGTTGATAACATTATTTTAATTTAAAGAGGGAATTCTGCACACACAGTTTCTCATACCACTCTCTGAGTGAATACAAACAAGCAGGGGTACAGAATCTAAATAAGACATATAAGCAAATATTTTTGTTGTTGTCTGTGTGGTTACTGTCACCGCTGCATTGATAAAAGGCTTGAAATTCTGTTTGTTCAATAACCACAAAATAAAGAGTACATTTTAATGGATTTAGTCTTAGACTTGCTGTCGGGTAGGTTCAAAGCAAACATCACCTGCAATGCATGGTGCATGTGCTCTCCATCCTCCTGCTAGAATAAATCCAACCTAATGGCCTAAAAATACATTCAAAATAAAAACAAAGCATCTGCTGCAGAGTTCACAATGAATTTACTAAATCACTGCACGAAAGCCCCATGGGACTTTCACAGGTTACCAGTGGAATAGTTTATTTGTGTTTTTTTAATTCAAATTTTAATCCCAATTTTGAATAAGTGAGGCTCGTCATGAGCAGCTCTCCATGAAGAAACTTTTGCTCTACATTAGGTGTGTGTGTGTGGGGAGGGTGGGGGTGGGGGGCAATACAGTTCCAGGTAAAGACTGCAAAAAAAAAAGTCTATAACCACCTTATTTAGTCTAACTGATGTCTTCACGAGTTCGTTTTGCCTGAAGCCAACCTGATGGAAAAGCTCTACAGCACTTTCTGCTAAATCTGTCTGGGATATTAGTAAATCCTCTGAGTGGGAGCCAGAAAACCCTACCCCACTCTGTGATGCATTATTTAACCACCTTCAATGATACTAAGAGTGTGAAAATGAATAAACATAAAGGATGCGCCAACTAATTTAAACAACCTTTTCATTCATGCACTTTGGTGCTGTTAACCCCGTGATCTGGGACGGCTGGCACGCTCCCTGATGGACAGGCTGCCTCTGGTCTCGGCTGTCTTCTCCTGACACAAGACAACCTGATTGATTACAGCTACTGCCAGTCTCCCTAAGGACTGCCGATATTGAATGTCTTGGAAAAATAAAGGTATCAACTTTATTTCCACATTTACAAAGTTAAGTTCCTCTAGAAGCTGATTACAAAGTAAACCCCAGCAGGTGCCTGAAATTTTATAAGCTCCAGGCTCCATCGTTCTCGTGAATTTGGGCCTCATTTTCAGAAGCTGGAAGTAATCAACAGCTTGATGCTTCAGGTAGTGTTTAAAAAAGCAGAAGATAGATGGAAATATAATGATAGTGAGCTATCCATAGAATGCAACAATAAAAATAAAAAAAAAATCGCTCCAGCTTCACAAGGTATACTATAATTACTTCACCGCAGCGTTAGATGTTGCCTTTGTGAGAATATGGAAACCAATGCATCAAAGGAAACACAGGAAACATTTCTGTGTCACCTAGACCTCTCCAAGTGTTGCATAAATTTGGAAAAGGTACTTCATTATTGGAAAAAAATAAATGTGAGGATTTTTAAACTGAGATTGTGTCTGTATGTGTGTATGGAGACAGCCCACCCCTTTCTTTAATTAATTCTCTTACACACGTCTCACTATGGTATCTCCAATCAAAGAAAGGGAATTGCTATGTAATTGCATGCTGAAAGTCAGACAATTACACCTATACTCTCTTTCCTACAGTTGCATAATCGTATGGAAATGAGTTTTGTGGGCTTTTATCACTTACCTATGTGGATGGAATACTGAAATCAGTAAAGGGTGATTTAATTCTCAAATCACTTCTTCTGCCATTAGGAATAACGAAGATTCATGCACAAAAATGATTAAAGTAAAAAAAAAAAGAAGAAAAATAGGCATGTTTAATGCACTAAATAGTTTTTAAGGCTGAAAAAAGTCTAAGTGCACCAACAACACCATCCTGTATGTTGGGAGGGGAAGAAGCTTTCCTGGTAAATCTTGGTAAATTCTTTTCAGTTTCTCACTTTTATTCTGCGCAGTACCTTGAGGCGATCACTTATCAGCAGGCAAATCAGCTTAGTCATTGACCTCATGCCCCCTGGCACTCATTAGTGCAGCATGTGACAGTGATGGAAGGGTGGGCTTGTCCTGGAGTTCGCTGCTCACACCGGGAATACACGGTTCGCAACTAGTGGGTGGCTAGATTAGTGTGTACCAGTGAGAGCTCTCTGGTGTGCTCTGCCCCAGGCAGGCTTTTTTCTTTCGTTGCCTCCCCCACTGCCAGAACCTCTATTACACCTTTTTCTTTTCCAGTTATTCTATTCTTGTTACCCTGGATATCGGAGGAGAATGGAGAATTGGAGAGTGACTGCGCTGAGTGATGTCATGTAACTCAGGCAAGCACTCAAGGCATTATGGGCCCAACGTGCTGAGTGCACTGAAATGAGAGAGGATCAGCTGTGGCTTTTTCTATCTCTTTCTATAGCTTCACAGGCCATGCACAGTGTGTCATCTCCGGAAACCCCCCGAGGGCTTCGGTGGCAGTGCATTTGCGGTGCAGTATTTACAGTCGAAAGCCTGGCAAACACCACAGTGTACCTTTTAGTATATAGTAGTGAAGCTAACAGTATTTGTTTGATATAAATCATTTATGAAACCTATGTCACACTTGGAATAATAATACAAGTATACTTTGATATAAGCACAAAATACATAAAAAATATCAATATCATTATGTTGTTTCTACTGAACATTGTTTATTTTATTATAATGCTTGCAAGTTTGATGTAATTTAGAAACTAATCTTCACTTTCACCCAAATGTATTCGTTTATTTATAAAGAGCTAGTGCATAACATTTGAGACAATTTGTTTTCAGAAATATGATGTAATGTTAAAACCTAGAAGTTCCACAAAATTTGAATCTGTGGGTGGTTCAAGGGGTGAAGCCATGGAGGCATTAGCCCCACCTCAAAATCCGATGTCCTGTCACTCAACACTTTGTGGCTCTAGTTCACCAAATAGGAAATACTAGTGTCAATAAAGCTTAGAGAAAACGATGAAGCTTTTAACTGCTACTGCTGCAAGAAGGAAGTGTGGGGACTTACTTGCATTTTACATTACCCATTAAAGGCAATCATAACTTTTGTGGAATTTGTTGATAGGCTTAAGGTCCCTACACATTGCAAGATTTCTGGCCATCTCAGAAAGATAGCTGTTGTGGAAGAATCGAGGAAACATCTAAAACCTACAGGACAGCAGCCCTCGAGGACCGACTTTGGGCACCCCTGATGTAAGCAGTGTGACAACTATCTTCATACTGGTCTTGCAACCAAAGACTGCCTAACATAGTCTTCTGACAGTACCAGAGATCCTATGACTACATCACCTGACTCGCCAGGTAAAATACAACTTAGATACATACTAATGCCACCCAGCACAATTTTAAAAAAAAAAGTTAAAAAAGTGAAGTGTAAAAGAAAAATACTAAGGTTCACGAGACTCTGAGAAAGAGGATTTGGTCAAGTTGTGGTAACAGAAGTCAATACAATGATGACATTGCAAGTTGTTGCACATAACGTTTGTATCTGCAGCCCGGGTCCCATCACGGTAAATCACAAACTCACTTTCCCAAACTGACATCCAAAGTTGGTCTCTTCTCCCAAATCAAGACCAGAACCACATTCTCCTTGCTAATATTTTTAAAAGCACTTTTGGCACACATAAAAGCGACTAGACACCGCTTTATTTTCGTTTTATTTGTTTACTGCGTCACATGGCGATGACCAACCTACATCCTGCCTACAACACAAGAGTACATCAACCTAGAGTTTGTGTACATCATTCCTAAGATTATCTATAATGTGAGATTTAATGATCTTGTAAGACTGCAAAAGGCATGCAGTGTGTAGAAGCCTTGAATTGTAAATCCCTATATTGTGAAAGAACAAGTGTTTGAACAAGTTCTGACCCACAAAAAAGGGGGACTGTGTGCAAGGATGTTGGAGAAAAACTTGATCTATCTGTGAGACAGGTGACCCCTTGATGGCCTCTTAGGTCCTCCACTACTGGCAAAACCTTAGAATTTCCAAAGTCACTACTACTGCTAAATGCAACTGGTCAATAAAATAGAGGAGTCACAATAATTGCAATTTTAAAAAAAATAATTTCTTGTCTTTTACACTCAAGTCACATATAGGCTACTCAATAAGTGATGTATTTTAAGAGGCACACATCTTCTCCCAGGTTCACTTGGGACAGGATTTTTAGAGCTGATATTTCTGTAAGTGTAGCTGCTGACACACTTGGAGTCTTCTTTTAGTTTTAGGTGTCTGTTGGCTCAGGGACGGGCAGTATTTATGATTTATGCATCTAAAATATGCATTCCAAATTCAAAATAATATTATGGCATTTGTATTTGAGGGGGGTTATGTAAAATGTGGAATATTTTGTATGAAAGTAGTTAAGTTCTTTGTATTTCATTTAAGAAAAATACAAAAAAATACTTTGACACATCCTCAAGATGACATGAGATTATAAAAAAACTGTTCCAGCACAGGTGAGCAACTTACTTTTTATTCATTTGGAAAACAGTTGCAACATTGTGTACTGTTTCAGTTAAGTTCTGGTGTTTTATAAAAGCCAAAACATTAGTTTTACCCAAAATGGAATATTTTAGCACAAGTGAGATACTTTTAGGCTGACAAACAAATTAACCTGAACCAAGTGTTGGCAACATCAATGCACTCTCCCATGAGGTGCTTTCATATGTTAAACATGGAGAACGAATGTGCTACACTCCTTAAAACTAGGGAAATAGTCCACAAGTCTGAAAGTAAGACCAACTTTCTTGAAACAATGCTTATTTACTTCTTAGAATTTTTTTTTTTTTTTTGCAGCGTACTCAACACATTTGGGCAAAAGAGGCTTCCATAGATAGCTGGGTAAAGCATTATGGGTTGTAAAGAAACAAACAAACATGGCAAAATAAAGTAAAGGTAGACATTGGAGACAAATGGCCTCAAGTCACAGTCACACTTCATTTGCAAACTGTACAGTTCATCTCAAGTGGAACAAGACAAACAACGTAGAAAAAAAAGATGACCATGACTGGTTCAAAACATGTTGTGAAGCCATGCTTTTTAGCTCTTCGCTTCAGGCTGGTTGTCATGGAAACAAGACAAATGACGAAGACTGATATTGACCAATGACAGCACTGATTGTATTGCGCCTTTTGGGCTTGACTGAAAGCAACACTTGTGAATGCAAACCCTAACTGAATAGCAATACATCGTAATCTGGTGTAGGGGTGGGCACCAACATCTGTGAAAATAACCAAAGCTGAAAACAGACAGTCATAACGTCATCAGTCATAACATCATCAGTCATAATGACCCTGGAGGAGGAGACAGGGCCATTGTGAGCAGGTAGACTTTATAAGAAAGCTGTAAGAGAGGCAGCTAGTCACGAGAACTGATGGAGCAGAGGGTAAATTTTACTTAAAAAGTAATTTATTATTTAGAAACTACCCATTATTTGCTGTATTTTCACATCATACTTATGAAATTTATATCTGATCAGATTTTTTGCCTTAATCTGCCTGAATATAGAAACCTCCTTTGTATGATGTACTTTTTTCTTTTTTCTTTCTTTTTGTTTACTTCAATAAACTTACTTGTAGAATATTTGGTGTTTTATATTGAAGTGCATTATGATGTATATTTGCCATTTCCTAGTAGTGCTTCCTTAAATAGAAAAAAAGTTTTGGTAACATGTATAGCTTTCCACAACTGATATAATTACTGTTTTTTACAGAAAGCACATAAGGAAATTGCTGAGAATGGAAAGACTTAAGGTTGTGGGATGTGTGGCTAATTTCATTCCTTAGTATGGGCGGTGTGAACACTATGGGATACTGTGCACCCACTTATTATATTTCCTGATTAAACTGGTTGGACAGAAGCTCCCATGGTATTTAATCAGCTTCTCCAGACCATAACCTCAGTATGGGGAGAGTGCAAACACCTAGAATTGTCTTTTCTCCAATTTAGTGCATATCTCTTATTCAACCAGCAAGACAAGAGCAGATGTGGTTGCTGCAGTCGTGGCTGTGGTGGTGTGTGTGTGTGTGTGTGTGTGTGTATGCAAAGGTGTGTACTTGTGCAAGGCTGTAAGAAAAGACAGAAGCAGGAAGGTAAATAAAAGACTATCTCAACGTCTCGCAAAGATTTTAATAGGTCATTCAACAATATAATTGCACCGAGTCTGAGTAACAATTACTTAAATATATGACCTTCAATGCTGTTAACAGTAACCAAATTGGAATTGCACCTGTCTGAGTTGAAAGGAATTAGAAAGAAATGACTCAACAATAAAATTATACTTAATTTAAAAAAGGGGACAGAATCCAGCAATGTTTGACTTGGTTTTGCTTTGCTGGTTAGTCAACAACTGAAGTCACTGGACCAATTCTAAGTAAAAGTTATACTTTTAGACTTTTTAAATGATGAATAAATATGTTGCTTGAAAGCCTCTAAAACACTGAATTATGTTGTGTATAACAAAAAGTGGAATTTGAAAGTAGCATAAGCGAAAAAAGGGTCAAACATTACCTGAAAATAAGCCTACAACAGCTGTCAGCTCTTTTTTAAAATTTTGGTGTTTTATAAAACAAACACCCATCTTAAGCTGCAGAGCGAGCTCGGGAGGAATGTCAGAGGCAGTTAAGACATCCAGGCAGAGCTCACTCAAGGGATCAAAGCGGGGGCTTTGTCCGGTTTGAGATCAGTCACTGAAAATGGAAGCGGGGCCTGGCAGCTCTTTTCCTCTGTAATGGTTTAATGCAGTTGTGTCACTAAACCTGTCAGAAGCTGTAACAGCAGGACAGATGGACGGCTGGGAGCTCTTATATGCTTTTAGTGATGATGTCAACAGCCACACAAAGATGGTCACAAATATGGACTGATTCATAAACCTGATGGCTGAAAAGTAACCACTTAGACCTGAAGTGCAGAATTTGCAGGATTTGTTGACTTCGTAACCCCTGACAGGCTTGGACTGAAAATGCACTGCTGCTGTTGTTGAAAATGAACTTTACAGACAAACTCACTGACAACAGATGTGACACCAGAAAAGAAAGGTCTAGTATTAAGGAACATGTTGACTGTCAAGGATGAGTAATGTTGTAGAGATTAACAGCAAATTTTGCTGGATATTGTGTGAAGCAGCTATGTTTGCATAAAAAGGTAGAAAAGTTGGGATTTATTATGTTGACCACCCAAAATTCCTGGATAGGGGCTCAAGAAAGTTTTGAGTGGAAGGAAAAGCGAGTTTGCTCGCTTATTCCTGCTAAATGTTTGCTGAAATGGGCTGAGTGGGTTATAAATCAAAACTGCTGGTTCAAAAACTTTGCAATCAAAGTCAAACAACAAGAGAAACAATAAAAGATAAACCAGCTACTTCTCTTAAGTACTTCACTTGCAGGAAAGCCAGCTTGGCATCCATCATCCCGCCTTTGGACACTGAGTAACGACAAATTCTCTCAATGTAGGATTTTGAGCCCCTTTTCAGCTCTGACAAATGCCGTGGGTTGATGTGAAACACACAACGCAATGCTGGCAAAAGTACAACTCTTTTGTGAAACTTGTAAAGCTTTTTTCTTTTTTTTGACTTTGTGACGGGAAGCAATGGACTCTTCAGAATTTACTTCCACAGTGATTAAAAAAGAAAAGAAAATTGGAATAAGAATAATTGCGTGTTCAAAGTTTCAGAAGCACACATTTCAGCTACAGAGCCGGATCGTCAGATTTACCACTGAATTCTATGTTGCAGTGTGATGTGTCTTTGTTGTAAAGATGAGAAGATATGAAAGCTATGTTGAGCTTTCATCTCAGGCTGACTGACTGACTTCACAGGCTGCTCTCAATGAATACAGTTCCAAATAAAGGCTTCATTGCAAAGATCCATCCCTATGTCCAAAAAGGAACACATACATATCATTATATGCAGGCTGAGGCAACACTAAAGGGAGACACTTAACTTTACTCTCTCTTTATCTATTCTTTATGGTCACGTTAGAAACAAAAGTACACCCTCTTCTTATTCTGAAGATTTCACATAATAAAAAGGATCTGGTCCGTGCCAGTTGTTAAAATAAAATAAATACAACCTCAGATGAAGAACAGCACAGAATATTACAGGATTTTATTATGTTTTGTGAAAATCTAAGTATGCTCCATTGTGCAGTAGCTTGCGAAAACTCCTTTAGGAGTAATAACTTGAAGTAATCGTTTTCTCTTGGATGTTATTTTGCAGGGTTTTCTTTGAGCACCGCTCTCTTAAGGTTGATCAACACCTTGATTCTTTTTGTCGCTGCAGTTATTCTGCTGTGACGCTACTGTTGTTGGAATCACTGTCTTGTTGGATGTTTCTGTTTGACTCAGAATTTAGCTGCAGGACAGATGGACTCTCATTTGACTTTTGAATACTTTGGTATACAGAAGGGTTCACACGCTCCGTGTTTTGAAGTGGTCATGAGGTGTTTCCGCTAATTTGCTGTGTTTGGTCTTCAGCAGATGTGGAGAAAACCCCAGTCTTTCCTATCAAGTACACACGGATCTAGAAATCTTGTGGTTTGTTCAGATGCAACTTCTCAAACATAAGCTGTGCTCATATACTGCTGTTCCTAATCCACTGCAAAGCATTTTGGATGTGTTTTGTTGATGCTTGTCTGATTGCCGCTCTGTTTATTTCTGTATCCGTCGGTACTATCCCTCTGAAATCAAAGTCTGAGCCAGAGGAACCAGATTAATTCTTTGTACTGAAACAAACAAAAAAATAAAATAGGATGGCTGTCCAGACTAGCTTTATAACCCTTCTCCAACTGATGACCAGCAACAATTGCTTCTCTGAGATGACTGCTGATGTCTTTCCTTCTTGTTATTGTGTTAAAATACATCTGACTGCTGCAGCCCAGCCAACTGTCCAAACTCCCCTTTACAAAGAGGTGCCTAAATCTGCCAATGATCAATAAATAAAGAGGCTTTGAGTAGCAGTACTTGGCTTGTATTTACACTCTTGATTCCCGTGGAAACAGAAAGGGTGGATTAAGTTTCCCGAACACTACTACATTCGTCACAGCCAGGACACGTTTACTTAGTTTTAGATTCAATAAGATTCAAATGAAATATATTTTTAGAGTTAGAAATCCTCAGGGTAGGGGATTTTATTCATTTCAGTACAATCAAGGCCATGAGGCTTAAAGCAAAAGTCAAGCCCCAGAGGGGTTAATATCTGACCAACTCTGGAAGACATTCATGGAAAACCGCTAAAGCCAGACTTGTCTGGTGGGGTTTTTGCACTTATTACCACCATTGCAAGTAAAACAAACAAACCCATGAGTGAACACACATAATTACAGCATTTTGTTATGTAAAACACGACTCCTCTTTTTGTTCCTCTCTCCTCTAGGATTTGTGGTTGATGATCTCTGTTTTTCATAGATAATTGTAATACGGTATGTTTTTTGTTGTGGTATTTAGCTTAGTTTTTTTTTTCAGCCCAGACTGTTTTGTTGATGCTGTGTGAAATTTAAAAACCTCAACTATGTGAGGTAATTCTATTTTTGTGCATCATCAAATGCTAATTATGCTGTAGAAGCCGCTGGATTTATACAGCAACACAATTAGAGGATATTCACTCTGGGAAACTTTCTTGTCACATTTTTTTCATAGTTTATAATTCAGTCTCTGTTTATTTTTAGCTTTTTTCATATTTTACAAAATGTTGTTAAAGTATCTGTTTAAACACCATTATCCCTCTCTCACCTTACTCTATCTCTTGGAAATCTGGACTTTAAATCTTCCGTGCATTTGTGATTTAACATTTCGTCTACGCTGACTAGAAGTAATGAAAAGCAGCACATCAGCAGCTGCATTATGTTTTATTATCTGTTAACATTCAGTTATGATGCTGCATCAGTCCTGCACAGATGTTTTGACTGCAACTCAGTCTGTTGTCACTCATTCAGGCTTTAATAGCACTATTTAGTCAAGTTTTAAGGAAGAAACCAGTGGAGATGATGCTCTAAATTTTAAAAGTCACTTTGATCAGAAAGTGGAGCACTCAAAATGACTAAAGCAAAGCTAAAAGGAACACTGTCATTTCAAATCTTCTTTATTACTGCCGTTTGTCAATGCTATATCAGTCTATGAATATTTTATGCATTCTAAAATAAGATGCTTTTGATCTACACTTCATTTCAGCCTCCTTTAAGACATATTTACGAACTGAAAACAATTGGGTCCATTAAACTATTAAACATGCACAAGAGGATTTACATGCTGATTTCTTTGCTGATTGTCAGTCTTTATTATGAATAATATTGCATTAAAATGTTGCTCAACTACAAAGTGATTTACACTTATCAGCACGTTGGCAGTCATATGAATACAGAAGACCCTATTAATATCGTTTTTCCACACCTTTTTCATTTATATGCGATATCACTTACCCACCATCACATAATAAATGAAATAAACATCTTGGAGATGAGTGAATTTGATAGCATTGATCTCTTTTTAAAACTAATCTGTTCTGCAATATCGAGAACAAAATCTGAGCGGCTGGCTGACATCCTGAAAATATCTCTTTTTGAGACGTTCATTGTCTCGCATTTCAAAAGTACGTTTTCTGGTGGGCAAATATGAACGGTAATGAATCAAAGTAACATTTAAAACTGAATACACACCGTCTCGTATAAGATTGATGACACGCCTGTATTTACTCCCTGTTTTGTTTGTAAACTGACTTATGACATTAATGTGGCTTCAACATGTACAAACATGTTACTGGCAGGATCAAGAAATACTACAGAAGTCATTTGACTAGAAACAATTTTTTGTGATCCACTCTGTTTAAAAGTTCTGATATAACTAAATGAGGTTTTATCAAAGCCTGTAAATCCTTAAAGCAGTGAAAGGAACTTTTTTGGCCTTTACACACGGAGGTTAAGTTAATTTCACAACTCTGTCCGAATTATACTCGTTGCTCATTCCCTCATTTTCTCCTCAGAAGTCCTGGCTACTGAAGAGCTACTGCTTGCAGATGGCCTACTTTCCACATGACCACACAGGTGATACTATTGCACTTGGTTTGAAAGATACCCTCGCTGCATGGTGACCGACGGAAGGACGTATGCTGTGCACGACAACCAACGGCGGTCCAAACATTATCAGTGCACTGTGGATCAACAGCTGTGCCTGACTGCCACGTGTTAGGTACCAGCTTGATATCACGATTGGTGAGTTGCCTTAATTGTTTTTTTGCACAACACATTCACACTTAAGAACTTAAGATGTCTCTTATACAAAAGAGGCTTGCTTTTACATATTTATTTATAATTATCATTATTAATAACATTATCTTCACCATTATTATTATTATTAGTGATGGTAGGAGGCTAGTAGTAGTAAAAGCAGCAATAATGGTGGTAGTAGTAGTGGTAGGCCAATTATTATGCTGCAGCAATTTAATAAATGTTGTTTGTTTTATTTTTCTTTATCTGGAGAGGAGCATGTACGATCCAAGAGTGGACCGTATCATTGGAGTTTAGAAGAAGGTGGTGTCAACTTTCTCCAGTAGCTGGAAAATGAAGAAAACTGAGTAATACTCAAACACAACTGGAGCTTCCTACCCACAAACAAATCACTGAGTCACCCACAAGATGGGGATCCAGACAGCGCATGATTGAGCGATTTGTTGAACAAGTGAAGGCCATCTGTCCTGTGTTGGGTGCAGACAGGAAGTGCCATCATCTTAAGGACTTTTTAAGTTTGGTATCTACACTTGATCCCCCCTTTAAAAACCGTTTCAATGATTATGACGAGCAATTTCATCAACAATCACCACTGAGCTGCTAGCGATGGAACCAGAGGAAGACTGTGTTTCCCCAGGTCCCTCAACCTCGATAACTCAGAGCACCACAGCAGAGGGTGGAGCAGGGGGTGATGACAAAAGGGAGCCATGCAACAAGGCCAAAAGATTTATTTGGGAGTCACTTGCCACTGCCATTGAAAATGAGCTCAAGAGCTACCTGATGATTCCTGAGGTGGACAGTGATGTCAATCCTCTTGAGTGGTGGGAATCACAAGAGGTGAATTTTCCCAGGCTGGCGAAACTGGCCAAAAAATGTCTATGCATACCTGCCTCAAGTTGCCTGTCAGAGAGGGCATTCAGCACAGGTGGAAATGCTGTAACCTGCCACAGGGCTTCACTCATGAGTGATCCTGTGGACAGGTGGTGATGTTTTTGGCTCATAACTTGAAGTAAATAACCTGTACTTGTGAACATTTCTTTATGCAGAGTTCTAGCCAAAGTTTTAGGTTGTTTCGCAGAAGATGTATGAAGCATTTTAAAAATAAACAAGAGCTATTTTTCTGAAACGCTCTGTCCATCCATAGATGTCCTGGTAAGCAAGAAGAGTTTGATGGTATTTTTTTGGTAAAATAAATAAAATTGTAAAGAATGTTGTCAGATTATCGTTATTGGAAAATTAAACAAAGTAATCGAGATATTTCTTTTTCTGCCCGCACCGACTCCTGAGTGACAGTGTTTCTGGTAAGAGTGAGCTGGTCGGCCAGGCTCCATCAGGAAGCACACAGTAGACATTAGCATGGACAGGTATCACTACAGCCACAATGAATGAAGACAAGAATCAAGGTGCATATTAACATATTCCCTCATTACCATATTAACAGTGTGCATGAAAATGCGGCTCGAGCACTTAGCTCAATTAAATCTTAGCTGAATTCCAAGGTCACAACTAGATTACCTCTCATCCTTGGAAAAGTTTTGTATCCGACACATTTCCACTCAAAAAAAAGATCAACCATGATTTGTGTTTAATCAGAAAAAATTAGTCTTTTTTAAAATTATTTTTTGTCAGGGTTGTTTTCAGACTATTGTATAATTACTCCCATGTGCTTTCTGCTTCTGTTTAGAGTCTGATTCATGTAGTTCAGATGGTGGAAGTCAAAAAATAATAAACATAATTAAAAAAAATAACAGAAACAATACAGAATTTTTTTTAAATATATATGAAGAGCCAGTTAGTGAATATTTTTGAGAACAGCCAAAATGAGACTGTAGAGGTTTCCAAAATTTTGCCACACAGTCACATGTCACTGACATGTTTGTCTTGCACCAGGGAGCTTGACAGATGGAGAGAAATGAGTCGAAGGAGGGTCAACATACGCTAAGGCAGGATGCTAAATCCCATATTTGTACAGGGGCACACTGTTTACATAGTATTCTGAGGGGAGTCGTGGAACGCATAATGCATGCACCTTAATATACACGCCACAACTTCCACATTACTGAGTATGCAAACAACACACTTTAATCACTGAGTCATGCAGTGTAAATAAAGCATGAGTGTAACTTTTAGGCAGGGTCAAGAGATGCAGCTACTGTTAGAACAAGCCAAGTATAACATGTTAATGGCTGTTTTTATCACCCTCTCACAAACAACTGATGCCCAAGGATTTTGGCACATGGTGCTGTAATGTTTAAACTTGCAAATTGGGTGGGGTTTTATAGTGGTTTCACTTCATGATTTTTGTGCATTTAAAAAAATAAATAAATAAATAAAGAATTCCATGCCAGAAATGCCTTTTGAAAAGCTGCTTAACATTGTGTTACATCAAAGTTTAGCCAGAGGCATCTCTGTCTATTCTTCCTGAATAAACAGTTCAGCTGGCCACCATTTCGTCATCCAATTCTTCTTTTCATGATGCAACATACATTTTCATTAGAAGACCAGTCTGGATTGCAGGCAGGTCAGTCAAGCACATACACTCCTTGTTTACAAAGCCATGCTGTTGAAAGATGTACAGAAAACGGTCAGGCAAAATTCATGCACTTCGGGTGAAAAAATAGTGCTCTAAATGTAGCTTACGACATCATTTCAGTGTGGACAGTGGAAATGAATTGGATGTGGAAAAAAATCATCAAAAACAAAAAAAAACCCTTCTACCCACTGATGAGTGTAACTGCATTATGAAGAGATAAAGCAGTTCCTGATAATTATGACCAGGTATTTACCTGTTTGGATACAGGAAAATAAAGTAGTGAGTCATGACTTGTCTGGCTTGGAAAGACTAATCCCTCGTCCCACCAGGAGTGGAAGTACCATGGTCCTTTCTCAGAGCAAAAACAGGACCCACCATGATTCAGAAGCTGAGTACTTCAGAGCACTGCCTGCTCGGCTGTATTCGTGAGATTAGGACTTCACTTGAACGTTTGGAGATCACATGAGAATCACTCGGTAATCTGCTTGTTTAAAAATGTATTATCCATTATGTATCATTGTTCTTTCTGCTTTTATATATATTTAAAAAAGGATGAGTGGTGCCAAAAAAAATCCCCTTCCCCTTTGAAGTCTAAAATGACACTTTTCTTGTACATAAAATCTCTGACACCATCTGAATTGTTCAGTTTTTTTTTTGTTTTGTTTTGTTTTTAAATTGACCAGATTGTCCTGCAAGTTCTTTCTGACTTCCTGCCAGCTCAATCTACCGTGAGTAAACTGACGCAATGAGTTAGTCTGGCTGAGGGCCAGACTAACTCATGGCGTATCTTTCGAGAAACAAAGCAGATGGCTGCTTCTGAACCACGCTGTGGTGATTCAGGTGGGACCGATGTCATTGACGAGGATCAGTTAACAGCAGTTTACATGACGCAGCCGCACTGCGACGCTTCCACGCCCAGTGGGACCCAGATGAAAGTATCTGGTGGACGATGAAAAACAAACCACTCCCACAAACTAATTTACTGACTCTAAAATCTTGTTTTTTTTCCTATAATCTGTATTTTTTTCCCCATTATTTTTTTATTTAGTAGCTGGTTTCGAATTCTAGACTTATATTTTCAAGATATAATAAGGTTTGTCAATTAAAGGCACAGAAAATCCCTGACTTTGCACACATGTCTGTTGAAAGTTCAAATAAAGTAAGAAGGTCAAAAATGATTTCTTGCTGAGTTTTAAAAAAACCTTCTAAAATTTTTTGGGAAATACATTTTGGTAAATAAAAGGTCATACAACACATGTCTTGACACCATATTAAGTGCTTGCGGTCACCATATGATTAAATTCCGCGCAATGAAATGCAACAAGCTTCTCTTCTCATACCTTGGTTACCACGACAATGAGACCTTTCCCAGGCACTGGTGATTTTAGTGAAAAAGTTGGATATTTTACTTCACAATTCACTCAGCTTTATTTCAGTTTTTTGCTCAAAACATACTGTACCTTTATGTACATGTTCTACATAGCCTAAAATGATCACAACCACCACAATTTAACCAAAACGGTGGCAAAAAAAGTAGTAAAAGAAATTAAAATAAAGTTGATAATCAATCAAACCATTTTTGTGTAGTTCTCTTCATCTAAGTTGTGCAACACAATGTGCTTTATATAACTAAACTAAAGCAAAATTTAAAAATAAAAGACCCTCCCAGCTTAACCACAACATATTATCATGATTGCACATAAAAAACAACATGAGTAGAAACATATCAATGATATTAATAATAGAGCAAGAATGGAGGAAACACTTCAGTCTGTTAAGAACACACTGAAGAAATACAACTAAAATACATAGAACGCCCCCACTCCCCACCCCCACAAAGTGAATAATCAAATAAATAGCAGGTGCATTTTTTAAATTAGGATGTACTAGTAATTAAGTAATATCTAATATATGAATGAATGAATGAATGAATGCATTTGAAATAAATAAATAAATAAATGTACATATTAATAAAAGTAGCAAATGTGGGCAGAGTTAAAATGATAGGTTTATGTATTTATACACACATACATATATATACAAATGTAAAAAAAAAATAATCACAATAAAACTTTAAAATATTGTTAAATCATATGTTAAGAATTATAAAAGTTTAATTAAAAGATAAATTAAAAAGATCGTTCAGGCTTCCAGCTGTTTTCAGGTTTTCTGGTAGGTCCTTCCATAAACATTGGCCATGATAGTAAAAGGAGGCTTCACCGTATGTTTTCGTTTTTACTCTGAACAGTTCAAAATTTTCCTGAGAGTCAGAGGAGGGTCATAAAATGTAACCAACTCTAACTAATAAGAAGGACAAAAACTATTGAGAGTTTTATAAACTACTTAAAGGATCTTAAAATCAATCCTGAAGGAAACGGGTAGTCAGTGCAGAGACTTTTAAAATAGGTAAAACATATAAATGATGAAAACTAAAAAACAAAAAGTATCAGCAGGCTGTTTTTGGTACACAGTCTCTCTTCAACTGGTGTCTTATTAAGTGTCGGGGGATGTCAGCTCTCAAATTTGATAAATTTTGAGTTTTTGTGAGGAAGAAAATTGCCTCTTTTCACTTGTTTTTCAAACTCATCTGCAAGAAATTGAACATGGAATGAAAACAGTATCTTGAACTGATAAAAAACAGTTTGATATGTCCTGTTTCTCTTTATTCGGAGTGGTTGTTATATAGAAAGGAAGTTGTTTTTCCACTTTTACTTTTATTGAATACTATTTCATTCTTACTGTGTCATACATACATTTCTTTTTTCTCAGAGTTCAAACCTCTTTCTTGAAATAAACAGCAAGCTATTTTGCTGACTGTTTTTTTTTTTTTTTAAAGTAAGCAATTGTGACTTGTTCAAACCATGGTGTGTAAATGTAAAGCATTTTGCATTAATTTCAGATGGAGTACAAAAGCGAATTATTTTTCTGAAATGAAAGGAAATACTGCAATTGAAGATCCCTGTTAGAATTTTTACAGCATGCAAATACCTCTGACAGCACATTTTATTTGTTTCATACATTCAGCAAAATTGCACATTTGTCAATGTGCTGCTACAACTGGCTGTCATCTTGAGGAATGACTCTTCATTGTCATGCCCATGGGCAGTGTGAATTGAGTTGCACAGCTGGAGTTATGTTAAACGTAAGGCGAAGTGACAGAAATGCTAATCAAGTATCAAAACTGACACTGCATTTCCATCGATGCACATCAGACCTTCAATGATTTATTAGTCAAAGTGAATGCATGTGTCACTATGCTGGATGGGTTTGTGGTAAACACAGCTCATGCCGAAGCACAGCAGCCCACAGCTCCTCCCTCTGCCTCCCCTCGAGCACGAATAGAGCTCTCCACAACGTCCGCTGATAACGCAGCAGAAGAGTAACTTTCAAAATAGGTAAGACACACGCAATATATCCAAGCGAGTCACTTAAGAGTGTACTAAAGGGCCGTTACATGGGCACAAATGCATGTGTGTATGGCGCATGTGTGTCCCATCTTCAAATGGGTTCTTCTGCTGAGTAAGGTCTGCCACTTTCCTCTTCTCTGGCTCCCATTGCTTTCACATCCCCAGATCAGAGAGAGGATGGAGAGCAGCAGTGGACCTCAATTATCAGACCGTCACTCACAATCCTTCATTTGCCTCCTCAATTGCTGCTCACCATGCTGCATTAATTTTAGTCAGGAAATTCCAGCTGGAGCCCTGAGGAAGGTGTGGGTGGAGAGGTAAAGCTCTCCTCTGAGAAACTCTGTTTTGGCATTAGAACTGAAGGGATGAAGCATAAAACAGCGAGTCCCCCCCTCTCCTTGCTCTGGATATTATTTGCATCGTGGAGTGAAGAAGAAAGTTGTCCATTTGCAGGGACTTTTGCTTTGGTGTTGCCAATTAATTCTGAATTTCTTTGTGAGTGGTTTGCTGGAAGAGGGCCTAGTTTGATAGATAAACAATGCCTGTGTGCATAATTTAGCCAAGCATGGAAGTGAAAACATGAGATCCGTTCACTCTCATTTTCCCTGTTGCATTCTTAACATCCACTTAAGTTGACTGCAGTGTTGTAATGAGTTTGTTGTGACTGAACGACAGAAAAAATAGATAATTGGACACTTTTTCTGTCTCTAAATTCTTTGCATACATGCCCGTTTCTCTCCATGCAATTAGCAATATCACATATAATGATAAACCGCGTTCATATGAGTCGATGCTTGAGGGCAGGTGTCCTCCGTGTTTTAGATTTTTCTAAATATCATAAACCTATATTTTATTAACAGTAGAATAAAGAAAACATATCACATGTTGAGAGTGAAGAAATCTTGAGAAAAAAAAAACTTTTTAACAGCAGTCCATGTATACTTGGGAACTGAGGTGACCAGATGCTGGAGTTCTGAGAGACAGATGTGTCATTTTTGTTTGATTTAGGACTGTGGAGCTCAACAGTTGTGGGTCTTTTTTGTGGTATTTTTTTCTTCATGATCCATTAATGTTTAATTTATAAAAAGGACTACAGGACTAATGGACTACAGGCAGGCCAGTTCAGCACCCAGACTCTTCTACTACGGAACTTTTATAAGGGTTTTGAGATGGATGCAGTTTCTGGTTAAGATTTCTGAAAAATGCAAGACCTTCTATGGACAAGATGTCTTAAAATAAGTGCATTTCCATTAGCAGGCGTTCCAGGTAGTTTTTTCGGGACTGGATTGTTGACGCATTTCCATTACCGGGAACGGCCCTGCAAAAGTGCTAGTTCGGTGCTATTGCCAAACTTTAGCACCAGTTCTTTGCTGTTCCAGCGTCGGCTGCAAGGAAAGCACTGACTCGGTGCTACGGTGGCCCAGCAAGGTTTTGGGGCCACCGTAATAAAGGAGTGAAATAAAGGAACCGCTGTGGGGGGTTGATGTTTCCATTATGGGCATAAGTCATAAAAACTCTCCTAGTTCTCTCTTCATATCTATGTAACTTTCAGTATCTCCGAGACTTGTCTTCAAAACAATGAGAGGATGGACAAAAACACCTTTAGTCTTTGACAAATTATCGCAATCGCCACTATCGATGTTGAGAAAATAGTCAACAGAGAAGGAAGGCAGCGGATGACCATTCAAATGATTGTTCAGAGGCAAAGCCGTTATATGATGCAGTAACGCATACTGATGAAGTCATGTTACTACACATCTACATTGTATTATGAGGCCAAAAACAGCTAGAAACTGGATTTTTATGACTTCAGATTGACTGGATACATCAGTTAATCTAAAGTGCTGCCAGGGATGTGTAAATGTGAAGTAAGGGTTTCCATTATACTTTTGCAATAAACTGGATTATCAACATGTTTGTAAAACCACCTCATGAAAGTGTAAAAAAGGTTTTTCAATATCAGGCAGTTTTTTTTTTTTTTTTTTTTTTTTTTTAAGAATTAGAGACATTTCCATTAGAGGTTTTTCATTGAAATATTTAGGTTTTGCACTTCTTTTACAGAGTTCCTGCTCGTGCACTGGTGATGTAGGGTCCTGGTTTTCCAATGCTCTCTGGCCAGCGGAAAAGCAAGCCAGTTCTTTGCAGAACCTGTTTGGAATTGACTCTGGCACCGGCACCAGTTCTCAGTTGGTGGAAAAGTCCCATTAGTGACTTTCATTTTAGAACCATCCCTGTATTAAATGGAGTGCTGCCTGAGGGCTCGAAGATCCCAGTCATGTACTATTGATTTTGGTGGCCTGTCTCTTCGTGTACAGCGATTCTCCCGAATTCTCTGAATTTCTTGATATTATGTACTGTAGATGACGAGACTTCTGCGAGACGCTCCCTCTCTAAGATGCTTCATTTAAACTCAATCACTGACCTGTTGCTAACTAAACTAATTAGTATCAAGATATTCCTCCAGGTCTGCTTTAGTACCGCACTTTTTTACAGCATTTTGTTACCCATGTCAGAAGTTTTTTGAGAAGTGTTGTTGCCATCATATTCAAAAAATAAACAAATTTTTGTTCATGAAATGTCTCTCTTTCAACATTTGATGTGATTTTTGTTCTGCTCTGAATAAAATATGACTTTTTGAAATTTGTTGAGATTTATTCTATTTTTATTTACGTTTTACACCGAGTCCCAACTTTTTTCTTTTGAACTGGGGTTCTACACGCACATCCACGGATATTCTCCAGAGGCCTCATTTGCATTAACTTCCTCCTGTAACTTTGATGGTGTTCATCACCAACAACAAGATTCCTTTGTTCATTTATGTAATTAATGCAGAGTCTTTGATTAGTGCTGAAATGAATATTCTGCTTCACCAAAACACATTTCCACAACATTGTAATTGCGTTGGAGAAAATGTCTCCAGCCAAGATGCCCTACAATTTTACTTGTTTATTTATTTTGCTCAGAGGGAATGTTGTGTGTGGGGGTTTTTTTTTTGTTTTTTTGGTTATGGCGTGTGCGCTTTCTTCCTTTACACAGCTCGGACAGTACGAGCTGCTGTTGCACGCGTAGCCTGGAGCAATTGATGCTTTCATGTGCAAAGTGAGCTGCAGAATGCTGTGAGAGATTAATGGTTCATAAACTTTATAGATGACTACATAAGCATACGACCTGTGTCCTTTTTCTTTTCTGTTTTTTTTTTTCCAAACCATTATACTTTTATTCCTTTTATAGTCAGTCTAAGACCATCCAGGAAAAAAAAATGCTTACATCCACAATGTATTGTCACCTAGTGGAAATAAACACTTTTTAAACACCTTGTTGTATCTGAGCTACAAACAAAGGCACTATAAAAGACAACAGGACTGAGTTTTCATTTAAAGCTCAATCTCAAGATGCACAAGGGTTTTGCTGGCACATTTGGAAGTGAATAAAATGAAAGGTCCTTGCTGGATAAACTTGATTACAAGAGTCAAATCAAGATAAACACATGCTGACAACAATAATTCTTCTGTCTGACCACATCCGTGTCATTGGTTGACAAACAAAATCTGATATGAGCAGAAAGTGAGCTGCCGCAAAGGGAAATCACTGGCAACGCGCTGCTTACCGGGAATGACTCATTTCAGATTTGTTTCAATTTGAAACAAAATATTCCACCGACATGTGGAAGCAAATAAGACGCCATATTGGTTACAAGTACTGCAGTTTTTAAAGGAACATATTAGTTGAATTTTGTGAAGAGAACGTCACATGGTCTGCAGATCAGTCGGAGGGAATCAGGGGATTTCTGATGACACATAAACGTAGGTATCCAACCGGGAACAGAACTGATAATTATTCTGGACACAGAGCACATGTTTGGAGGGGGGATTCAGGTGTAAACAGATGGCTTTTTTGACACTGTAATGTAATAATCACCCCTACATAACACTTTCAAACAGCTCCAATATGGAAGTGAGGAAAGTCACAAGGAAAGTCACATTGTGCCCTGATTTATTTTGTATTATTAATGGGGCGGTGGGGAAGGAAGTAGTCTGCGACTGCCAGAACAATGTGTGACTGTGTGAGGGCATTCAATCAACCTATTAAGGAAGTGCTGTAATAAAGAGGACAAGTGACAGGCGAGGCAAAGAACCTGCTCTGAAACAAAAGAAGAAAAAAAAGAAGAAAAGGGAACCTCTTTCTTAGAGGGGGATGAAATGACCTATAGCTGCCGATACAACATGGAAACTACCATGCAGCCTGCTGATCCTTAAATGTTGTAAGCTCAGATAAAAACATAAAAATACAACAAATATAGACATTTTTCCCATATTTTGCAGTTTAAATTTAATTTAAAAAAGAAAAAGATAACTGCCTCAGCATCACATCCTCATATTCTCGTTTCTCAATTGGAGCTGCAGAATTCAATTTTGCATTACCTTCGATATATTAAATTTACTCGCACTGAAAGAGCCGCCATTTGAATGAAATGTTATTGAGTGGTGGTTTTCTGCTGCCCTCCCTTTTTCCAATCAGCTCTTTGTGCTCATGGTCAAGACTTTGTACAGTCAAATTTATGTAAAAGAGTCATAGAAAGATATCTGTTTTAGTAAAACCAACTTTCAGGAGAAGAAAAATGCAATAAATTAAATGCAACTTTCACTCAGAGAAACATGACTAAATGCACTGGCGCATTGCCAAAATAAAAATTTTAAATAGAAGTCGTTTTAATGAATATTGTTTCAGAAGTGCGCCTCAGCTGAGTAAAGCTGTCATGATGTAAGGCAGCGTTTCCCATTTTGGGTCCTTGAGGGCCATTGCTCTGCATGTTTGAGATGTTTCCCTGCTCCTAAATACCTCATTCAAATGAAGGGATAACGTTCACTTCCTCATCAAGGTCTGCAAGAGTCTGGTAATGATCCATTAACATTAGTACTGGGAGCCTTCATCTTCGTTTTCTGTTTTGTTTTTTTTTTTGTTCTAGATAACATTTTAAGCTTTCCTTGAAGAAAGCCTTATTAACACCACATTTTTCTGAGTGTGTATTACTGTGTTTCATTATCTGTATATCATTCTGCCTTTCAGTACTTCTCTACTGGTCTGACATCATATAGTTAGTTTTTCTCCCTGTGCTCCTTTTTTATTGTTGTTCATTGGGTTATCATCACTTTTTTTGCATTTTTTTGTTTGTTTGTTTGTTTTGTGGTTTTTTTAAGTCTTGGTCTACAAACCATTTCAAATCTAGGAAAATCTTTTTTTTTCTTCATCCCTGCTCAAAATTTCTGTTCCTGGAAATAATTATGTTAAAGCAAAGTGGAAGTCTGGTCTCTTTTCTTTCTATGTGGGAGGATTTTCACGTAGCCAAAGCTAGGATTATTCAAATCTAGCCATATTACATTTCTAAAAAGCAAAAATGTTCTCATTATCTACACTCCAGACCCTAAAATCAGTACAGCATAAATATCTGAATTGTTCCAAATATAGGTAGTTTACTGTAGGCGTTCACTTGTTTTTTTTCTTTTCTTTTTTTTCCTTTTTCTTGGCATATGCATGTGTCTTTAATGTAAACCATTTAAACCTTTCTGTAAAGCATCATTTGTGTGAGGTGGTGGGTGGCACTAAAACAAGCACTTTTACCACCCTTCCCCAGTATTAATATGTACATCTCTTTTCATTACCTTCATACTGACATCTGCTTGTTTAACTTTACGAAATTAATTGTTTACCTGGAGATTAGAAGCCAAAATTTGATTTCGATATTATCAACCCACACACCCTCATCGTCTTTACTCCAACTTATCTATTTCACTGCATTAGTAAATCTGAGCCAAATGTTTTTCTTTTGATGACAAGTAAACAGATGCAGCGTGCATCTACTTCTGCAACTCGAACAAGCTAGTTAACAACTGCTAACCCGGGAAGCTTTTTGGTCACATAGCAGTTGGTGCGCTTCATGAGCATGCTTTGAACCAGCGTGGCCGTCTCGCCTGCCGCACTCCAACCTCAGCACCGAATGCAGCACAAACACCACGTCATGTCTAAAAAGGCCCTAAAATGAACTGGGACAGTGTTGTGAAAGCAGCAGAACCTCAGCATCTGCAGGCTCTGACTGAGCAAAAAAAAAAAAAAGGCAGTTAAAGTCATTTTATGAGTTCTCCTTTATTAGAGAAGAAAGTCCTCCAACATCTGAAACAGTAAAACAATGTGAAACAATGGTTCTCATTTTCAAACTTCCTCAAAGATAAGCTGACACATAAAAGGACCAGGCTTTTTTTTTCCTTTTAATTGCATCAAGACAATGGCAGGTCAAATGACTGCGCTAATTTTCACCGTGTGCTTTCTCAGGCACCTTCAGAAACTGACAGAACGTGGGGTACATATTGTTATGCTTTTAAGATTTTGAGCTTCGAGTCGCAGGAAACAAAAAGCAATGGATTTGTGGAAAAGGAACAAAGGCCATATCTAACTCTGTGGGTTAGCACTTATGCAGGAGGAGGCACAGCCGATGTCAACGTGCAACCCACCGTGTCATTGTACGCCGGAATAATTTGCCAGAGAACTTTGAAATCGCTCTGTGGATAAAGTGGGGAGGAGGGCAGGGGGGAATCATTTTCAGGCTCTGCTGTGAAGAAATGTAAAACTAAACGATGTGATTCTTTTTGAATCTTTCTTTTGAAAGACATTTCTTGAAGAAGCAGATGAGGTGTTTGGGAAAGGTAATCAGGAGGTTGTTCACACCTGAGACGGCAGCCGAAGGAAATTACCAACAATCAAGACGGGTGGTGAACTTATCCTCAGAACTGCATTCAGTGCACCCTAAATCATAGAAAATGATTTTACTATATGAAGAAAAATAAATGTGCTGCTACTGTACAAATCCACTCCTGTTATGATGCTTCACAACAACACACTTCAATTTACAGAGCTGTTTTGAGGAAAACCAGCCATGAAGTAAATGCATAAATTCCCCCACCAAGGGATAGGGTCCTCCGAACGTCAAAAAAGTGGATTTACCTCTCCCCATAAAGGCGATATAATATAAGTAACTACCATTATGTATGTACCGTTTCTTAAACACAGAGTTCATGAAGTGACATGTAGAAACATATGCACATTACAACCATGGAAAATCACACCGTTAAATATTCAACTCAAGGTGTGAAATTCCTTCCTCTGGCGTTGCTCTGTTGCTTAAATAATTATCATGGCGCATTAAATTTCCAAACCCTCAAGCCGTTGCGTTTCCCCAATGCTCAGAGTGTACATGTTTATTCTTGTAAAAATGAAGTGCGTTGCAAAACAAGTGTAAAAGAAAAGCTGTTTTCTCTGAGCTGAGACCACACAGGCGCTTCTGCAGCAGCTGCCCGGACCGCCTCATTTGTATTCCGCAGATTATGTCAGAAATTTGGGAAATGTTAATTGGAGACAATGTGTTAAGAGGCAGATATGGTCTGACATGTAGCCAGCATAATGGTGTTGAGGATGAATTAATTATTCCGATGTGCTGAGGGCCAAAACAGAATGCCATATTTAATCCATAGAAGTAAATAATAGATGAAAAAGATAGCAATGAATGCAAAACATTTGCTTGGGAGGAAAAAAAAAAGAAATGCCTGAGTGGCTTTCAGCTGACATGCTGAAATCAAAAGACACTGCCTCCTAGCATCCAACAGTGGACATGTTGACAAAGCCCTCATTTATTACAGAGTCCCAGCCCTGTGAGCATAGCAACAGTGTGAGGCTGATTAGAAAGCTTGTACAGAATACGCTCGGGAGCCTGATTTTGCCACAAACCTATATTCATTTAGTTCTGCAGATTTACACATTCAGCTGTCCAGGCACCAAAATCCAGCATGACGTGAGTGTATATTCTGCCCCTCTAAAAATGGGGTTAATCTCTCTCTTTCTTTTATGGAACCTCAGTCTTACAGTGACCAGCATGTCTCGTATGATACGGCAGCTGAGGCAATAAATTGAATTAAATAAACCCATTAGTCACAGCGGCTACCTTCTCACCTCGGCCCAGATACACTTTCATGGTGAGTTGGTCCTTTATGGAGACAAGAGGACACTGCTTAAGTCTGTGATGACAAAATGACCTTGAGTCAAAAGACTGAAAGCTTGTTCATTACTGAAATCAATTAAGACGGCGCGTTTGCTGCACGCTGCAGCCTCCGCAGGTGTTTCAAAGTAAATGTATGCTCATTCAAAAATCAATCCATGTTAAAATTCTGCCTCCTTCTGTCGTGCAGACATGAAACAAACTAGAGGTCGATCAGACTGGAAATTCCCTGGGTGTACTTACTACACATGTAATGAATAACCAAGTACAGTTTGCATCCTGAATATGCTTAAAAGAGAAGAAAATCCCAATGAAAATGATCCTAATAGACAAACAAAGTCTAACTTCCTGGTTATTCACCAAGCATATGCATAATATGTTTGAAAAGTTTTGGATCAATCTAATATACTTTTATGAGGCAAAAAATTCAGTAAACATATTGAGCACTGCTCCTGGGTTTTTTTCTGTATTTTTCCCCTTAATGCATCATTTAATGGTGGAGACTGATAGCCGGGAGCAGAGTTTGAATTACCCCTGTATAATTGGGGGGGTTACTGCCTTCATAACACTTCTTCTGTGACCATCGTGGTTTGCTGCTGCTTCAGTGTGAATAGTCGCCATGGGATCGATGTTAGAGCGGAAGATGTGCTAGTGCTGTTCACTAACATGTAAGCAACATACGGTCCTGCTCTGGACATGAGATAAAATGAGAATCAGTGCAGAAGATCTCATCATCTACATCCCTGTCCAAAAGAAGTTTTGAAACCTCCAAGAGTTTGGAGTTAGGTGCACTGAAATACTAGTTACTAGTAAAAGTAATAGTAATATTTTTTTTCTCTCTCTAAGTCACAACTGTTAATTTGAGCTTTCTGAGCATAAAAGAATAATAAAAGTTGTTTTTTTTTTTATAAAAATGAGGTTCCTCACACCTCTGCAGTTTTACCGAAAATGGTTTTGTTGGCCACACAGTCAGGTTCAGCTGAAATACATCCTTCCAGAGCCAAAAGAAGGATGCTCCAGCAAGTTTCCCCACAAAAGTCATGGTTTTCAATAAATTGAAGAGGAAAGTTAAAGAAAACTGAGAAAATACAACTTACTTTTTTCTTTTTAAGAAAAGGTGAGTAATGACAGCAAATCCAGCTGCATGGAGATAAAAACCATACGCTCCATGTCTACCGTGTGAACGTTTTTTTATTCAGTTCTATTTTAAATTAACAGAACCTACCCTCTTGCTTTAGCGTCTCTAGTGCTGTAAAATGTCATACAGTGTCATGTGGCTAACAGACCACACCAGCCAGTTCTGGGAGAGCAGGTCTCAATTCTGTCCTGTTTGATTCTCCAGGCGTAAATTATCACCTTGATTTATTCCACTGAGATATGTGGTAGCAAACTTTACAGACGCCACCTGATCAGTCATTAGCTAACATCGGTAACTCAGCAGGACATCAGCTCAGATCTCCATTGGTTCTCATTATAGTACAAATTAACTTCTGCGTGTTTGGCCATTTTTTTCTCCCCTAATCCTCGTCCTTTCATGGTCTATTTGACACCTACCAAGCTGATGATTACAAGGCTGTGGTCTGCCGTGTGCTTGTGCTTGTACATTTTCAATCTCTTCAGCGTCAAAACCCCTGTGTGAATCCATATTTAATTAGTGGTTATGTCCTCACTTGTTCATTCTCCTCAATGCTATGTCACTGCAAGATGAATTGTTTAAAGCCTTACTAAATCCTGATGCTAAAAGAGCTCTGAATGAGATGTAGATTTGCAAAACTTAGCTCTTGCTTTATATTCCTCTGTTCACTTACAAATTGCTTTTTTAAACTTATAAAAAGGTTTAGACATATAAATCAATACTGGATTTTATAGTGACACCACAAAGATAGTTAAAGACATCAGCAGAATCTAGCTGAATTATCTAGTGTCACAGGGTTTCCACCTTTGCTGCTAAAAGCCACATTAGCATCAGCTAAAGCTTTCTTTTGATCAAAGAAACTTTTTTTCATATGATTCAGGGAAGTTTTGAGGGTGTTTTTTGCCAAATGAGCACCAAAGAAAATATTTTGCTGTCTGGGAGAAAATACATATGCAAAGACTTGCATCTTTGGGGTTACACGGTTTCCTAATATCAGCATCTCGTTTGTGCTGTTAATCACCGCCACCACTCATGAAATTGGTTCATTTTTAAGTTGCAGTTACTACTTGGAAATTCATCGTTTGGTAATTTGTGCCCACTTCAAGTAGTAGGGGAGGATGGGTGGAGGGTGGAGGACTCATACTGCGAAGGTCAAGCAGGCTTGATAAAGGAATGGGGAGAATACAGTGACCGTGAAAATAAGGCTGTAATCAGGAAAAGAAAAAAAAGAGACTAATTTCTGATTGTTTCACAGTGGCTACATTCACACCTCTAGAAGAGTGTAGCGTTGCCAGATTTTGAGTGAGTGCAGCTCTGAGCTTTAACTGTGATGCTGCAGACAGGCCTGGAGCTTCAAAAACAGCTAGAAGAGGCTGGAGGGTTTTTTTCTCTTTTCTCCTACTTAAGAATAATTGATCAAATCTTTGCTATACTATTCACCTCAGTGAAAATGCAGAAAACACCAGCTTTGATGAATTTTTTGGTTTGTTGAAAGAAGCCCTTGGGGATCCCAGTACCAAGTGGTTGAAATGTTCTTAAACACACCTTCATATAACAAACTAAACAAAATACTAACAGTTAAGCTCTATTGTTGACGTTGTAGGATTTTTTTTTTTACTTTTATATGTTATTTACCCTTTTTTAAATGTGACTATATATCTCTGTCTCTGGGTGTGTGATTTATAAAAATTGCTGGTTTTTAGGAATACATTTTGATTTCACTGATCATCATACACAACACCAAAAGTGTAAAGGGGTGGAATGCAGTGCTTATTCTTTTAAGCTATCATCATGTTTTTTTTTGTTTTTTTTTTTCAATTGTTTTGAAATAGATTAATGAAAAGATCATCTTTGTGGTTAAATGTGACTCTCTCTTCACGAGTTTCCAATTACTTTGTGTTTGCAATTCAACTACTGACTAGATTATGTTCACAGGCCATTATTTGTTTTAAATAATTAAAATTTCTTTTTTTTTTCTCCTAACATTAGCCTCTGTATAGGATGTGGCTTTGTGGATAGCAGGCATAGAAAATGGTTAAACTGGAAAAACTGGGCACACCTTGATTAACTTTATGCAACAATAAATGTGCACCATCTGGCCTTTCCTCCTGTCTGTTGAACGGTTACTGTTTGAAGATAATAATCAAGCCAAGTTTTGAACTTTGAAGAATGCCTGGATTTTACTGAGATACAGTTCCTTCACAGATGTCAGAAAGTAATGTAGGTTAAAAAAAAAAGAGAATATTAACACTCCACCTGTCTTACAGTGAAATCAAGGGTTTTCACCCTGGACAGGTAGCCAGTACATCCCAAGGCTGGAAGGGGTTGGATTTTTGAATTCCTGCTTGACAGGTTTGGAAAAGGGCTCTCTGCTGGTTTCAGATGCACAGCTGTTGACATCATTTGAAGAATGACTCCAGCAATGATCATTCTCAATAATCTATTCTTTCGGCTTTTTAAAAAAAATATTGTAGTAAACATAAGTGATGGACACTGACTTTGGTGCAGCAGAACAAGATGAGGCAGTGAAGATCAAGATAAATTCTTTACATTTTAACCGTGCAGCAGCACTAATGCTTCTACATGAAATCAATGTCAAAATAAAGCATTTCTAATTTTGCTCTTCATCTAAAGCGTAATTCCGTTACTGTTTTTTTTTTTTGTCTGCTAAGATTATACAGCACATGGGCAGCATATCCCAGCATATGTCTTGGCTTCATGGTTGAGAGCAGGTAACAACCTTATTAGAGAGGCAGCAAACATTAACTTTCTTCTAAGTCTCTAATACCAATAATCCAAATTACCTAGGAAAAACAATCACCTCCCGATACAGCAATTAGCAATTAGCATAATCCCTAAAAGCATCCTTTTGCATTCCATTGGCTTAATCCAACTCTCAGGGGAGTTTGGCAAATGCCACAGCTTGCGTTAATGACTTCCACTTTACCAAACACACTGAGAATGTTGGTGGCAGATACGTCAGCACTGTGTTTCAGTGCAAATTGTGGAATCGTTAAAAACAGAAGACTTCCTGTTCAGCCCAGCACTGCAGAATCTCTGCTGCATGTAAGAAGTGGGTTGAGTACAGTTTACACATCTAATACCAGGCTCAAACAATGTTTCACAGAGTGCTAAAATTAAACAGAATACCCCGTGGTGATTAGGGTGAAAAAGCATAAATGAGTAAACAACATAAAGCAATGAGAAACTTCAAAGACGGCGGGACAATCAAGGCACACGAGATCCTGGAAGCTAATGACTGTGTTTGCCTTCGTGACAGCGAGTCCGGGTTGTAAACAGAGGACTTAGTTCGCCACACACTGCACAGCCATAATTGAATTAAGTCTGTCGGGTTTTTGCTGACCGTTAGATGTTATGAGGAAATCGAGATGCACTTGGCTCTGAAAACAATTAATGATTCTGACTTTTGAGTTTCATCACATTAATGACCATAAACAATCGGTCGAATATTAGAGCCCTGGAAAATGGCTGAAAAGGGTGTGATGAAAAATTTTGTTTTCACACAATGCCCAAGGCTTTTGTTGATAAGAAAAATGCTCTATGCAACACATTGTTTTGTATGTATATATGTGTGTATATATATATATATATATATATATATATATATATATATATATATATACATACATACATACATATGTGCTGCGTAATGTCCATACTTGTAATAATGGAGCCAGTACTAGAGGGAGCTGCCAACATTTTCTTTCCTCCATCCTTCAGTATAACATACAACAGAAGCACCTATCAGCTCCTGGAAACAGATTTGAAACATACTCCCAGAGGTCCCTGTATCTTGGCTTCGTGACCATTCCTGTCAGGGTTTTCCCTTTGACTGAACAAATACATCAGCTTGTGTCATGAGACCACATCCCTCCCAGCCAATAAGGAGCATGAGCAGCACAAGGGCTGCAGGAGATGTGGAAGGGAAATTGGAATCCTGACAAGTATGATTGACATATGTATTTGTCCCAAGGTAGTCTTATTTGCAGAGATTTAAAGAGGTCTGTAAACCAGAATCCTGCCAAGCAGAGTCATTGTTCTTCCAGTCTAGAAGCACATCACTCCAATTCTTTTGCATGCAAATAATCTTTTGGGAGAAATGAATCCCTTTGAGCATAAAAATGACTTCAGCTTCAGCTTTATTTTAGGTCCAAAATAAATAATTTAACAGATGAAGCTATGTCTTTCATTTTCAGACAATCTGTCCCTGTTATGGAAGACAAACACAAGCTTCAGTACTTCCCTCCATCCCGGCAGCAACAGAAGAGAGGGCTGCTCTGAATTCTGTCTCTCTCTTTTCATGGGCTCGAAAGTGGATGTGAGACTTGATGGTGAACCATAACCCACGGCTACTTCGTGGCAACAGAAGAGGGGGGAAAAAAGGGAGAATTAAATTCTAACCATAAGTAAAACAGACTTCTACTTGAAAGCACTGGAGAGAGAGACAAGAGTAGAGAAAAAGGACAAATGTATGTGAGTGAGGAGGAGCGTGTACATGGATTCCTAAGGCAGGATGAAATTGGCTAAATCCATTAACTGCTCTAGAGGATTTTTTTTCTCTTCATATGCAAAAAGGATGGAGTGGTGTTATTCTTTCTTCCATAGATCACTAGAATAAGATCAAACCTATCTGTAATCCTGGAGTGAAAGGAACCTTGAATCAAAAGGGTGAAAACAAATCAGCAGTGAAAAGTTCAAACCCATTCATCTTATTTTGGCGTTGATTTTTCAAAATCAAATTAACCCTACGCCATGTATGCTTTCAGTCTAGGTCCTTAAAATATGTACTGAGGTGTAAACTAAACACTCAAACTCATTTCCACAGATTTAATAAACACACTTTCCAAATTTCCACTGCATGTATGCCTCTAGAAAAAGTTTTAAATGTGACATTTCTTTTGACTAAGAGACATTTCACATTAAAACTTGAATTACATTGAGTGTTAATTATGTGCATTTTTAGCTTTCAGATTGCATGGACACTCACTGGTACTCTGCCATTACACTTGGCAATCAGCTCTGTGTGTTAATCACCAAGGAGGGCTCTTTTACCACAAGTCTTCTCCGTACTAAATGTTTATAACCTCATCATATATTTGACCCACCAAGGTGAATAGAAAACAACATAGGAACACACCATACCAACTGTTCAAAACTTTGAAGTTATTATGTGCAGTGTGTACTAGCACAGGAGAAACAGGCTGCACCGTTTGGAAATATAAGAATTCAGGAGCAATTTTTTTATTTTCTTTGCTGAGTTTGAGGAGAGTCTCAAGCAAGAAATAAGCATGATTGCTCCTGTGTTGGCTGAAATCTCTCAGCTCTGTAATGTTTGGTAGTTAAATCAAGTGGAAAGAGGGTGGGCAACAAGAAAGACCCAAGTGATGTGGTCCACTCTCCTGACATCACAGACGTTTACAGCTAATTAAAAAGTTTAATTCCACAACTGCAGCACTGGCATCGGAGCATTCGGAGGTACGTCCTTGTGAGTCTTGGCGCTGTCTTATCAGGAATAAGCAGATTCTGCCATGTTGGGAAGGTGCGGGACGAGGAGGAGCCGCGGCAGCGCACAGGCCCAGCTGGAAGGGATGGCACCCTGCCTGCTTGGGGATCTGGCCCACCTTGCTCTTACCCATCTCACCGCTGAGTGGAGTCTTAGGCTCATGGTCAGATGGCAGGACTCGGGGGCTAAGCTACCCGTGAAGCAGCTGAGAGAGGGAAAGAAGTGCTAAACAAGGGATAAACACTGGATTTAGGCTTTCTGCCACTGAGCTTGGCCATGGATCCACATCTCCATTAAACACCTCCTGTCACCAAGTGATGTCTTATGACCAGAGGTCGCAGGTACACTAAACCTTCTGCTGCACAAGACACTGCTCCCGATTCACTGACACAGTCTCTGTGAATACACTTCAATAATTCAAAAATAGATTTTTTCTTTTGTCCACAATACAGTACAAAGAAAGGATGCTTCTTTGAAAAGGTAAGGCAAGAAATGATTGCACCCTGTTCTGTGACCTTGGCTGTGCTAAAAAATTTGTAGCTTTGAAGGATCTATAGAGTAGAGAACATTAAAAGTGACAAAAAACATCCCCAGCAACGGCAAGGCTCTTTTCAAACATCCTTTACAAAAGATTATGTTTTCTCATAACGAAAGGGTGATTGAAAACAAAAGTGCGAACAAAGACGAGAAAGGAATGGTAGTTTCAGAATTTAGTGAAATAAAACCGGCGGCGGCTGTAAATAATCATGGCCGGGCAAAAGGCTATTGTCGTCTTGCTTCTTTGCACAAAGATGCAGCACCGAAAGGGTGAGATTTATGGCCACATCTCCTTGGCTTTTATTGGAAAGAGGTTAAAAGGGCATTTTAATAACACACAGATATTAGAGCTTGCAAACCTCAGTCGCACTTTGGCTCTGCTTTACAGGCAGCTGCTTTATTGTGTTTCAAATATTTTTTTGTACCAGAACAAACTGATACACAAAGAGTGAACAGGCGTGGAGCTTTGCTGAACTGTTGACCTGCTCACGTGACCACAAAAGTTGTCTTATGTTTACTTTTTTATTTTTCTTTTGTTTTAACTGCAGGTCATAATGGAAACTCCAAGTTGTGGTGCTTCAGATTCCTCATAAGTTATTCATATGCAGGTCCTATAGCCTGCTCTATACTGACACAGAGTATTTTGTTCCCTTTGCTACCTTTTTGAATACCAAGCCATAGTATAAGTTATTCAATTATGTTCGCTATATAAATTGATTTTTATAACCTGTTAAGTCTTATGCTCGCAAACTTTATGAGTCACAGATAATTTAGAGCTTTACTCAGCTACAGTCGGGGTGTGTGAGGGCAGAGCTGGGCCGTGATGTGTTCATTCATGCTGATTAAATGAAGGAACTTCCACTCAAAAGGTGACAAAAGCTAGATTTAAAGTAAAAGAAAAAAAGAATGTCTTTTTGGGGTAATTTACATAAAATTGATTAAAAGGGTTGTGTATCGGTAGCTTCCTACATATTTCAGGGTCTTAACCATAATTTCATTCAAAACTAATTCCAAAGGATTATAGACAGATCGAGTAAAGTTTTTCTCTGCACAGTTTTGTGAATTATTCTTTTTTATTAATGGGAGAGTTCTCTGTGCCATCGGTGAGTGTTATCATTGGACATTTTACGTCACCCTTGTTTCTTTCTTCTTTCTTTTTTTTTTTTTTTGTGGCATTTCCGAGAAGTGGATGTCTTACATTAGCTTGTTTGTGTTACAGAGCGTCCCTGCAGAGGCACAGCGACACACAGACGTTACCTGAAAGCTCTGCCCAGCACTGGAGCTTTACAGCCGTATTAATTTTTGATGAATTTCACACAGTATTTGGTTTGGATTGGACTGGCGTCTCTGTGTTGATTAGATCTCTGGCTAAAATGGATTTTCCAATCGGTGTAAGTTTAACTCTCCACTCATAAAAGAAACAGATGGTACCAAAATATATATTGTGCCGCATGCTTCTCCCATTTCCTGTCAAATAGCAGTCATACTATTATTAATGACATCGAATATTTCTCAAGACAATGGGTGTACACCATGTTCTTTCAGTATGCAAAAAGCCTTTCTTAGAGCTTATGAAAAGGTTTATAACACTGCTCCCTCTTTTTGCCGAATGTCCAGAGTAGGGAAATGAGCCTCAGTGGATGAGAAACCTCATGTCTCCTGCGGTAATATTTGATCATGGCCACGTGTGCTTTTCATCTGGAATTAATCTAAAATGGACAATCGGACATCTCATCATGGTGTTATTTTGAACGATGCGGAAGGCTGATTCATCCTCTGATTTTTCAGTTAACTGAGATATGCTCAAAAAATATATTTTCTGCCTTGGAAAGTATTAGTTTGACTTTATTTAAATAGGTAACGAAACAGTGCAGCTGAATATTTTTTTAATCCTTATGAATGATATATGGAAAAGTTTTCCTGTTAGCAGTTTATTGATCATTTCTCCAGCAGGCCCTCCTCACACTCTATATTATTATTTATGTTAAACACCATTGGTTGACATTTTGCAAAAGTGACAGAAATACCAAACAGTCAAGCTCGCTAATAGGTGCTCATTAGGCGAGTCTAAATATTGCAAATTCCTGCAGTGATTGTTCCCCCACAGCAGGCATGAGTCTTCACGCGTGACTGATAATCAATGACACAGCACAATTTATGAGACACATCATATTTCCAATAAAGTATAAACACCGTGGAGTTGAGAGCTGGAGTTAACAATTGCGTTATTGATTTCTGTGCATCAGAAATTTCCTTTTTCAAGGTGGGCACTGTGTGCCAGGTTAAAGCAAATTCAAATCAAGAAATTAGTTAAATCCTTGCTTTGATGAGTTGCTGTCTTTACGCAAAGACATTGGCAAAATTATTGGTATTGATTGGGTAATGAAAACACCTAATTTCACACTGCTTGTTCACATAAGCTGAAAACACATCAGAGAAACTATCCAAAAGTTTACAAAAAAAAAACAACAACATTAAAATGGCACCAGTTATCACTCTGGGTCTATCTCAGACAGATCATACTAGTAATATACTGAACTCAGACTTAACATGTGAACATTATTGTTATTGTTTAGATTTCTGCTGAGTTGTTTAGTGGATTTGGAATTTAGTGTGTATTCAGAGTGCTAAAACTTAAAAATTCTGTCTCAGAAATATTCTCACTGTTGTGGGGAAGACTTTGGAGAAATGTAAAGTACATCTGAAATCATCATTTTTGCCTTCACCGTCCTTTTGTGTTAATAAAGTGAACATACAGAAGTAGTGACTTGTCCAACTAAACAGACAAACCAGTGCTTGACTAGAAAAAAAAAGAAAAGACAAGAATGAAAAATAGCTTTCGTGAATTAAAAGAGTGTCTCCACTACATTTACTTCAACATATTGCACACATAAACTGACAATAGGTCCCACAAACAGCAGCAACCACTGGCCAAAAATAAATGGATTTTTTGAGTTGTATGGTCCATAGCAAAGTGATCAGTAAAACTGAATATGTGTAGGACTGTGTGATGTGTGTAAGAACCTTTGCTGAACAAGCATCATTGGTCAATACCAGGCAGGCAAAAATCCTGGACGGGCATTTGACCAGATGGTGTCTGAGTTGCATTCCCAGGAGTTTTTTTTTTTTTGGTTATCTCCATCAAGATATGATTTTAAGACAAACCTAAACCTATGTTTTCTTTTTTGTTTGTTTGTTTGTTTTTTGTGGCTTTAGTAGCCTTTATTTTGAAAGTGGCTAGACAGGAAACTTGGGATAGGGAAGGGGAAAGCCATGCAGCAAAGACTCACATGCCAGGATTTGAACCTACACTGCCTGTACCAGTTTGACTTTATACAGAGGGGGATAGCCTCTGTATATGTTGCACCCACTCAACCCACTGAGGTATCTGGCGTCCCCACTTATTGGATGTACTTATGCTAGTGGTTTAAAACATCAGTAAGAGAGTCTAACTTCAATTTCCATAAAGCACATCTTAACAAAAGCAGCAACTGAGAAAAAATATGTCCTTCTGTAGATTATTATATCAGTAGGTTATAGTACCTCATTTTAAGTCATTTTAAGCAATTGACCACTCTGTTCGACAATTTACACAGACAATAAGAAAAAAGCATTGATTTCTTAATAGCAATAGCTTTCTGCAAATATAGCTCCACTGGTGTCAAGTCAAGTAACTTGGGCATTTTTTCTCTCACTCTCTTAAAATGAAATTTTGAGGTGGATGTTACAAATGTACCGATACCAGATGTAAAATTAATACTTCTTCATATGCTGTTTAGCTCAGGGACCCTAAAAACACACAAGCACATTTGTAATTATTTATGTAAGCATGTCATCCTTCTGTCTAATGAGCCTTTCACCGTAAGCATAATGAAACAGCTTGCATTAGCACGGGCTAAATGAACAGCCGCAATCTCCCATGTCTATGCAGGAAGATGAAAGCAGATGTTCCACAACCCAAACACCGGCATAACAGTCAGTCTTACAAAGCAACAGAAGGGACTTTGAGTCAACGTCATTCTCATCAGCTCATTGACTCCATTAGAAAATTCCCCGGGTCAAACGTGATGATATGTCAACAACGCCTATCAGAGCCATGACCAACTGACCATGACTGAGGACTCAAACTGATTTTTGTTTGTCGTTTTGGTTTTCACCCATAAACACAATGGTGATAAACAAGATTTTCTTTGGCTGATAGACCTAAAGTGAAAATGAATTTTAAGCATCACACACATGGAAGGTGGTGTAAATAATACACACGTTTGACGAACAGCTGCGAAGCAGTGACAGTAATTCACTGATTGAATTCTCGACACTGGAGGGACAGACGGGCTTTTATAATCGAAGTAAATACAAGAAAAAAAATGGTTCTACTGCCTCCCACATAAATACTCAGATATACAAGGTAAATCAGAGCATTTATGTAGGAGGGAAGAACATTGCTTCATATATATTTAAGAAACTACTATAAATTTGATATTAATATAAGTTTTATAAATCACCCAGAAAGCCCACCTGTTAGAAAATATCAGTCCCTCTTTGTATGTGGTGTCTAAACATTATATTATATTATATTATATTATATTATATTATATTATATTATATTATATTATATTATCTCCTTTCCCTAATCTTTTCTTATGAACCAGAGTAGCACACTGCCAAAAAAGTCCAAATAAATTTTACCAGAAAAAAAATTACAGGCTTAGGTACAGAATTATTCTTCTTCTTCTTTTTATAACATGATTAGATATCTACAGGTGTGTGAGACAAGCCCTTGAAGGGCCATAGTGGGGGGCTGTGGTTCTGATAATCGAACCTGTACCATAAATCACATCTACCTTATTGATTCCCCAATTATTTGCTGAGGATGTGGTGTTAGGTGTATGCAGCACTTTCTGCCTGAGATTTGTGTATAATGTCATCTTTATGGCATATTTTCTCTGTCATTTTTGCCTCAAGTAATGCACCTAGAAGTGTCAACTTAGGATGAAAAGTTTGCATGTGATGGCTATATGTAAAGTTGAAGGTAATTATTCCCAGAAAGAGGTATAAATCTTATGCTGTAACTCTGAAAAAAACAGATGTGGATATATATTTATGGTTATTCTGTTTTAAACGGTGGTAACTCACCTGTACCAGTCCAGCCCCTTCTCATAGTTCCTATCAAAGAAGTGTGGCTCATTTCCAACTGCTCTGACGTCCGGGTGGACCCTGAGCGCCTCCAGAAGGGCTCGGGTCCCCCCTTTCTTCACCCCGATGATGATGGCCTGTGGCAGCTTCTTCTCTCCGTAATCCGACGTGCAGTTCAGCCTCAGTTCGCTGTCCGTGGTGCTGGATTCCTGCTGCTCCCTCTCCAGTGCGGTGCTGTGATACGCCGCCGCCGATTTAGTTGGAGACGCCTGAGTCCTAATCCACTCCACTGTCCTTTGTTCGGCCTCAGCATGCTCTTTCACTGTGGGGAACGAGGTTGTTCTCTCGTTTAGTTCGGTGAAACCCAGCGAAGTGGAATAAAGTTTCTCCCTCAGTGTTACAAAAGTTGTCTCCTCTGTCACCAGCCTCCCTTGATACACGTAGTTCTCTTGCAGGGGGAACTGCAGCGAGTTGTAGCAGCTCATCAAGCTGTAGAACAAGTAGGTGACAGAGAGGGAGAGGGTGAACATGAACAAGATTTTCCGGGGCACTTTAGAGGTGAAAACCGAAGTGCTGGACCAAAATGCCATCTCTGATAGCAGTGATCCTCTCAAAGAAGTGGCCAGACATGTTTCCACCCAGAGTCTTGCATGGACAAAATCAACAGCAATAATCAGTCACTATCAGAGCTCTCCCAGCTAAAAGAGCGACAAGCTGGACCAAACCATCCTAATCCAAGCAAATCGCATATTTGTAAGGACGGCGGGGAACCTGATCGTTAAAATTCCGGAAGAATATCGCGTCCCTTTTCTTGAGTATCGATTTCTCATTCCAAGGCTGACAGACAATGTCACAATTTATTGGACTGAACTTGCAGATTTGAGAGGCTGAAGGTCTGGCGTCCTTCCAAATGAGCAGCCTGGCTTGAAGTGGACAGTGTATGACGGACGGAAGCCTGACATTTTATGAAGAGGGGAAAAAGAGGAATAGAAATTTAAAAGCAGTCTTCAAAGTGGGCTTCTTCTCGCCTCCCGCTCAGCCCGAAGTCCAGTCCCGTTTACTATTAAAAAAAGAGTCCATTCCCATCCATTCATATATTGAAATAATTTTTTTTAAATCCACAGTCTTTCAAAGGAGAGACAAATCACGCACGGCTTCTCGTGCTTCTCTCTGTCTACTTTGAGTTGTAGATAGTCGACAGCCTTTGCACAAAAGCGTCCACACTTCCCACTGACTACCAGGCTTCGCTCGATGTCTTGCGCGTTCTCACGTTGGTAAGATCCTACGATGTGTGAGCTCATCTGAGCCGAAGCAGTGTGGAGCCACACAGCACAACTACTGTGTACACCCACTTTTCCTCATGTCCGTGCACAAATAGGGCTACAAACGTCATCTTTCCTTGTCTGAGATAGTTGTGTGGAGAGCAGTTTCTAATCCCCGTGGGTACTTGCTGAGATCAGACTCACAGTGCCGGCATAGGTGGGAGTTTCTTACAATCTGAATGACTTCCTACTGTCGTTAGTTCGCTATGTAAACTCATTATTAGAGGGATTATTTGGATATCGATTATTTTTTTAGGGAAAGCTCATGCCTGCACCCTGCTGGTTTTTTGCGGAGCATTGCATTAGTTAACTTACAAAAAAAAAGTTCTTTTACAAGTACTTTAGATAATGCTGGAATGTCAGTAATCATGAATATATCCCTAGAGGGGAAGAAGCAGATGCACAAAAACAATCCTGCATGCTGCACCATTCAGCTGCTCGGCTGTGTTATACACTGAATTTATCATGGCACACATGAGTGCAGACTGTAAGTACTGATGAAAATATTCACTGGACCTTAACTTGTACACTTTGTTGCCACAATATGAGGATCTAAAATTGCATGCCACCAACATGTCTCCCTGTATTAGAGATTCTCATTCATCATGCACTTCCAACACACCAGGGAGATGTCGTCACGATAAGTAGTTGGTCAGAAATAATTTGAAGTGCCTGGCTCTCCAAACAAAGATCCACTGTTATTTTCAAAGTTCTGCTTGTTGCAGAGGGGGAAATGTTTCTTTTGTATTTTTCTTGACCAAATTTGTTGTTTCTGAGTGTCTGTTGGTGGCTGAGCATGCAAATCAGGGGTGATATGAAGTCATTTTGTTACAGTGTTGGTAAAGGACAGCTGTATACTAAAGTAGCGTTTTAGAATTCAGCCAGTGCACTCTCACTAAATCAGAAAATCTGTCATTGTGCAGGCTTCTTGTACAGAGAGAAAATATAATACTCTTGCTGAATTTCCTAACATAGAGGCAAGTTTTCTTTGGCCTCAGTAAATAAACCTATTGGAGGTAGTGTCTGAGTTTTAAAGCTTCTATATACACAAACACTGGAGAATTATATTAAAAGGTATAAAAAGGCTACAGAGAACAATCAATGATCCAAAACTGCAGCTCACTTGGGCGTTGAGTTTCTGCTCATTGCATAGATGTGAAACCCATATCTTTAAAGTTTTATTGCTTTCATATGGCCAATTCACACAGGTAGTTTGTTCCACCTCTGCCTTTATCCCACCTCGAATCATATGTTATTGGAATGTTGTAATGCCTGTTCCACTGTTATTTTGACCCTGTTCTGCCTTACGAGGTTGTAACAGGGGCATAACAGTGGCTAAACGAGTACTGTACAAAATGGCAATTTGGAAAGGCATGACAGTGGACTCGAGGATGCCTGAAGACTCTGAGCAGAGGATGAAATGAGAGCACAGTGGGAATGGTGAAAGACAGCTTACCATCAGAATACCTTGCTAAAAAAAACTTTCAGGAGTGTGACTACGAAAGTCACAAAGCCCAATTGGCAGTTTACCTAAAGATGCTGTGGGGAGAGGGGAAAAAAAGAAAAACGCTACCAAACCATAATAGCTCAAGAAAGGTAAGGCCAGTGCTGGTTTTATTCATCCCACCAAAACAACCTGGTAGAAACTTGTCAGTCACCATGGAGATGAAGGAATTGTTGCTGGCTGTGAATTACAAAGACAAGGATGCCATAATTCTTTGTGAAACCACACACTGGGGAGGCAATATTGCAACTTTGTGGGACCACTGAAAATGTACAGCTGGAGAGTGGAAGTGGAATAAGATGAGGGTATCCAGTGTATTTCTATACCAAAATCACTGAGAGAAAGTCTTGTCATCATAGACTATGCTGACTGTGTCCAGGCTCAAAAAGCTCACCTGACCTGTTTACAAGAACAGGCAGAATTAGAGACTTGTAAACACTGCTAAACTTTAATCAGCAGATGATTTTAGAAGTGCTATCCCACATCAGGGAATGGGTTTACTCATAGTTTTTACCCCAAAACACTGCCATGCATAAAGGATGGTATGAAATATCCATCAAAAGCAAATTCTCCAAAAAATCCACTAGTTTCATGGCACAAGACAAAAGTCTTGTGACATGACAATAAAGTGACTCATAGATCATGAAATTTTGGATCCATGGGAACTCTTTGGATCTTAATCCCATAGAGAACCTATAGTCAGTCCAGCTGGTGGAGAAGAACAAAATGATAAGTTATAATAAAATCAGGGCATTAATAAAGCACAGACATAGTATCTGGTACACAACAGAGAAATGTAGAAGTTTTGGAGAAGGAAAGTCAACACAGTATGTCTGATTACATCTGATTTATTTGTCAATTAAAGCCTTTAATACATATGAAATGCCTGTAAAAGCTCTTCTGTATATCATGGAAACACATGAAAAACATCACCGAAGCACAATGGCTACTTTGTGTTTGGCAGTCAAGAGAGCGTAGGAGAACTCTTTGGGTTTGTTGAAATTATTGTATCCATAAATTGCCACTTGGACAAGCAGAGGGCTCTTCAACACCAACCACCACGTTTGTAAAGTCTCACTGTTATCAGACTACCTGTCTAAGAGTCATTCTGGCAGAAATTTCTGACCACACTCATATGCTCTGGCTGTGAAACAGTTACAGCAAAATGTCTTGGTGTTAATAATGCAAGTGCAGCTGTATTAAGCTGCTGCTACACAGCACTGATAAGTTATGATTTGAGCACAAGAGGAAATGTATTGAGCCACTTCATCTTTCCTTTGTTGAGTCTGTTATCTCAGCCATTCATAAAAGGCTCAGACATTGTTTGCCCCTGTGGATGCTCAGTACTGAGGTTAAGTCTATTTGAATTTAAAAATAAGTGATCACTGAGGAAAACTGTTTTTATTGAAGTTAAGTTCAAGGCCAGACAACTGTCATGTTGTAAATATATTGTATTACTTGTTTTGAAAGGCGAATATGAAATTCTTGACCTCTGACCAACAGATATTAAAATCAAAATTTGCTATTCTATGTATGCTTGATATGTAAATGTTGAGTACCACTCAGTCTGTCAGTATAGTGAGTTGGTTGGGTTTTACAGTGTTACTCCAAACTTGGCTCATATATGTATTTTCCTTTGTTCCACATTTTGCTTTTACTAACAGCAGTAACTCGAGATGAGTGTGACTGTCTCATCTTGGCCAAATATACACCAGACATAGACCAGTCCTTATTTTTCTTTGGGCCATGTCCGGACCTCACAACACTTGCCACATATCAAAAGTAGTTTCTAAAATTTGGACCACATCTGGCTCATGCAACACATGCCAAAACCCAAGTTTGGCACAGTTCATGAATTTTGGGAAACACTGTTTCCAGTGCCATAACTGAGCTATAAGTGCCAAAATTGGCCCAGATCGGGCCCCAGTGTGTCTCCTATCTGGGAAGAAACAATTAGCCTCTCTCACAATATACCAGTATGTAATCAGTGCTCATCAGGAAAAGGCTCTGTCTCTTATGAAGCATTGGATCTCTTTCCAGGTCACATTAACATTCAGCCCATACTTAGATTGTATTCTAATATGACTTATCCATATTAGATTTCCACCTGGAATTAAAATGTGTGTCTCATCTCTCCAACATCTCTGCAGTTCCATTGAAATTATGATTGCACCCCAGTTAATATGGAATTATTTCTCTAATTTGTTGTAAATATCCACAGAGGAAGGAGCTTCAGCACATGAGAAATTGTACCAACGCATAATATATCAGGTTTATCATATTTCAATACATGCACTGTTTCACTGTTTAAGAGGAATGATGCTGAACAGACAGCAGAGCGATATAGTTTGTTAGGTATACAGCAGTTATTAGTGGGCAGTTTTCTTGTTATCCCGGAGGCAGTCAGCATGATAAAGAACACCTACCTCCTCATTGCTATGTTGATGGTGAATTAATGTCACAGCAGAGTCCCTTCAGCATTTTGCTGAGCTTCTAAATGTGCAACACAGGAGTCTAGAAAGAGCTAAAACCCCAAAGACTGTAATATGATTCCCATCCAAATTTGTAAGGCGCAACAAACATGATGTTCCTGTGCTGTCAGTGTAAAATGCATCAGGCCTTTGGCACTCTTTCAATATAGTTACAGCTCTGGAGCTGCTGCACCGCCTTTGAGATTTAGGTCTTCTAACATGAAATGACCTCCTTCTGAACTCTGCCACAGTCTGAGAGCTTTTCTGGTGTAGCCGAGACAAACAGCCACTGTGGGGAGCTTTTGGCAGGTACAGGTGCAGCTACATGCACTATGTTACCATATGCAGTATAATTTTAAGAACAGAGAACTGTGACCATCCCACTGGAGCCAACCACAGCGGCTGAAGTCTGAAAAAATGTTTTACCAGGATGCAAATGCAGAATAAATGCTTGTGACTATCTCCATATCACTGCAAATGAATTGTTAAGGGAGTATGAATAATGGCAAATGTGGACATAGAAAACACCATTTAAGGAAGAAACTTACGTCAAAATACCAATCTGCACACTAAATAATGAATCACTATGACCTTGATATTTATTTCACTCTCTTTCTTGGAACTGTGAATTACTCAGACTTCAAATCAATGATAAACATAACTGTGTATGTTTTTCTTAGAGAATTTTTTCCATGGCAGCATTCCTTTTACTGTCTACATTGTTATCTGCATTTAATGAAGAAAACAAAACTTATGAGGAAATTTCTTTGCATGATACTTGAGGGCATTTTTCTCATTAATTTCTTTGTAGAATCTCTGCAGAAATATTGGAAAAAATATTAGAGCTGAAGATGGTGGTGGTGGCGTGTGTTTGGGGGGGAGGGAGGGCTATTAAGACAGAGCAGCACTATGAAGCACAGAAAGTCAGATTCATGTGAAATTAATTTGTTTATGGCAACAAATTACCGTTACATTCTGCCACAGGTAGAACACTTCCTGTTACATGGGAAATGCATTAGTATTATGCAAACCTCCACTGAAAGGATTTGGTTTTCATATACAAACTAAACAATCAGAAATCTGGTAAATGTATGCGTGAATGCAAGCTAAGCAACAAAATGGGCCATGCAAAGACATGAATTCCATCTATCCAGAGACCTGCAGCCTGGGGGGCTTGCACATAAACAGAGCCCGGGATGTAGAAATACAAACAGATTCTGCAAATATGCGTCCCACTCTGCAGCTGCACATGGTGTACTATACATTTTGATGGGAATTTGGGTTAGTCTAATGATAGCTGTGGCAGTCTCTTAAATAAAAGCAAAATCACACCGCTGTTTATTTGCAGTACCGTATAAAAACATCTTGCTTGTTTTTATGGTTAGGTCAATTATCAGTGGTTCACTGTGTACTAGGATGAGTGAACTGCAGCGTACATGTTTGTTAAAAAACAAATGTAATAAGTGATTAGTTATGGTAGAAAGAGAAAGTGGAGGAAGGGAAAGGTTCCGTTTACTGCTTTCATCCCTTAACACCCTGCTACAACCCTGCATTTGGCAGTGCACTCAGGTCACCCTGTTGGCACAAAATCATGACCTAATCTCTGTGTCTGAACACTAAAGAGACATTCTGTTAAATTCCAGCACACCACACAGCACTCAAATTTAATTCTTTACACAAATGAGAAATTGCAAATGAAAGAAGAAAGCATTAATTTTTATTCTTTTTGTAAAATATTATGATTGAAAACTCTATTACTCTAACTAGCCACATTAATAAAGTTACAGTTTACTTTCCACTGCTGAAATCCTTGTTTTTATATCACATGCTAACATCATCAAAGACTTTGACAAAAAAGCAGATCTAATAAACTTTATATTTGACCTGATTTTCAAACATGATACAGTAAATCATTATTTAAAAAACAGTTAAACTAGAACATTTCCTAAAATTTCCAATGCAGCCACTGCCCATTTATACTGACAAGATATGTCTCTACCCTAAAAACTGAGGAGAGTCCTAAAAATAATCATAAAACTTAAACTGAGATTTCTCAAAGTTTGTCAAATTATTAAAATATGGATTCAGTATGTTGTAAAGAGTCTCATGACCTGTTTAAAGTCTGAATGATGTTTTCACAATAAATTATGCCTCGGCCATAAAGCTACAAAAGGGGTTTGAGTTAATTTGGGTTTTGTCCAAAACCTCATTCTTTCAAAAGAACTTGTGTTTTCCTTTTATGTTTGTTTTACTTTTTTACTTGTTATATATATATATATATATATATATATATATATATATATATATGGCGTGCTTAGAAAGAAATCTAGGCCATTCCTTCATCATTAATATGCCAGCCAGGTGTTGCACAAAGAGGATTAGAGGAAAGTAATGCCAGCAGGGGTTTCTGTGTCTCTCTGTCTCCTTCTTTCTCTCTCAAACCACACAATCACATGTAAGCACTCCCTGATGTCACCGCTGAAGTAATATCTGTGACAGTTGCTCCAGACTTCTGATATCTCGTATGAACCAGCAGAGAGCTTATTTCAAGTTTAATCAACAAGAATTAATCTCATATATTTACCAAAATTACATCCTAATTTTGAGCTCTGACATTGAAATCATAAACTGAAGACCAACACCTTCTAATGATTCGGACAGATCTCAACCTTTTCAACTTCCTGAAGTATTGAAGTGAAGTATTACATTCAGGATTTAGTAATGCTGAATACAGGTGTATTTGCCACTTTTCTTTAAACAAAAACTTGAAGGGGAAAGAGTATTGATTTTACTTTCCAAATTCTATCTCTATGTTTAAAAAAAGTCATAAAATTTTTATTCTACTTTTTACTTTACTTTTTCTCACTTCTTTCTTTCTTTTTTTTTTTTTTTTTTTTTTTTTGCATTTAGAGCAGAAACCGCAGGACTTCTAAAATTAGGTTTAACTGTTTGGGAAGCCGATAAAATAACAGCGCTGATCGAGAGACAGGAAGCAGAGCTGGAGATGACAGAGCTAAAGATGTTAAGATGTTGCTTTGGGAGTGACAAAGATGGATGGGACTAAAAACGAGCGCATCGGAGGAACAGCCAAAAATCTTGGAGATATAGTGAGGGAGGCTAGATTGAGATGGTTTGGTCATGTAAAGAGGATGGATGGTGAATACATTTTTAGAAGGATTCTGGGGATGGAGCTACCAGGCAGAAGAAAAAGAGAAAGACCAAAGACGAGACGTCTGGATGTGATGAAAAGGATATGTAGTTGGTTGGTGTGACAGAGGAATATACAGAAGACAGGGTGAGATGGAAAGGAATGATCTGTTGAGGTGACCCCAAAAGGCAAAAGCTGAAAGAAAAAGAAGAAGAAGAAAATATATTTGTACCTGGAATCAAAGAGTAAAATGTGCACCCTACATGCTTTCACAGGAAACAGTGCTATGGTTATGTAAGTTTTATTCTGGTTACTAAAACCTATTTAAAGACCAAAAAAAAAAGTCATGATCGCAGTAGTAGGTGGACAGTCACCCTCCTGTGTCTCTGAGAAGATAGTTTTTTAAATGTTGCAATGCACAATATTTTATATGTCTTTCTTTAGGAGGTCCTATATTTTAGTTACAGTATACACAGCATGCTCTCTGAAGTATTAAATCTGTCTGTCTGTGAGAAATTGTTTTTTGAATATTATGTAGTTGAGCCAACCAAAATAAAAAAATGAAAAAATCAAGAACATATAAGTTTAACAACCAGCAGATAATCAAAGTAACATTTATTTAACAATACTCTGAAACTGACAGGAAAATATCTCTGCATTAAAAGAGGCAGCTCACACTTGTCATTGCTACATGTCTTTCAGGGATCATTAACTTTTTTTTGGAAAAACTCAGTTGCCACATAGTAGACCCTTAAACAAACTGACCTGTAGTATTTTCACATCATTGTGGGTTCAACTTGAGACAAGCAAACCCACAGAAAATCAGAGCGTTATTGTTCAGAGACAGAGCACGGGAGGTGGTCCAGCTGAGAGCCTCATCATGTCTCATCCACCAAAAAGCAACCAAGAAAGAAAGAGCTAATCAAGAAGCCTGAAAAGAAGAGGAGCAACTTACATCTGTGAGGAAGAAAAGGCTTTGGTGTCACAACTATGTTTGCTGGTGGTATGGTTCTTTTTTTTTGTCTTGTTTTTCTCAGAAAAAAAAAGAGCTAAGAGGGGAGTTTAAAAAGTTAGTTTCCTTACTGCCATACTGAGTGCTGTGTGAGGGAGAGATCAAGGACTCTAAACAAAGAAGTAGAAAAGCAGGCAGGAAAAGGAATATGTTTTAGTGTTGCACTCGTAGTGAAGAACAAACCTGTTCAGCCCTTTGTAGCTCACAGCCACTTGCTACTCAATTAGATGGAAGAGTTATACCATCAAAGACTTTTCTGTGCCTGCTTAAAACCAACTTCCTTTGCTAGGTATTAAAGCTTGCCTAACTAATTAGGTCCCAAACCCCAACATGTGTATTTGCTGCAGGAGGGAAAAGTCATGTAATTACTTTTTGGATTTGCATTTCTTATCTTGAACTTAATTGTTCAGTATAGAGTGAAGTTTACACACTATAAATAAAAACTGACTGAAAAAAAACGTAGTTTCTGTTTTAATACTGGCTTGCTAACTTCTGACAACAGCCACGGGGTCGGGGGAGGGTCTTCAAAATCCACAAAGAATTATCTCAAGTTGAAAGCTTGCTCTAAACCATCATAGCCCATTGAAGTATATCATTTAAATTCATTATTGAGTATTGCAGTGAAAAGTGCAGCCAAGTTGTCTTACTTCATTCATTTCTTCATTTTCTATACCGGCTTAATCCAAATACAGGGGTCTGCTGGAACCTAACCCAGCTCACCAGAGACACATCCCCAGTCCACCACTGGGCCACACGCTGCCTTACTTGCTAAAGCTTTTTTTGTTGTTTCATTTGATGCTTTAAAATGTGAAAGTTAGAAACAAAAAAGAAATCAATTACTTGCAATATTAAAGAGAAGGTCCCATATTGTGCTTTTCCTGACTTTCAGAAATTCAAAATCATTTAAGATTGTGATATAACCCAGTTTTCAGGCCATCTAGCTGTTAGTTCAAGAAATTGAAAATGGATAAACAATGAATTTTTTAAACAACTTTCTATTTATGCACATATTAAATGCATTTGCAGATTGGTCCACAAAACTCCAACAACAGACCAGCCCAGCCCCTGCATCTAGTCTCAAGTTTGGTCAGCTGTGCCCCTCTGAGACACAGTTCAGTTCAAAAAGAAATGTCCTCTAACTGGCATATGACTGACAGTAACATGTCTGATTGGTTTAGGAAGGTAAGCAAAAACACCAGAGTGAGTGGGGAGCAGTGGACTCTACTCTGGTGCTTAATCAATATGAAAAGGAGTTAAATTGCATAATATGGGGCCTTTAATGTCTTCTGAAGACCAGGTAGTCCTTCACACCAATTTTCACTAATCACTGTATGTGCAGGTGAAGATATTAATAAAAACTACTGCAGAGCTCTCACATATGGAGGAGGAAAGAAAAGGTAAGTGGGCACTTGGGGACGATGCAGATTCGTAGTTTAGGATGAAGAGCACAGTTTATCCATAGCATAACTGTAATAATTTATCAAACACAGCAGCTGTGCATATTACTTATTTAACTGGATCTTTTTCTGAGACTGCTAGAAAGAAAGGTCTGTGTTGTCAGTGTTCAAAAAGGAACTATTGAGCAAAAATTGGCAGATGTCAGGCAGAGCCTGGGAGACTTTCCAAATGCTGAAATTCAAACCTATCTACCACTGTACAAAAGCAATTTCAAGAAAGGCATTTGCATGCAAATACTCAATGACCAAAAGTAGCTTAATAAACACAAGCTTAGTAGAACCTTCGATTCTGTCTAGCTTCTCGAACATAGTGACAGTATGGATTGTTTGGATCGTTCTCTTTCCCTGTGATGGACAAGGGACCTGTCCAGGGAGAAATCTGTCTCTCACCTGAAGACAGCTTAGAAAGGTTTCTGTCCCCTGAGACTCAACAGGATGAAGCAGGTAGAATACAAAGACAGAAGAAGATGTATGCTCTTCTTCCCTCAATGTTTCTTATCTACTTGAAGCAATCCATCAAGTCTAGCAGCTATTACACACAAGAAAACTTATAAGAATTTGAATTAAATGGGATTTTTATAACTATTACAAAACCATGGTTTTGCATCAGTATTTGTGATTTTCTATTTGTGAATACACAACAACATGGCTGTAGGAGCTCCCTCCTCTTCCTCTACCTTCACCTCCACTACGGTCTATTAATAGCTGAAATCCTCTATCAAGATGATCTTGATTTGAGATGATGAGACAGGAATTCAAGGATCACCTACCAAACTTGCCATCGGGAAGAATGTTTTTTCTTTCTTTCTTTCTCTTTTTTGGTAAGCCCTTTAAATGTAACTAGGGACTAAATTATAAAGCTGCAGTTTTAGAGTTAATTTAATACCCTACTTAATAGTGCAATCTTGGATTGAAGGCCCGCCAACAGAGTGCAAACATTCGTACATGAATATATGTTCTTCTTTCCACTCCACCAGGTCACCCTGGGATTCACCGTGAGACCTCAGCCGGAGGTTTTCAACTAACTAGCTGAAGCTAGTTTTTGAGGAAAATCTGCACCTCCTCATTGCCCAAAGATGTTTCCCCCTTTACAAGCTCTAAAATTTCATGAAAACCTTTTTGCATCTATCTATCTAAGGCATCTATCTCCCTTCACACTGTATTAAATTTTAGCGCCTGGAAAAGCTACAGTATGTGCAAGCTCATTTTAGATGTTTGCCCTCGGTTTGCAGAGAAACTCAGAAAGGTGTAAACTAACCCCCAGTGGGGAAAAAAAGTTTGCTGCCAAGTGTAAACTAGAGTATTTTTCCTCAGTAGGTGAAAGTACTGCCAAACCAGTCTGTTCAAATCACTGCAAAAGAGCTCACACAGCACAAAGGCGCAGTAATAGTTTTTGTGGTGCTTGTTACCCCAGCTTTTGCTTCAGCAGAATACCATTGGCAGTTCTGCATAAAATGAAAGCGTCTGAACCTGATTGACCTTGGCGTTACCTGTAAATTATAGATTAAGAGACCCATAGAAGATAGCCTGTCATAATATGCAGAATGCTGCAGGATAGCCTCATCATTAGCATTCATGGGATTCTCTAAAAGTGACTGGCCTCAGAATGAATGCAGGACAGAGAAACAGGAAACTGACCTGAATTCATTTAAATAGCCATTCTCTTTGTTAAAGTAATAATATGTTTGATGATAATACTGACAATCTGAAAAGATGAATGACATAAGTTACTGGATAACTAACCTGACTTTGGTTGTTACTACATCTTATCATTATTATTATCATTATCATTAAGAAACTTTTTTTTTCATTTATTTCTCTCTCTTTTTTGACTTTGCTGTGGTCTGAAAATATTTCATTCAAGGAGCAGATTTCAGACTTGCTAGGTAGTGTTTCATCAGTGTATCAACTCAGTGTAAATTAGCAGTTACCCAGTTTTTGTCTCCACTCAGTGTCAGCTCAAAGCCACGCTGTATATTAATTAGAATCAGTTTAACACACATGATTCTAATTTAAAGTCATCAGCATGTCATCAAGAGTTGGAAGAGTCTGTTAATGACACAGCCATACCTATCAGGGTGTGCTGAAACAGGGAAACATCAAAAATCTGCAGGACACCAGCCCTCGAGGATCGACTATATACACCCCTGCCCATAACGCTCTTTTTACTATGGTGGCACTATTTTGTATATCATAAATACTAAAGGTTTCAAGATTTTGGTACAATCAACTGATATGGAGCTCAATGCATCATAAAAAAGTAGATAGGGAAAAAAAATCTGATCCTTTTATCTATAACCACACTGTAGTGGATTTAGCTTTTTCTTTCTACCGGCAGGGGGACTTAAGTGAAGCTTAAACAGCTATTATAAAGCAATTAACTTGTGGGTGCTGACATATGCATCCTTTTGCCATCTGTTTCTGTGTAAAGGAATGACAGTTAAATTCCAGTCCTGAATGTTGACTGCTTTTGCCAAGCATGGCACTGCCTCCCTCTGCTCATACTAAGTACTGCTCTGGGATTCAAAATGGCCCGACGACGTAATCTAAGCATGGCAGCACAAATAAGTCTCACAGTAAGCATTAATGAACCCATTTTAATTCAGTTTATTGAGTCTGGGATTCTCTTCCTTTACATCAGCTCAAAAACTTGCCTACGAAGGATGCTAAAGTTTACAGGTGTATCGCCACAAACAAGCGTAGAGAAGCCATGTTCTCTAAATCCTTCATTGCTGCAGAATTCTACTGCATGCATTGTGTAATGTAGCAATGGGTTCATAGCTGATATTTATGTAGAAGATTTCAGCCCAGTGCATATGCTATTTTTATACAGTGCCCCAAGTTAAAGTTATTCTCTTTGTTGCAGGATTTCGCAATGGACTTCAAAGAGATGCTGAAAATGGTACAAGACAAGCATTTTGTCCAATAATTAACATGGTATGGCACTCCCAGAACCTGTCAATGTCTGATGGGGATCTCACTAATCTAGTTTTTTTTTTCACCTCACGCATCCAGAAATAACTATAGAATTAGATCTAAAGAGCTCCTCCTAGTGCCAGATTTGCCACAAGAGCTAGATGCTTTTGTGTTACTTTTTTATATGCATACACCATTATTTAAACATAAATACAGCCAAAGCTCACAGCTCATCTACACTCACCAGCCACTTTATTGGTTACGCCTGGTCTATCTAATAAAATAGTGGGTGTGTGTATGAAAATGAACCCACTACTTCATTAGGTATACCAGCTGTACCTAATAAAGTAGCCAGTGAGTGTATGTAGGTGCACGATAACATAGATGCATTTATGTCTCCCATTTTGGATCTTTCTCCTTTTTTCAGTAGTGTGAGAGAACTGAGAGCAGAAGAAGCCACCAACAGAGGAAGAGATGTGAAAGATCCTGGCTGGAGCTGACAAGAAGAACTACGTACAGCTTCACAAACTTCACAGGCATTCTCATAAAGCTCAGAGATTAAAAAGGCACGGGGAGTGCAAGTGGGCCTGTCATACAAAGAGTTTGTTCGCATGTCACAGGATCACATAAAGAAAACAAATTTTCAGATCTGACTGAAATACAACTTAAAATAGAGCAGGAGGGAAAAGAAAGAAGTTTATATATTCACACGACACAATAAAGACATGTTACAAAGCACAAAAATCAAGTTATGTTATGATGGAAAAACGCTTTCCACTATCAGGTGCCATTTTGTGGTTTGTTTATTTAAATCCTATAAATATTATGTGACTTTTAACTGGTGTGTGTCTTCAACACTATCCTGGAACTGAAACATCCAAACATTACAATCCAGCGGTTTCTGGTTAAAACTGAGCTGCCTGACAGTCCCGTTTCAAAGACTGCTTATTTATGAATGTTGCAATAGCAAGAACCACTTGCGTATTCCTCCCCCCTCTAAGCATATTTATGATTCAGGGCGCAGAGCTTTTCCAGATCCAGTACTCCCAAGAGAACTATGAAGTCAACAGATGGGAACCAAGCACATGCTGTGCATTTCGAGTGTGAACATCAGTGGCATGGGCACCCACACTCAGCAGGTTTGAGACAGTTTGCCAGCCTTAATGCCATAGGCAAGTGATGTTAGTGTCATCACTGACCCCATTTACATATTCACTTTTACACTCATTGTCTTGTCATCTGCATTCCTTCTGACATGTGTTGTGTGTGTGTGTTTTTTATTCTCTCAGTTTTATTGTTAAAGACTCTCCTTCCAGTAATACTGTTATTCAGTGTCTCTGTGTCATTGCAGATTATTGCAGATTATTTGTCCTGTTTGGAGCTTTCTCGACCTCCTCATGTTTCTCCAAAACTATAATTATCATCATGTTGATATAGCTTATAACACTGATGGCCAGGCATTTTTGCAGTCTCCTAATGCTTTTATTTGATTTTTCAGTTAGTTTTTTTGTTTTGGTTTTTTGTTTGTTTGTTTGTTTTAACAAAACTGAATGTACATTTTACTAATAAATCCATAAATGTCCTAGCTCTTTGAACAGACAGCTGTTTCTTCTCCAAATCTGGCGGATGCTTTGCCAGGGATCCGAGATAGTGAAATGTGTCTGGTTGACTGTTAAGACCAAACTTGGATATTTTGGTCAGAACCTTATCTCATCATCAAAATATGTTGGAAACATTATGGTTTGGACCAGTTTTTGCTGTATCTGGGCCAAAATGACTTGTCGTTATTAATGGAACCATAAACTGCTTCAACAATCTTCAGTCTGAGGGCACCTGTCCTCACCTGAACTGGAAAGTGTATCATGCAGTAAAACAAAAATATTGCAAGGTTTTGAGTCAGTATAGCTCACGACCAGAGGCTTTGTTCTTTCTTTG
>JAOWBL010000023.1:5488829-5515617 GCA_028564865.1 Zenarchopterus dispar
AAGCAACAGAGACGCAGATCAGCTGTAAAGAGCGCCACACATTTCTGTGCGTGGAGACAAGAGTGGAGGCAGCTGTCACTGATTCTCCACCTGATTTAGCAATAACTGACACACAGAGCAGGTTTTCACAATTGCTCTGCTCTGCTGGCCTGGGATTTTGATTCACACGCTGCATCAGATGTCAGAAAAACTCCAGGGCTGGCATTTATTACAGGCTTTAGAACAAAAAAAAAAAAAACAAGAAAATAAAATGGTTCAATCAAGGTTTCATTTTTGGTGATTTCAACTATATATTTTTTTAAGCTTTTAACTGCACAGATTTGAGTTCTTATATGTTCTAATTACACTGTTGGCAGGAGAATCCCATGTCTTCTCTTCAGTGTGGTGATTTCAGAGGAGACATTTTCTGGGATTGAATACCTCATAAGAAGATCTCCATTGTGCAGCTCTGGCGAGTGCATGGCAAAATATTCTCTGAATGGCGTCTTATATTGTGAATCAGTCTGGCTGAGTGTGTGTTCGCACTGCAATTCGTTCCACATGAATTATGCTCACCATAGCCTGTGCTGGGAGAAGTGGGAGAAATAATGTCATGTTTCTTCCTCAGAGCATGCACGGAGTAATTTAAAGGATTTATCATAGGCAAGGCATTCTGGGTGCAAAGGGAACATTTGTCCAGATGGCTGATTCAGAATATACAATACCTTTCCATTCAGGATAGACCAGAGGGTAAATGTTCTCATGGACGAGAATTATGGTCCCGCTCACAGGTGTTTGATAACACCCAGGCAGAGGTTAAGTTTATCCACTATGTCGAGAGATAAAGATTGTGGTTTAGTTTTTCCATTTCGTCCAGGATATAGTGGACATCCTTATCACTAAAGTGTTACACTGTGGAAAAACAGAATCTGAACTTGTCGGAGCACTGTTTGCAGCATAGTGTACTTGGGATTACATATGATTTAGCAACAGCCTAATTTCCTTGTGGGGTGAGGGGAATAAAAAAAAAATCTAATATTTAACGTGAATATTTTTTTTCCAGTTATAGTTCTTTATTGTCGTAACGTATACATGCTTATACTTAAGCCACAATAGATGAAAAGATGCATGTAGAGAAGGGTCCATCCATGTTTATTCATATCTACATATTTACATGTCAAATACCACAATTTGTATTAAATAAAGATGTTAGAAGAATTTAACAAAAACCCAGGAGCGCTCCAGATTCTGTGAAGTGGAAGTTTTAATTTTTGCACAAGTTAGCACTTGCATAAAGAGAGTAATGGAATTCCTTAACTTAACATACATCAGAATTTTCCTTATCTTTATTAACAGACAGTCTAACAAGAGTCCTCATGTAGGTAACACATGTTCACACAAGGCACTTATAGCATTATAAGGTATATACATTGGGTCACAAAAAGTTAGCCCTTTATGCCTGACATATATAATAACACAAAAATTACCTTTTTTGAGAAGTGTCCCCTACATATTTAAATCAAAAACACTTTGAATTTTATATTTAACAATCTATAAATAATTTATTTTCTTTTCATTATAAATACATTGGGTAAGTTCATGTATATGTTATGTAGTTGTTTTAATTTTTTTAAATAATTCTTTTGGTCTGTGTACAACTTCTTTTTCCTTTTAATTATGGGGGTGGTGCAAAGGTCTCACAAATTCATGTATCAGATATGATCCACCAGCATTAAAGGGTTAAATGGCATATCTTTGCGGAAGGATAACACAAATAATATTTTTCTATCAGAAGGTGACGAGCACTGTGGTTGCTCCACATACCATGTTTTTTTTATCCATTTGGAAAAAATATGTTCACCACTTGAAACTGCTCATGAGCACAAAAGCTCATAGAAGTATATGAGAGTTGTCGCTCATCTTTTATTATTTTTAAATGATGCTCCACTAAAAGAAAAAAAATTAAGTTAAATCTAAAAGTGAAACAGTTTATGACTGGAAGGACATTAATTCACAGCCATATCTGCACATGAGTCATTCTGCTGCTGTATTAAGAATGACAATATCAACTATACACTGGGCATTTGAAATAGAGAAAACCTTAAATATCTATGCTACAGTAATGATGAGGAACTTTTTGAAGTTGTAATGTATGAAATCAGTAAATTAGGCATCGATAACTGATACTGAAGTTTCCATCCTTCATGTGTGGAGAAACTGAATTGACTCACTTATAAATGGTTCACAAAAGAAAAGAAATGTTCTATGAATAAAAAGCAAAATGAAAATGTTTTTCTGAGGCTTGGTGAAGGTCAAGAGGAACTGAGATGCTGCAAATGAAGCTTTATCAATTCATAGCACATACCATACCATCAGCTGACAGGTCTCAGTTCTTCTATTCATCCTGGTTATACTTTGCAATAACAAAAATGTGTTTTCACAAAAAAAAAGACAGTAAAAGTACAAAAACTCAAAAACTGAATATATCACCTATTTAATAAATGACATAACAATTATTCTCCACCTCTATAAATGACAGCGTCCATTTTATGGGGTGTCATGAGTGATTGTTAGCAACACAACAAAGTGAGATTTCAATTAAAAATTGCTTTCAAAGATGAAAATGATGCCAGTCTGTCTTATAGACACAGTGTGACAGAGCCAGTGGGAGTGTTATTTAATCCCTAATGGTGCATCAAACTGCAGGAGAAAGTACCAAACGGGCCAAACAAAGAAATGAATCAACCTCCTAACGAGCAGCACAACAATGGAAAAGGGATGGCTTTTACTTTGGCTTGCTTTCTTTTCAGGAGACAGTTCAAAGTTTCATCTATAATGAAAATAACAGGATGTGTCGTCAAAACGCCGGGTGGAATATTTCACAGCTGCTGCATTAAGGTTATTTGGTAGCAGGTCAGTGACATGATGAAGAATAAAGAGAGCATCCCATGGAGACTTTGAGATGGTAACATGGAGGCGAACTGTGTTGGAAAACCATTTAAAAATAATGGTTCTCAAATTAAAAGTAACTTACTTAGTACAGTTATTTACAGTGTTTTTAGCCTTTTCCAAGAACATAAACCAGCACTGAATTTGAGTTTTTTTCTGACTCTATCACAGCCACTCCTGAATTAAATAAAAAAACATTTTTTTTTGAAATCATGGATATTTTCAGGCTCTGGACTAAATCTCGGAGGAAACATCCAGCATTATCACCATGCTATTAAAAATCCAGGATTGGTGATGGTGTGAGGCTATGGTACATGGGTGGACATGCCGTGGGTAACATCTGTACAGCATCACAGCCTTGTACTAAAATGGCCTGTGTACAGTCTAGACCTGTCATTAGTGATGCGGAGGTCAACTCATAAACACACAGATCCTTTGGGATGACCCACAGGCCAGTATAGCTTAATGGAAACTATTATGAGTTTGGGAATTTAATGAAAAAAAAAAGCAGATTTCAAACTTCAGGCTTTTATCAATCACAGACTGATGTTTTTGTTTTTTACTAGAATGTTATGGCACTGTGAAGAGCGCTGTATGAAATGATGATAATGATGAGAGTTCAGAAACGTGAACAGCTGTTAATAATACAGATCCTCTGTCGGGCGCATCACATGTGAGAAATGTGTCTCCGCAAACGTTTACACAGTTTTCTGGCCGTTGAATAAACACAGTGAGTTCAACGAGCCAGCATCAAGGACACCGCTCACTTGAAACAGTTGTACATGCTTTTGCAGGCAAGTTGTCACTTCTCTGCAGGTGCCTGTTGTGATTGGGAGTGCATAAATCACAGTGGAGAAGGGCTGTCAGGCGTGATGACACTCCTCATAAACACTGCTGACCTCTGGCCATGGCAGCGTATTTCTTCATCAGCTCTCCCCATCGCAGACAAGTGCTGAGGGCATTGTCCACATCCGAGCTGGAAGGCAGCGCCGAGCTCTCCGGCTCACAGAGAAACAGCCGCACACTCCCGAGTGGAAAGCTCACTGTGGCAGTGTTTCCTTGGCAAAATTTAGGTATGAGTGCCAACAGAGGAGAGGTAGAAAAAACAAAATTTGATTGCAGTGAGTTTACATCACGCTGTAATGTAGCACAGGCTTTTATCAACAGAAGCAAGCTGGTTCACCATGATTGGATGTGAGCTTCACAGTAATATTTCTCTCAAGGCTGTTATATTAATGAATATGGAAGCAAAACACAGACTATGTGCATTTCTACGCAGATGATGTTGGCTGACGATAATTCAGAAGGACAGCAGCTGTTTGATTTAATGGTTTTCAGAGACGTTCTGGAGCACTCAGAAATGCACCGACCGTTTACACACATGCTTTGGGTTATTTCTTTAATCGTACAAATAAGTGTGCAGCAAAAGTGCAATAATAACAGCAAGAGCAAAATACTAGCAGCAATGGTGTCTTCTGTATCATCGGATAGCTGCTTTTGATGTAGGACTGAGATTTTCTGGTGGTCAGTGGATTGGAAAATGTTTTGCTTCAAGTTTCATTTTATTTGCTCTCTCAGTTCGCCACTGTGGATAAACTCTGCCTCCACACAGACAAGAAATACTAATCATGCTTGTGCTATAGTTTCTTGCAAAGCTGCTTTGATAAATATGTGGGTTTAATTTATTTCTGTTCTAAATGATCAATTTTAAAAAAGTCTAGTCTGGCCTTAGATTATAAATCTACAGTATGCTTTCTCATTTAAAAGTATATTATCTGAAACCAGGGTTCAGACATGTACTATTTTTATGTTTTCCTTCTTGCACCAACAGTTTGATTTCAAGTGTATACTTTAATAAGTTCTCATAAAATAAATGAGATGTGGATTGTGCTCGAAGTAGCTGCTTTTTCCTCAGGGCACGAGGGACAAAATGCTCATGATTAATAATTCATGTGATCTGTTTGATCCCCATCATCATAGAAATGGTTTCCTTCAGCTTAGTCCTCATCAGCCGTCTCTGGAGGACAGTACACCTCGCTTCTCCTGTGATATCGCTGCTCCTCTGACTGCTCTGATATGTGCTGCATTTCTGAGGCCATGTGTTTGTTAGGGGGAGGAGGGAGCATCATTTCAGAGCAGACTTCAAGTGTCTGGATTAGATTTCAGTTGGCAAAGTTGTTAACAGAAGTACTCTTTTTGTGTCCGAGACACTGAAGGGAACTGGCTGCGAAATGAACGCAAGACTAACCAGGATTATGCACTTTGGGGCAGCATTTCATCTCGTCTACTTCAAGGACTCCGGACATAGTCGAGGGGCGTAAATGAAATTGACTGTAGAATGAAAAGTAAAGTTTCATTATAATGTGAGCATCATATTAATGTCCACTTTTATACCAAGCACCGCTGTTCCTTTGAAATGTTAGATTATACTTCTATTCTTGTCTGTGCTTTTGTGAGAGAATCGGTTTATATCCTCTTGGAAAGAAACCTTCATTATTTTATGTAAATGAGCCCAGGTCTTTTTTTTTATTTTTTTATTTTTCAAAAATATATGACCCCTGCATACTGAAGTTCGGCCACACGTCTGCTCTTGTTATTGAAACCCAGCAAGTTTAATGTCTTGCTCAAGCTTAATAGAAAGACATATGCAAATACAGTGATACTGAAAGCCAGAAGATGCGTTTGTAATCCAGCCAGATGCGGTTTACGGCATATTGGTCATCTTGCAATAACGTCAGGCCCAGGTCTATAAACAACAGGGGAAATGATGTGTCAGATTGGGTGATCTCAATTTTTAAACAGCAAAGCATGAAATTATTGATTGCTGGTGCATGCACTTAATCATAGTACAGAGGAATTTAAATTGTCTGGGTTTTTGTGTGTGTGTGTGTGTGTGTGTGTATAATTGTGGTCCACTATGTGTTTAAGGAGAACAAGAAACTGTAAGCGCTAATCGATTGCTGTTAATATCTTTGAGACTGTATCTTGTCCACTTTTATATTCCAATATATTTGTACTTTTGTAATTTACAGCAGAATTAAGTAGTAGGCCAGGTTGTTTGTTATAATGCATAAAGAGCCCACATACCCTTGTCATTTCAACAAATGTTTACTGCTATTAAACAGTTGGATATCACAATGTAATGAAACTACCATATATCATCCATGCCTTTTCTATTCTGGTAAGCATCATTCATCACAGGACCTCACACAGACAAGCAACACAGGTCAATTTAAAATCAACAATTAACCTCCTATATATGTTTTTGGACTGCTGAAAGAAAACACCCAGAAAACATCTGATCTGCACAAGCACAGAGAAAACATGCAAACACACACAACATTCATTATCATTCCAAAACGAAATTTTAAAAAAGTCCAGTTACCTTGATTCGAGCCTTTGAGAGTCCACACAGCCAGAATCTGAACCATGAACCTTTTAACTGTGAGGCAATGACCACATCAAATTATTTATTTGGCCTTTTCACATTTATATAATATAATGTATCTACTGTATAATGCATACATACGTTATATAATCATGTTATTAAACAGAGAATGATATGAGTCTCGTAAAGGGAATTAATAAGAACATTCAAGTTTAGTAGGTAATAAGGCTGTAATTATATAACACAGGTCAAGTGACCTGATCCCAGTTTTCCCTCCTGCATGGCACAGGTTGGAGATAACCAGTGGATGTGTAAGTACCTAAAAAGAATGTGGATTGGGGTATTCTAAGATCACTTTCAGGAGTCAAATGTAGAAATATCTGATAGATGCATTTATATCTGCCATCTGGCAGGAAATTGGGATTTTCCCTGTTAATATAACTCGTGTGCCCTTGAAAATGCAACACAAAGATGTCAATCCATCCAAATCTTCTCCACTTTAAACTGAGCCTGGTCTTCTGGTGACTTACAAAAACATAGTGGAGAGCAATGACTTCGATAATATCTACTATACCATACCAACTTTATTTACAAAGCACTTTAAAAAAACAACCACAGCTGAAACAAAGTGCTGAACATAGTTGAAATCTAAGAACTATAAGGGACTGTAAGAAACATAATACAAAAACAAAACAAAAAACATCAGACATTAAAAAATTTATACTCCTGTGTCTTTCATAACTCCAAGAATAATTAGGTGGACTTTTATTGAACAAATGCACAATTCAGCACTTCGAATAAATACTGTAAAAAATGAGGAGGCCTGGCAATATGTCAATGGAAATAGTTTTTTACATCTCATTTCGTATTTGATTTGTTTGAAATGGTGCTTGTTTTTTCTTCCCTTTCTGGCCAACTCTTTCTGGGTCCGTAGCCAAGCTCATCTATCTTGAACAAGCTTAAATGCAAATATTAAATATGGGTGTATTAGGTAAAATTTCTTTGATAAAATTTATATTGCAATTTGCTAAAAAAGCGTGACTTGAGCATATGTACAAGACTTTTAATATATTAGTAAACCTCATAACTCTTAAAGGTCTAATGTTTGTTCAGAAACTAACCATCTGTATCTGTAAGATAAAAAAAAAATCTGCTGGGGACACAAACAAATGTAAATATGGGCTGTTGATCTATTTAGTGATATTTAGTCCTTACATTATTGTTTGTTTAGGTGGTTGGCTTAATCTTTGAGTTTTATCATTTCTGCCAAATATTTTCTAAATGATGATAACAGAAAAACAGTAATTTGTCCCTTAATATGTGCAAATGCAGCTTCTGCATTGGAACGTGGCATGATTTAATGGCTTATCCTTCCCAAAATGACTCAACCAACTGCCACCTACACATGCAGTTGAGAGCAAACATAAGCCTGTGTCACTAATGGGGGAAAAATATCCCCTGATGTTATAATCTAGGTCAAACAGAATTGACTTCCAAGTGGTTCATAAACTCAATGAAGTTATGTTTCCGATTTGAATGCTATAAGAACTTCACACACAGCAAGAAATTATATGTCTATTTCAGACAAGATTAAAACTAAAGTCCTCTGAACGGCAGAGCTGATTGAGGATTTTCAAAACCTTAAGCTTGGGCATATATAATCTCTATAGCAGAAATAAAGTTGCTCAGTTTCACAGTAGACCTTATGTAAATAAGTCACCCGAGGTTTGCCTTGAATTGCAGTTTGTCAGTAAGTTAAGTTGTTTTGAGCAATTCCATTCTGGACATGCAATACGTTATCAGGGAGCTATTAATGTAGGTTCAGCTGCAGCTATAATGTCAGGCTGCAAAGCCATCTCCTCTGTGTATGGATTCAGGAGGGAGTGGATGCAGTTGAGCAGCAGAGAGGAGCTGACATGCACCTTTATCACTTGGCTTAAGGAGACTGAGGCTGACGAGAAGACAGGGCTGGTGATGAATGGGCTGTAGGCCTCGCCTCCCTTCTTCCTTTGACAGAGCTGCTGTAATCTGTTACAGAGCCACCGCTGCCTCTATTAACTTCTGACACATGCACACCTGCATACTCAGTACCACTGACCTTCCACTCCCACGTATTCAGTCCCATTCATTCTGACTCCAAGGCAAGTGAAAGAGACAAAGTGAAGCCAAATATTTTCAGCATGTCACTAACTATCCTCTTTTGACACTGACGTTAGTCACAAGTGCAGAGGCAGATTTCTTTCTCTGCCAAAGTACTGCTACTTTTGTCAAGACTTTTACAGTACACTTCACTGCAAAAGTGAAGGCTATTCATATATTTAAGACATATTCAGGCGGCCTGCCATTGTTTCTTTCTTGCCTCTCTCACTTCATTTGTCCTCTTTTTTGTCCTTTTTATTTGGTTTCAAGATGAGATGAAATGGTTCTTGTGTCGCTTTTAATATCATCTGCACTATAGCCTATCCCTTCTGTTATTGGCCAAGAGCCGGGATAAATCCTGAACAGGTGGTCGGTCCATCAGAGGGCCCTACAGAAACAACATAGCACACTCACACTCACTCCTGTGGTAATTTTACAATCTCAAATAACATTCATATTTTTGCACATAGGAGGAAAATGAAGAAAAATCACATAAGCACAAGGAGAACATGCAGAGTCCATGTAAAAAGACACATCTGAGGCTTGAAACATGAACCATCTTGCTGTGAGGTAACAGCACTAACAATTACAGTTGATATCAATAATATATAAAGTAACTATAAACTAATACAAATCTCCATTCTAATAGAAGTTTAATTTCACTACTAGATAATGGGCACGCTACTGTAAAAAGAAGCAAGATGAGAAGAAACAAAATGTCATTGATATGAAATTACTGATCCATTGGTGTTGGAGAAGTTTCTACTCCTCATTTTGCATCTATTTAAAGGAATATGTCTGGTAATCTGTGGAGGCATGGGAGTTTGCCCAACCAGTCATCATGTGTTTTGTGGACCTGGAGAAGGCTTTCAACCGTGTCCCTCTGGGACTACTGTGGGGGTTCTCCAGGAGTATGGGGTGCCGGAAACCCTTATGTGGGCTGTCCGGTCGCTGTACACCTGTTGTCAGAGTTTGGTCTGATTTGTTGGCTGTAAGTCGGACTCGTTTCCCGTGGGGCTTGGACTCCACCAGGGCTGCCCTTTGTCACTGATTCTGTTCATTACTTTTATGGACAGAATTTCTAGACGCAGCTGAGGGGTGCAGGGGGTCTAGTTTGGTGACTTCAGAATCGGGTCTCTGCTTTTTGCAGATGATTTGGTTCTGTTGGCTTCACTGGGCCAGGACCTTCAACTCTCACTGGCGTGGATTGCATCCGAATGTGAAGCGGTTGGGATGAGAATCAGCACCTCTAAATCTGAGATCATGGTCCTCAGTCAGAAAAGGGTGGAGTGCCCTCTCTGGGTCAGAAATCAGATACTGCCCCAAGTGGCGGAGTTAAACTATCTCAGAGTCTTGTTCATGAGTGAGGGAAGAATGGAGCTGGAGATCGATAGGCAGTGTCTGCAGCGATGGGCACTCTGTCATGGTGAAGAAGGAGCTGACCCAAAAGGTGAAGCTCTTGATTTACCAGTCAGTCTACATTCCAACCCTCACCTATGGTCACAAGCTCTGGATAGTGACAAAAAGAATGAGATCACAGATACAACCAGCAGAAATGAGTTTCCTCCGTAGGGTGTCCAGCTTGTCTCCCTTAGGGTAGGAGCACTGGTGAGAAGCACAGTCATTCGGGAGGGGTTCAGAGTAGAACTGCTGCTCCTCATCCACATCGAGAGGAGCCAGATGAGGTGGCTCAGGCATCTGATGAGGCCTCCCTGGTGAGGTTTTCTGGGCATGTCCCACTGGGAGGAGACCCCAGGGAAGACCCAGGACAAGTTGGAGGAACTATGTCTCTCGGCTGGCCTAGGAACATCTTGGGATCCCCCCAGATGAGCTGGGCGAAGTGACTGTGGAGAAGGAAGTCTGTGTGCCCCTGCTTAGGCCACTGCCCCCATGACCTGACCACAGATAAGCGGCAGAAGAGGGATGGATGGATCTGTAGTTGGTTGGTGCGGACAGAAGACAATGTCAGGTGAGTAAAATCAGTCTGTTTTATACACATTTTTGATACACATTCAAAGTTAAAACAACTTTAATTTGTCTGTAGGGACTGTATCTAAACTGTCACTTAAGTCTAGTCAGAGGTTCAAAACAACAGTTTATGCTGCCGTGGGCTGATTGGGCTAATATTAATGGCCATTATGCTGCAAACACATAAAACTGCTTTGATTTATATCATTTTGGTCCCTAGTGTACGTTTCCATTCATTACCATCTAATGATAGACCAAGAGCTGTTGTTAAAGCAAAACAAAGAACCTTTGTTCACATAAAAATATCATTTTCAATTTTATTTGGAGGAATACTTGTTTACTTTTATGAAATGTGTAGCTGCAGCGATCTTCCACACCTGCTGTCAAAGTCCCCCCGCTCATTTGGGTGGGACAGCTGCGCAGCGCCTATTATATTAAGTCAGACGTCACAAAAGGTTAAACTATCTCACAGAAATATAGTAGACATCATTTCAGAGGTGAATAACATGCTCAAGAAAGTGACCAAGGAAGAGACCAAAAAAGAAATGTTAGACAGCGTCGTAAGAGCAACTTCATCTCCTCTTTACTGTTTTAACTCCAGAATGTTCTTTCTAGGAGAACAAAGAGTAAAAATGTTGAAGATCATGGTGTGTATATTTTCAGTGTAATGAATGGAGTATCCCCGTTGACCTCCACAGATTAAACAAAAACATTGTTTTACACTTCAGAACATTTAAGAACCTCATTTCAGAGCACTTACTGTCTGTTTTGAATCTTTTAATCCCTCCTCTCATGTTAAAAAAAAGCCAGCTACCTTAGAAAAAGTGCAGAGGAGGATTAAAATCTGATAGCAGTCTAGACTCAGTGGCCTTTAAGTACCTTATCTAGCATCTTAATGGGATGACAAGCGTATCCATTACTCATATAGAATTGCAAAAGGGTCAAGGGAGGCAGCTATCAGGAAGATCTACTGGGTGCAATGAATCCAAGGAAACCACAAAATTATTTTGCTGTAGTTCACATTTACATAAAGGGTCACATTTACAGTATTTATAAGACACAAGAGCAATGGAGTTCATAAAAAATGAAGAAAAAAGTATTACCATATTCTGGACTAGGCTGCCTGCAGTCCCAACCTCCTATACATTTAGATACCAGATACCCATAGATAGTCTGGAACATTATGAAATGTGTGATATAGGAAACAGGATTGTGAAGCTGGTTTATTATAAAGCCTAAGAAAGTTGTACATGAATGACCCATACATAAAATATAGTGACAGAAGTACTGAAACAAATCTGTAAGTAAATAAAAACAGTAAATATTTTAATATATAAGGTGGAAGGGACAATTCAGTGTAGATTACATAACCTTTATCACCATAATGACATGTTCATGATGCTGTGATGACACAGCCTTTGAATGCTTATAATAAAGATAAATTATATGAAGCCTGTAGTTACTGGGTGGGAAATGCCAGTGACACTGCACTTCAATGTTTCACTTTATTGTGAGGTTGCTTTATAGAAGAGAAGTCACAACAGTTAATCGCTGCTGTAAATTGTGACAACACTGAAGTATTCAATAAATTGAGCTGTGATGTTCCCCTTTGATTGCATCACAAAAGTACACCGAAGGAGCTCATCCACTCATCTTCTGGGTCAAACTAATCCTCAAAACCTACAAAGGAAGTTAATGACAATGAAAATAGGAGCAGCAGCTGCAGGTTACGGAGGAGACTACCTGCATTTATTTACAGACGCAGACACAATTAACCTGAGTATGATCTGAGGTTGCTGAGCTCATTCCGCTTCAGACATCATTGACGCATCTGATGTGCCTTATCAACATTCATTCATTCATTTATTGGTCTTTTAATGTAAAGCATCGAACACTCCCTTATTACTGTTGCTATGTTTATTTTTATTTCCTTTTCTATTTCTGTACAAACTTTGGACACATTTTACACAATCCCCCTACCAAAAAAAAAAATCAAAATGACTGCCTCAGTCATTTCATCCTTTTAATGACCATTTCATCCCTGTCTATGGAGTTTCTGGTAATGATTCTATGCATGGTAGTTGGGGAATTTGAAAAAATAAAGACAAGAAAAGTCCTATTTAAAAAATTATGGGGTTTGGCTAAAACTGGTGATAAACCGTAGTTTTGTAGGACTACAGTGCAGACATAGTTATGAAATGTGTGATAGAGGTAGTAGTGGAAACAAGATTTTAATTTCAAGCAGCTCATGAAATTTTGGACTACAACTACTATAACGATATTTTGATCAAATTGGATCAAGTCTTTGCAAAATCTCAGTTTAAGTTTTAGGATTATTTTTTAACGGATTCTCCTCAGATGTTGGGGTTTAGAGTTATGATGTCAGTATGAACATTTTCAGGAAGTTTTCGAGTTTTTGTTTTTATTTACTTGTATTCATTGTAGAATGTTTGGGAAAACGGAACATACAAAACCCATACTGACAAGTATTTTTTAAAGCTAATCATAGGCATGCATAACAATAGTTTAAGAGGGAATTTACAGCTTTGAAATATATTTTTCTGATTTTTATTTTGATAATTTTGCAGTTTAGCAAAATGTGCTATTAAACACTGTGGACACACATGAATGATTGAAACAATAACCAAATATACAAAATCAGTTTTCAAAAATCATGAGTACATAACAAACCAGTTCAACTAAACTGCACTAGTAAAAAGCTGAGTTAATCTGAACCTGACTGACCTGCCTGGACACTGAGCATGCTAGTGGAAGAAGAAATTAGACAATCCCGCTATACTCTGACAGTGGTTCATCTCTTTAATCCTGGCTATCACTGGTGAAAGTTTGGCAAACTATCAGGTGAAAAATAAGATTGGTTTTGGCAGTGTCCCTTTTAATCTGCATCAATGTAGCTTTGCCTAGTTGCTCTGGCAGTCCGGTGGATGGTATGCTTATCTTCTAGTCAGAAGGTCCCTGGTGCATTTCCCAGCTGTGTGAGGTGCTGTGCTTTCAAGTTGCACCAGAAACGACATCTGCTGTAAAGTATGCTAAACTTGCATGGTGACCCTTCTGGAGTAGCCGGGTGAAAGCAAATTCTTCCTAAGATGTCTGCCTGAACTACCTCCCAAAAGGGTCGCTTCACTCTTCACCACAGATCATTTTTGTGAAGAGCCAAACCCCACCATGGAGGTGATTAATGGGTTTCTGACTGATGAGGACCTTGCTCTCTCATAATAGTATTTGGTCATGAAATTACAGAGGTAAACAACATCAAAGAAGTATAAATGCCAATTGTGATGCAAACCCCCTTATGTAGTCAGTGGGCTTAGTTGCTAGGTAGACACATAAACCAAGCATTAGTTGAAGGTTAGGGGATTGATTTTTTGCAAAGTCAAAGAAAAAAAAACATTGTTTTGACAACACCCCTTACCAGACATGGAAGCAAATCTGTATCGTAATTTAAAAATTGAAGTGAATTAACAGAAGCTCTTTTTTATTTTCAGAATATAGCTGCATTTTTTTGACTCAAAAATGAAATGAATAGTAAATCATCCAAAAAGATTTTTCATTTTGTTCTTCAACAAAGAACAGTCACAATTCTGTGACTTTATTAAAATGAAAAAGGAAAGGACATTTAAGATTGAATTTCCAAAAATCGGTTACCAAAATTCAATCTGAAGTGTCAAATTTGAAAATTAAAATGGATTAAAGGAAATCTTTTTTTTTGTTTGTTTTCAGAATACGTCTGCATTTTTTGACTCAAATAAGATTAGTAATAAATCATCCAAAATGCATTTTCTTTTCCTTGACTGCTCATTCTGACTTAATCATGCTTCGCACTGCAAAAATTGGTCCATAATTCAAATGAATTGGTGATCTCAAGCGGCGCAGGAAAGTGATGTCAGAGGTGTTAACACCAACTATCTAACTTACAGGTTAGTTCAGTGGCTGACCACTGGAGACTGGCTCATAACACGAGTCAATCTCCATTGATCTCCAAAATTATATAAAGCAACAAATTTATTAACAATTAGAAGCCTGGATGTTGGCTCAACAACCGACACAGTCAGTGGCTGGCTTTTACCACCTTCACTACTTGGCATTTATCACTGTATCTTGTATTTTTGTGCAATTTTACTGTAACCTTCAGTCAGTCAGGAAGATCTAACTTGGCTAGACCTTTAAAGATGCTGTTTACTTTTCTGAGTTGGTGCATATATCCCCTCCAACAACCAATCCTCTGGAGTTGAAATAGGGGGCCCAAACTCTGCAGATTGAGTGGATGCTTTTCCTTGGTAAAGGCCGTACACTTAGCTAGCTTTAGATTTGGACTAGAGGCTTGTGAAGCTTGGGGGGCTTTGTTGTCAATCTAAGGAAATGCAGGGTTTGCGTGTGCAAGTTCTTTTTCTTCTTCAAAAAGAAATAAAAAGCAGTTTGTTTCTTGTGTACTTGGTGTTTAGCCATTCCAGTTTACCCTGGTGCCCAGCACTTTGGCCAACTGTGTTGTTTGTACAGTGCTTTATGAATAAAATTGAGTTGAACTGATATGTTCATTGGCTTTTGGCAGATAATTTTAGCTAAGCTGAGTCTGCCTCATCTAAATCATTACTGAGTCCAGTCTAGTTTCATTTCTGCTTGTTCTGATGTCAGTGAGGTTTTAAAAGCCCCTCGGGTTAAACAAATTATTTCAAATGGAAATCCAAATCATAACCTGAACTTCCATCATGGTCTTTGAAACTGCATCATGCTACAAAAAAATTACATACTGCACTTTTCAGCCAAGGTGTGGTCATGATACCTACCCTGTCATTCCTTGATGCAGTAATGTTATGTTTCTAACATCTTACAATAAAACCCAGGATTTTATAAAAAGCAGCAAAGCTTTCATTTCTTTCTCAGCAGGTTATAAACCAAAACAGCACAATTTAGAGCATACATTACCTTATATAGATAACACTCCCAATAAAGTAAATGAAAAAGCACCATCATATCTCAGCTGATGGTTAAATTACAAGCAAATTTCCAGACTTGATAGAAATTGATAGATGAGGCTCTCATGCTCTATTTCTCTTGGGCATCGTAAATGTTCACATAAACTTGACGGACATGTCTTTCCCACAGATTTCCAGCCACTGGCCACATAGAAACACTGATAAAGACTTTAAAATCAATAGGCCACCCTCTGGTTTATGATCTTTCTGCAGCACGAGTGCTTATGCAGCAGCTGGCCTCTGACCCTGAAGTGATTTTCCAACACTTGCTTTCTTTTGATGTCTTTTTTATCTTGTCCACACACCCTGGTGGCTCACATCACTAAACATCAGGTGTCAGGAAATATTATGCACTCTTTTTTCATCTTTTTTTTTTTAATTCATTTTGCCCTTACCAACTTTTGTGGAATTTAATCACTAGTGTTGATATGTCTGGATCCAACCCTGGGGGAGTGGTGTAAAAGAACCCATAACAACCCAGCCACCGTACAATGAACTGTTGCCTCTAACGATGTTGCACGCCTTCTGGCTGCTGCAGCAAAGGTGAGAAGTCGTTTGTTTTCGCGAGGTGTATCCAGAGGAAGAGGAAGACAAATTGCAGAGCTGTGTGGCATTGCTATTTGGCCAAATGCCTTGTCCTGCCGAAGCCTCTCTAGAGTTTCCTGCTGCTGGTGTTGGACTCCATACAAGAAAGGCAGGGGGGTATATCAGGTCCTGCCCAAACAGTCTGACTATATAACATGCAGCCTTGCATTCAACGACTGGTTCAAATAATTTGGTAACCCAACCATTAATATTGCATGGATCATTAAGGTCATGCTCATATCTTCAAGATGCAACAAATAATTGGTCTTGGCAGTATAACATTACTATCCTTTACTGTGACAGATTTAGCTCTGGTGCATTTGGCCCGACGTGCAAACTTTGACTATAGAGTCTAAATCTTTGGTGCTGTCCAATACATAAATCTTTCATGTGCTGGCTTCACAAACACTTTCAACTACATGTTTTTTTATTGAGTTTTATCCCTTGACGGCAGCAAACATTGACTTGTCTGATTTGCTCCTCATTTCTCGCTGAGAAACGTGCGCTCAATTGGGTTTGTTTTGCCCTGCAACGGTGCAGAGACCGCCTCCACGCGGTCCGACGTTTAACACAGCCGTCCTGATGCAGCACATGAATGGATGCGTGGATGGATATGTCAAGTGTAACCACATAGGAGTGTCTCCAGAATAAAGCTATGATGCAATATTCGTCATACTTTGTGTTCTCTTCAAGCAGGAGCAGCGGCCTTTTTTCTCTCTCTTGTCAGATGAAGGCTAAGACTTTTATGGAAATGAGGAACCCAGCCACAGGGTGTACATTTTGAATGAGGTGCTAGATAGTCAATGTATATTGGCTGTTCATCATTTTTTTTTCTTTTTTCCCCCCCAACCCTGTTTTAAGTTCCAATTTGAACTTTCTTCAGGTCTGCCTTTCATCTCTCCTGGAGTTGTAGCAATTTACACTTTGTCTTTCAATTTATTCCTGTCTGATGTGCAGCTTGGTTATCGGTTCAACTCATGCCTTCCCTCAGTCAGACCTCTAAAAGGTTTTGGGATGAATCACATGGGGCATTGACTTTAGTGAATACTTGGCACAGCGTTTTTTTTTTTTTCACCCACTAAAACACCTTCCTCTCTATTTAATGTCTTTGCACACTCTCCATTTCATCCCTGACAAGAAGCAAGGGAGAATTTTCCTCTGTTGACATCATAAATCTGAACTAGATTAAAAGTACTAGTACACTGCTGGAGAAGCTCTGTGCTCTCATCTGTCACCGCTGGAAGAGTTAACATTTGAAACAAAAAAAAAGAGGAAGAATGGAGGAAAAAAGAAAGAAAAAAAAGAGCTTCCCTCACCGTGCCTGTTCATCTACTGCCATCTGCAGCACGTTGCTGTCACAGCTGCCTTCGGGCTTTCCTCCGCTCTCTAATCAATTACAGCTCCGGGAAATGTGCAGTGGCTCTGTGATCACTGTGTGTTGTATGCAGAACCAACAAGCGTGAAATGTAGAAAAAGAATAATTACAGCACAAACCAAACAGAGCTCAAGCATAGTTTGCAGAGAAATATCTTAAAGCTACAACAAACATTTAGAATTGACTCAGTGCAGAGGAGGACGGCGAAAAACAAACAGTCCTTCTTGTGCTCATTTAATGTAATTTGTTAGCATGAGCAGCATGAGAAGATGCATGACCTTTAAAGGCACAGGAAGGAAAACTCACTGACCATCAGCCTCGCTGGGTGCTGGAACCCTGGAGCAAATGTTGTGCAGTGGAGACTGGGATGTTTATTACAGGCCAAAAATTCAAAACCTCATATAAGATATGACACCATCTTTTCTTTTTTTTTTTTTTGCAAGACTCAAAAGAAATGTCTCTTTTCGCCAATCAAAATTTAAAGGAGAAGACAATATAAATTTTCAATTTATATTCTGTCTATCACAGAAATGGGACCACAGACGCAATGCTGGGAAGAGATAGGAATCAGCATATCTGTCTGTACAAAAAAATATATTCACTACATTTGTGTGTGCTCGTGTCTTTCTCTACATGCACAACATAAGTCCCCCACTTCTTGACAAATTTTGAATTTATGCCATCTATTTCCAAACCTGTACAATAATATTGATAATCCACTTGATATTGATACTATACTGACAACCGCAATGACTAAAAAGAGTCATAAATAACTAACAGCAGCTTTTTCAGGAGGCTTCAGTAACTGAAAGATGGGGTGATCTCTTCACAACAGTGACAGCTGCTGTAGGCTTCAGAAAATCTGGCCAGCCATACACAGTCACTTAATGGAAATCCTCTCTTGTGAAATACATCTGGTGTCCTTTGCATGTACAGCCATTTCTGCTGGTACAGAATGTACCGAACCAGTTGCAACAAGGTGGGGGTGGGATTTATGCAAAATTTCATACAAAAGCATGCAGGAGCTATTATTCAAAATAACTGATTAAACGTCTATCCAACAGCATCCACAGGCAGTTACTCCTCTGTCTTTTGGTACTGCATATTGGAAATTAAAGACAAACACACAGGAATAATAATTATTCTTTATTTCGACGAGGAAACAAGCTAGGATGGCTGGCAGAAATAGGCTCCAGCCCCTCTGCATCTCTGAACATGTGGAAGCCGATTTAGAAAATGGATGGATGTTTAACACCACTGTAGCTACGAACCATCCCTTGAAATCCGAGGTATAACCTCAACCACAAACCGGTATTAAATCCTGTGTGGGTTTAATCCTTGTTTGGGTTGAAAGAGCAGGTCAACAATACCACAATCCCGTCTGAGTCTGATAAATCTCTAGTTGAGCCCGCTTTAAAGATACGGCATGTATGGCATTTCTCTTTTTGCTGAGATTTAAGCTCCATAGCCTGGATGTGCTTCCTTATCCCCCAGTCGAGGACTGCACGGTGACCTTTCACCTGCTATACACCCTCTACATCTGCTTCCTGACATCCTCACATTTTACAGCTGTTAAAATCCAAAAATAAAAATGCTACTTGAATCCTCGAGGTGAACGGTCAGATGTGAGTGGTGAATTGCAAAAGATACAATCTATGTTATTCATTGGCTGCAGAGGCCTGTCAACACTGGAGCAACCAACATATTTCAAGGATCTGCACGGCTTCATTGTGAGCACGGCTGCAGAGAATGTATATATATTAAGAACAATTCTTACAATTCTCTGAATTCTCTAAATTCTCTGGATTTTTGAATATTCAGAGGCTAAAAATCTCCACTTTCAATGCAAAATCTACAACTTTTGCATTTGTGCAAATCTGAATCAAACTGTACTTTTACAAAAAGGCACAATTTTGAACTTTGCTCCTTTCCAGCTTTTTCAGGCTTCGAGATATAATCAAATTTGTCAAGTCATGGCAGCCCTTGCAGATTGAATGAACAAACACCTGCTGTGCCAGTCTGGGAAGGGGACAGAGCAGGCAGCTTGTAGATTAAATAAACCTGTCTAGTATGTGCCAAGGTAATGGCTTCTCAAACCAGTGTTAAATGAAATACTGATTCTGTGTCAGCGTCGCTTTGTTGGAAAACTCCAAGGAAGAGGGAGCTCTGCTTGTTAGATTTAGGACTCCAGCTGACAACGTCTCCATTCAGGGTCCACAGGAGTCTCAAATATGCTACCTGTATTTCTGTTGTTTAACGGAGCAGCAAAAGAATGGAATGTCAGAAAGTGTCACACAGCAGGCAAAAGCATTACAGTACAATGCAAAAACTCCTCCTCTAGAATAAGCAAAATATACCATAAATCTAGTCAAAATTGACTTACTTTAAGCAAAAATATCATAAGAAAATTGTAAGAAAATTTAACTTGACTAGAATTCTTAAAACTAGCAAAATAGTCAATTTTCATGGAGCAAGTTTTATTTGTCATACTTAGAAATGAGTTTTTGTAGTCTATTCTGATGTATGTAGAGAACTCTGTCTGCTGTTAGACATGTAGTCAGACAATGGCTGCAGGGGTTTCCTAATTTATTGATAAATCTATCATCTACACCTGCTTAGCCTATTCCAGGATCGCCACTTCAGATTCACACTTTTCCTGAAGTTCTCTTTATTGCATTTAAAAATCATGAATAAATAGTGTGTTGTTCATTCTTAGTTTTTTGTTTTTTTGTTTTTGTGGAAGAGCCAAATTAGAAAAAGAGAAAAAAAAAAGAAATTATTTTTTTTCTGATGCAATAGAGAGCCAAAATAATTGAAGAAAAAAAACAACACAGGATTGAATTTGTTTGTGTGATGAATTCGCCCCAGGTCACATGATTTCAGTTTGTGCAAGAAGCACCTTGTGAGGATAAAAACATCCAGTTTTGTTCTGTCTGGGAAACATGATTCCTTCTTTGAAGGTTGTGCTCCATGCAGAAACATCTGATCTCAAAGTGTGTTCACATTCTCAAAACGGTTCATGAAGTTAGCACAAAGGTTTGAACTCAACTATAACTGTAGCACTTTGTTTTGTATTTGATTATATATTTAATTTTTTTTTTTTCGTGAGACTAGGTTCCTTGTCCTTGTTGTGTAGGTGGTCTTCCCAACATTTGGTGGTGTTAACCATAGTTTTTTGTTGTTGTTGTTGTTTTGTTTTTTGTATGTGTATGGTTTCTATCCAAAACATACAAACTAGTAGATGAATACTATTTCAGTTTCTTTTTTTAATAGAAATAACTGAAAAAAGCAGTCTCTGGTTTTCCATTTCCAATTTAGTTTGAAACAGAAAAAAGAAAGAAAATTAAAAAGAACACCAATTTTCACTTTATCTCACACATACCATCTAAAACAGTTGGCAAGGATTTCTGTTGCTTTGACGTATTCTGGTAAAGCGTAAATAGGTTGGCCCTCAGAAGTCTTTTTTTTTTTTTTTTTTTTTTGAAAAAAATGTCCAAGCTTCTATTAAAAAAAAGAAACATCACACGCTATGCGAACATTTATGCTTTTACAGCTGTAGTTGGGTCCATTAAATCAATCTTCTAAAAATATGAAGGAATAACATAAATATGACACTAGAGTACACTTATTTGTTAACATAAAGTGCCCTTGTAGTGCTTTGCACATCCCAATCACAACATATTACATTTTTATATGTCTTTAGACTCAGACTTCGCAACCAATGATAGAATCCCTGCAGTGTTAGTGTGTCAGCCATAAAAAAGTGGTTTAGTCATGGTTTTCACTTAGGTTTCCTCATACGCCTCCTCCAGCAGAGCAATTTAGGTTAATTGGATGCTTTAATTCCCTTTTAGGTGTGAATCTTTTTGTTTCTATGTATCAGCCCTGAGTCCAACTGGTGACCTCTCCAGGAGGTAGTCCCCTCATTTAACACCACATCAGCTGCGATAGGCCCCAGCCACCTACACCCGATAATGATCCTGAAGGATAAACGAGCATCCAGTGGACTAACGGAGGAGTGACATTAGATATTAGATTCCTGTCACTAAGCAACCACATCTAAATCACTGGTTAAACAGTTTGAACAAAACAGAGTTTGTGTTTATTAAGAGCAAAACAACAATGTGTGAGGTCATTTTTAACTCAGTTAACACATTCCTGATGGAGATCTGCTTCCATGAAGCAAAGAACCCGACTGCATGAGTATTCAGTCACATCTTGATGGGACCCTCCACTCTTAAATCAATTTCTGCTGAGATAATACAATTTCTTATTTCATGACCACAGTGGTGGTTGCTATGACAAAGAATCAATCCCAAACTGTAACAAATGGCTTCAATTCATACAGGGAAATAGATCCCATTTGTCCCCAGCTGGTCAATACACATTTGAGGTCCAGTCAAGAGCTCTTTAATGAATGTGTGCTGGCTTGTTTACTCTGGGAGTCAAAGGCATAATTTCTGACGGCATGTCTCTGGCTACATTTCACCAGAGCTTTATGCCATCATCGCTGCGAAGCTAGTTTCCTCCCAAATGTTCCCGGCTCATCAGGATTTTCTGTTTGGCATGCTTTGTCACGTTCGTCAGCAGGATGGAAATAATCACTGAAGCTTTGTATGCTTTATGCACCTCCCCATTTTTTTAAAGGCTAGCATTCAAAAATGTCTGGCTGTGAAGATTTGTACACAACCTGGAACAACCAAATGGCAAAAAAAAAAAAAGAGAAACATAGAAGGAGCTCTGTAGAAGTCGACCTGCAGCGTTTCATTTGTTGTGGTAAAAGGACTTCACGTATAAACCTGTTAAACGGTGTGAGAGAGGCTCAAGGGCATGGGGCAAATTCACAATCAATAACTGCTAAAGATTCTAATTTAACACATTATTCTTGTTGACTTCTCTGCTCTATGGCTATTGTTCAATGGCAATGCCATTGAGATGACATCGAAGAATAAGAGTTATAAAAGGACTTAATGAACAAGATGCCTGAACCACTTTAATCACGCTGTTAATCAATGAAAAAAAGATCATTAAAAAAAGACATTGCATTTTTTTACACGTCTCTTCATGTTTGCTGTTTTCTCTTGTTTTTTATTTCTCTCGTGAAGTTGCTGTAGAGATGTCTCAGTTAATGTTATCGATCTATGATGTCGAGGGTTGGTCCTCCTCGCCTGCAAAGGATGGATGTCAATAAGCATCCATTTTCAGTGGCGTCCAACAAATGGGTAGGGAATTCAATTTGCCAGTATTCATTCAAAAACTATTTTGTTTTACGGTCTTGCCGACATCTACCATCAAGCAAAACCAATGTGGTGGAACCCACAGACAGTCTGGAGGCTACCAGCGAATGTTCTCCCATTACAGCGGGAACAGATCAATCCAAGGAGGGACAATTGCAGACAATTGACAATAAATATATTTTTTTACGAAATTAAACTGAATGGTGGGTATTTGTCTGCGTATTTTGTCCAGCACAATGTAATGTTTTTCAATGCTGTTGTCCTTGTAAAAAGCCCATTCCAATTCAGTCCAAAAAGTCCTGCCCAAGGACACTCGGGCGCGTGACGGGGCTGCGGATCAGTCTGATGACCTTTCGGTTGGGGAATAAACTGACTCCAACCCGTTCCTGTCTATAGTTCAGTGACTGGGATCAGTTGCTCTTCAACTGGAGGTGACATCTGTGAACTAGTTCTTGCAGACAACTCAAGCAACATTTTGTGCTCACGTGCACCCCTCTACATGGTTAACTCCTACTGCAGCATCTACTTCAGTGGTCTTTTTAAGAGATTAAACTTTGCCCATCTCTGAGCAACTGCCAAGCTCACACCTGTCAGATCTGAGGTTGATTTGTTCCCATTATCTAATTGTGGGAATTGTGAGTTGGGAGTGAATTGACTAAATCATAATGCATTGATTGACTTCATAAAATACTCGCCCCAGGGCTTGATGACAGCAAATTCTTGTGAGATGTCAACAGGGCATGTCCCAGTACATCATGGTTCATTGCTTTTGATCTGTAATTGTGATGCAAATCTGCTGTATATTACCTCTGATGACTGCAGTCACTTAAGTTACATCCAGCAGCTGCTAATTCCACAGCCTGGTATTTGAGTAATGTGAAGATGTAATATATTGACCTGTCTGTGGGTGGCAGTGCATCAACATCAACAGCAGAGGAATGGCTCCACATTTTAATGCTGGTATGTGTTTGTTTGACAATGACTGTGCAGAGTGTTGTATGGTGGCTCATAAAAAATCAATCAAGCACTCCATTAAGCCACTTTGCACCTAATAATTTCAAATGTCTAATGGCTCAAAGCGTGGTTAATGGCTAATCTACTGTAATTTTTCATTTGGATCTAAGCCTTTTGTGCAGCAGAGACATGTCTTTTTTCCCCGTGTTCAACCTCCAGCATCAGCACGCATTGGCTGTTATAAGGTACTAAGAAGAACAAAGCCTTGAACGTAAACCAGCTGTTTTTGCTTAAAAAGAGAGAGGGCCAAATAAAAACAAAACCTTTAATTAAAACCTAATTTTCTCGTCTTTGTCATCGTGGCTGACCAAGTGAGTGTTTACTCTGAAAACAATTTCACCTGCAACGTTGCAACTGTTTAACCTCCTGTACAAGCCGGTCCGGATAAAAACATAAGGCGGTGTCATCTTTAATCTCTGAAATAAACATTTATTCTGATCAATGCTGTAAGCATGTTCTCCTACTTAATCACTCATTCATCTGCAGTATTTTCCATCTTTAACCAAGCTTAATCATCTTTTATATGTATCATCAGTAAGTAAACAGCAGGCTAATACTCTGATGTCTGGAGAGGTTTCTGGAAGCTTTTGTGTTTTATTGACATCCATATGGAGGAATATTCAGGACCAGGGATGAAGTTGCTGGTGTTATTTTGACTTCAGCTTGCTATGATCAGGAAATGGATTAGTTATGAATGAATCCATGCAGCGGTCATGTAATACAACACAAGGAGAGCAAGAGCAGATGAGAGAGAGAGAGAGTTCTGATCTCTCAGCTGATTCCATTGTGAATTAAGCAAATCATTAACCCTTTAAAGAGCATCAATAAAATACTTGAAATTTTACTATTTAAACTCCACATGGTTATTAGAGAATATTAAAAGACCTTTATTAACATGGTAACTTTTTTTATTAATCATACTATGTAATTCTACTCAAGTCACCAAATATGTTCACTTGCTCTGTAAGGGGTTAAAGTTTCAGTTTTTTGTTTTTTGTTTTAAATTGATTCAAAGTCATTAGTCAATAATTATCTTTATTTATTTGTTATTTTGCTTGCTAAATGACTTCATGCACTTCATCGTAAATGCATTCAGTGATATTGGATGCTTCTTATTCCATATGAATACTTTAAAACTGCATCACAGAGCGGGGCTCATGCTCTCATTGTGACTATGTCTTAATTTGTGCAGAAGTACTTCATCACAGACGCCTTGCTCCTGCAGAGACCAATAAATTCCTCGTCTTCTGAAGTGAAGCTCGGTGTTTGGCAGCAGACAGTTCTCCACCCACAGGAACTGTCTGCACTTTCTGTCTACAAGGTTTAGAGAGTAGCTGCCTTCACAGAGAGCTCCACTCAGTAACAACATTTATTCTCAATAGAGAATCGATCAGTTAAGCCCAATCAATCACAGATGAAAGTTTTTCAGTCCTGCTGAAATATTCATTGAGTAGCACTTGCACCGCAAACTTTAGGGGTAACATTTTACTGAATGGGTGGAAGTGGTGCCTGAGAAGGATCAAGTTTAGACTCCTTCAGTGGGAGATGGCGATGTTAATTACAGAGTTAACAGTGTCACATCACTTTCAGTCCAGGAGTCAGTGAGCCTGGAGTCAGTTATGAACAAATAATCTGAGGACTATGGAAAAGAAGAATAAAAGGACGTGTTTGTTGAAGACTCTTTAGCACAGAGGATCCCCCCCACTCCCTGATAGGAGGTGAGTCAGACTCTTTTTCATCAGCATTAAAAGGCTGGTGGAACTGCAACACTGTTTAAATGCATCTACTTTTTTTTTTTTAACATATTACATAATTGACTCTGTATTTAATTGTCGGTAGTAAATATAAATTCACTACTAGTAGTTTTTTTTTTTTGGTAGCTAAGATTAGTACACTGCTCCTTACTTCGTGATACTGCACCACAAAAAATATTTTTCTTTGGGTACTGAAACTGCCTGAACCTGTAGAAAACATATAGGCTTGAATCCATATATCAGAAAATGTTTTTACTTTATATTTCTCTTTAAATTGTCTTCCCTCTTCATAAGTTTTTCATTTCTTGGGTATTTTTGTTTCAGATCCATCATCCAAGGACAGAACTGTGGTAGGAAATGACTTAATTTAGATACTGCCATCCAGTGGGTAGATGCCATCATGATACAGGTTACAAAATCCAGATGCATTGTGGGATATGTAGTCAGCTGGAACGTCAACCGTAACTTTGATGCAGTTTCTTTTAGCTGTTAAAAAAGACAGCATGTCTTAGTTGTGTAGCACACTTTAAATTAAGTGATGGCAAGTTGGCAAATGATAAAGTCCTCCCTCAAAGCTTTTATTTCTAAAAAGAAAGGTATTTTTTTCCTCCTCACTGGCCTACGTGTTTTCTGCAGCTCATTTCTGTTGCATACTCCTCACTTGGTCCTGCACACATTAGTAACTTGTTCACTCCCTTGCTCCTCTCAGTCCTCAGCTTTCAATGTGCACGTGTGAACCAAACTAAATTAATTGACCACGTGCTTGTGGGCTGTACTGGTTCCATACATTATGCAACTAAAACTTCAAATATTTGTGGTAATCTATTACCAAAGCTTCGGAGCCCATAAAATGGTATTGGAGCCAAGCCAACTAAAATTAATCAAAAAATGCCCCCAAATGAATGTGAAACACATATTTTAACTTGGAAAAATAATAAGAATGATAAAACTCCTAGGTGTTGTTTTAAATTCATTCTTCACATAAGAAAAATAAAAATATGTAATCAAAATCTTAAAACATAAGACAGCTTATACATACACTATCCTTATTTTCATGAGGGAACCCATACTTAAGAGTGAAATACTCAAATTACTCTTGTGTACTCTTGTATATACTCTTGTATTATACTCTTGTATTGTATTCTTGTATTATCACAATACTTTCCCTGTTATATTATTTAAATTGTTCAATCAAAGAGTGCTTTTTTTTTTGTGAGATTGCTACAATGCAAACATTGGAAGTAAAAAAAAAAAAAATGCCATGGTTTGCCCCAAAGATCTTTGTCTTTAGTCTTCTGGAAGTTTTTGTTACATTCATCAATTGACAACACATACATACACACACACACACACACACACACACACACACACACACACACACACACACACACACACACACACACACA
>JAOWBL010000023.1:5517735-5540590 GCA_028564865.1 Zenarchopterus dispar
GACTGCAGCCAGGACAGTCGAACAATGAGTGATCCCGGGTCCACGCTGTGGGATTTCAGCAGTTTCAGATAAAGGATAAAGGATGTGCAATTGTTGGAAAAGTTACCAATCTTAGCTCCAAAAGTAGTCGTACATCTCACTGTAAGATAGGAGCAAAAATGAAAGAACGATATTGCAACCAAAGAAAGGCTGCAACCAAAGACAGTAAAAAACAATGAACAAAGCATTAAGCCATGTGACCCATTGGTTTTTGAAGCCCATTTTTCTAGGGATGGTGTGAAGCCATGTTGCTTGAGAATATGTATATGAATCAAAGTTTACAGGGGCTACCAGCTTCTTCAGCCGATCCCCGCCAAAATAGCATGGGAGTCAGTGGAGTCAGTGCTTATGGAGCCAGCCTCTAGCAGCCAGTCGAGGAACTCCAATGAATCTTAGCTGCCAGAAGACGGATATCAAGCAATGTTAAAAATCCTACGACTCCATCTACAGACTAGCTGATTAAAATGCAACTTGACATGATGTACTAATGCAACCCAGCTCAGTTCCCTTAAAAAAGTGAAACATAAAAGAAACTAAGGTTTAGGTAAGATTAGATTAGGTTCAACTTTATTGTCACTACACACATCAAAAGCACAAGACAACAAAATGCATTTAGCTTCTAACCAGAAGTGCAAAAGAGTGGTGAGTTATATATGCAATAAATGTCATTAAAGCCATGATTATGAATTATAAGGGGTATTATTGTGAATATGTTCAGGCAGAGGTTATATGTATATGTACAGAAGTAAGAACAGTACCACAATATCAACAAGGTTAAAGATAAACATAGCTAAGCATATGGCAGGTTATTTACATCTACAGGGAAATGGATTACATAAGGTGCCAAAAAATAAATAACTATACATTTGTAATGTGCATATATTCGAATCTATACATATGAGGTATGCAGGTGTGCAGTGAAGTCTGAGAGGTGTGGGGCATCAGGCGGATGTGGTATTTAGTAAGGCGACAGCTGTGGGGAAAACGATCTTCCTGAACTTGCTGGTCCTGGACCGCTGGCTCCTGAAGCGCTTCCCAGACAGGAGCAGCGTAAGAAGTTTATAAGCTGGATGAGGGGAGTCTGTCACGATGCTGCACGCTTTCTGGAGACCTCCCTCTGGCCTGGAGATCCTCAGTGGTAGATAGTGGAGCACCAATGATCCGTAAGGTGATTTTCATCCCCCTCTGCAGTGCTTTCCGATCTGACACCGAGCAGTTCCAGATTTAGGGGAGCTGTGGTAGCAGAAGTCAACGCAGTGAAGACAAAGTGTTGTGCATTTGTATCACGTTTGGGTCACATCATGGTATACCACACGCTCTCTTTCCAAAACTGACATCCAAAGTTGGTCTCTTCTGCTGAATCATGGCCGCAAACACATTCCCCTTTGATGATCTTTTTTCAAGCATTTTCGGCTCATTTAAAAGCACCTACAGAACAGTTCATTTTCATTTGTGGTTTAGTTTACCACATGCATGTTGATGATGCAACCTACATCCCGTCACCTCAAGTCCTAACCTATGACATTATCGTACAGTCTGATCACACCGTTCTTGATGTTTTAGACAAAATAAAGCAGATTAAAGTCGTACATGGCGGCTTGCATTCATCCTATAAGACTGCAAAAATTCTAAAGTAAGCTCATAGCCCATAAGTCCATAGACAAAAGGTGATGCAGTCTTAGTGCAATTAACTTCACAACAAAACATATTATCCTTAAAATAAGAATAACCATGTTAGATCTTTACTCACAGCTTAGAAGTCAGCACAGTGGCAATGAGTCGTTTTTCTAACATAGAACAGGAAATGTAGAAATTAGAAGAAGAAGAAGAAATCCTTTATTTGTCCCGCAGTGGGGAAATTGCATTTTTGCAACAGCAAGGAACAAGAGTAGATGTGGTACAGCAAAACAAAACAAAAAATATCTAAGATGAACAAGAAGAAAATCAAAAATAAAAGTGCCAAAGAGTACCCAGGTTTATCCATCCAAGTATTTGAAAATGGTTGAGTATGTGGTCATGAGTATGTACAGTATGCAGACACAAATGTCAGTAAAGTGATGAGTGTATATTGCTCTTGTGGTGAGTCACATCATCATACAGTATTGATAACTGCAGCAGATGGATGACGGACATATGTACAGAACTAACAGAGGTCATTGTAAAGCTGGACAGCAGCAGGAAGGAAGGACCTATGTGCATCAGAATGTTCAAAGTAGCTCAAACTGGTCACAACTCTTACAGCTCAGTGAGGCCTGATTTAACGTGTTTTCACTGCCAGGTGTTTGCCTGAAGCTACCTCTATTATGTAACAGCACAGCATCATACTCGTCCAACAGTGTCTCCAGTCAATAAAGTCGAGGAAGACAAATACAACTCAGTTAGGAAAGGACAACCAGAGGACGTCCTGCACATCGTGTTCTTTCCTGTTCGCAAGAAGCTTTGATTCAGAAAAGACTTCAAAGTGGTGCATCTAGCCTTTATCTGTAATTCACACAAGAGAACAACTGCTTGTTGACCTATGAACTGACTGCAGTTTCTAGCTCCACCTTAAACGTACCACTGGTTCTGATAACCCAACAGTGGGGTGCTACAAACGACACGGTTTCCAACTATGCAAATAAGACCACGGCAATCTGCTTCTGAAAGTTACTACAGTATGGCAGCAGTGGAAACAGTGTGTGGATTAATTATTTTCACATGAGCCTAATACGTTTAGCTCAATGGCTTATTTGTTTTGGTTTATGTTAATACAATGCAGTCTAATTAATATAAATGGGTAAACAGGAAGAGATAATTGGTACACATCGGACGGCGTGCTCATGTGTTTCAGCTAATTAAAGAGTCGTGTAACACAAACTTTACCGCAGCAAAACATAGAGCAAAGCACAAGAAATCTGAGATTATGTTATAAATGTGACATACTGCCATTTCTGGAGAATATATGGAAATTAAAAGCTATTAATTGTGTCATACTGCTTCTGAACACTTTCATGAAAAATGACACGACACCATCTGATCTGAAGATGACTTTTTTATGTTAAATGGGTGCGTCAAAGTGATTTCACATCACGGCCATCTTTACAAATGGAAATGTCTCAGTTTCTCTGTATTTTTAATGAGTCTTTTCTTTTCTTTTCCTTTTAGAAACAGCATAGTGAGAATTTCAACCTGTTTCCAGTTCATATCATAATATTTCATGCACAAATTTACAAGATAATTGAGTATTTATCATTTTCTAAAAAAGTTTCTGAAAAAGTGACTTTGATACAACAAAAAAGAACATTTAATGAATGATGCTACTGTCCCAAAGCAAAAACTACATACCTACATCTTACAGTTACTAGCACGTTAATGTCCTGCTGATATTAACATTTAACTGCTGGCATGTTTGCCTTTTTTTTTTTTTAGTAAAACACAAAATTTAAGGGTTCAGCAAACGAAACCATCCTCATTAAACAGAGTTCTCTGCAGTGTGGGCCTTTTTCAAACTCATTACCAAACGTGTCTCCGATTTTCATATCCAAATGGAGCCGTAGGCTGAGGGACTAAAATTGTTTTAATGATCCATCTGTGGAAGTGAAAAATGCGTGCATGCAGGCAGAGGCTGATTTATTTCCACGAGGGAGTCAGAACCAACGCCGCATGTGATAAACAAGTGTCTGCGTGCACCTGCGAACCCCCTCCCTGTGTTTTCATGATTATAGCATTTAATGGCTCCCTCTCAGTAACACACTGACATTGTCCACCCGAGATCCTCTCAAAGATAGCCTGATTTACCAAACCTCTTGAAAGGGAAAAAAATCTCATTGAGGAGACGGATTACTGAGAGGGCTCTCCAGCAGGCCTATAAATCATTCTTTAATCAGAGCACACTGAGAGTGAGGTTACACACTCAGGCCCCACATTAGCACCGCTGACTTTCAGCTGTCTGCACTCCGGCTCCTGCATTCTTCTTCCAAACTCCGTCTTTGCTCCTTTGCCCTCCATCTTCTCCCCTACTCTAAAACAAAGCAGCATTAAATTAAATACGTGTGACACTGAATGAATAACATCTAAGCTACCTGAGAATGTGGATGACAACGGCTCCAGTCACTGCGTTGGCTCTGGACTTACAAACCGGTGTGTCATGTGTACCTTGCGGGGTGTCGTCAGACTCAAAACTGTGATTGGTTTGGATCATTTTCTTTGCAAATTAATTTGCAAGTAAATGTCATCGCAGTGAAAAACAAAATAGCTTCGGAGGCAAAAATAGGAAAGATGCTCCAGGAAAATGCAGAAAAACTGGGTTTTATCCAAGATAGTCTCAATGATTTCCTTTTTTTTCTGAAACTGGTCTGTTTTAATACTAAATGTTCTGTTTGTCATTCATAAAGTCACATGCGGACTAGTTAGTAAACCACATGTCAAAAACAGGCTGAATTACTCTGAAGTTTAACTTTTTAATGCCTGATGTATCACACATTTCTGACACCTGTGCACCACCCCACAATCAAAACAATCCATAAATAGCTTTACAAAATTAAAAATAGAATAAATAGAACAATAAATAAAATTATCCAATTTACTCACAGAGATACAAAAATATATATGTTAAGTAGAATATTTTTGAAGGCAAATTTTTCTTTAAATAATAAACATTCTATATGATTAATAGTATATAATATTCTATGATGTACTTTTATAATAAACACTGGATTTACTGTATATTATTCTATATATCTGGCATCACGAGGTTAAAGCATGAACCCAAGATATCATCAATTTGATTTCATGAACTCATAATTATCCATCACATATTACTACATTTCAACCTTGCTCTTCAGAAAAGGAGCTTTATCTTAACTTGTCCAGAGGAAGCATCATGTCCCTGGGCTCAGAAGCATCTGGGATGGACCATCACGCAGTGGAAACAGGTATTGTGGTTGGACAAATCAGTATTTCTGGTATCTTTAGAAGAAAAGAAGGCCATGTGCTCCGAGCCAAAAAGAAAAAGGAACATCCAGATTGTCATAAGCAACAAGTCCAAAAACTCTGGTCGGTGATGGTAAGAGATTAGTGTATCAGTAATAGTACTCAAAGGTCATTTATACCCCTGTGCTGGAAGCATTGAAGTACAAAAGTACATTGAGATTTTCCAGGGAACATATTCAGTCTTCAAGATGATATCTTTTTCAAGGACATCCATGCATTTTTCAACAAGACTAAACAAAATCACTGAGGGAGAGTAGGGTATGACTACTGGACTGCTCAGTAGAGCGTGAGGAGAAATAAAACTACTAAAACAAATGTGACCCTGTGCTGGAAGAAAATAACACCTGAAGCAACTCTTCATTTGGTATCCTTGAACCCAGGACATATTTTAAATGTTGAGAGAAGGAACGGAAAGATGGTAAAAGGTTTACAATCAGAAATCTTTGTGGAAATCCAAAAATAGCTACATATATAGTTGGTTATCAGTCCATTGCCTGCTTTCATCCTATTTAGGGCCACAGGGTTCTGCTGGAGCCTATCCCAGCTCTCCTCAGGAGAAAGGCTATACAGAATAAAAAATGAAAGGTCACCAAGCCATCGGAGGGTCGCATATAGACAAACCACACACTCCTACGGGCAATTTAGAATCACAGATCAGCCTAGCATGCATGTTTTTGGTATGCTCTAACCAAGTCATGTCAAAATATCTTTTAAAAAAATTTGCACTTCCATGCCATCCCAACTTTTTTGTAATGACTTTGTAACTGGATTTATTGGATTTGGATAACTCTGCAGTTGCATTAAAAGGGCCTGAAATCTGCATCAAATGTAAAATTTAAAAATGAGCTTGACTTATTATATAGATGAACCTCACGGTGAACATACAAATGGCCAGATAATGTGATGTGATGAGCACCAAGCTAGCTTTCATTTGCTCATTAGCGGCTTAATGAGTGTGTGATGAACTTTTTTTGTCTCCTCGGGTCAGAGCAATATTGCTGCTCTTTTGTCGCCTCTGTCAGTCCTCTCTTGTTTCATCTCTGTTCACTGATAAGCCAGCAGGTTGAATCATTATCTCAGGATGTGCATCATGAACTATATTGTTTCCTTCCCCTCATGCGCAATAGACCCGTATCATGGCAGACGGATTGCAGGATGCTAAATTTTATTTGCCAGCATGTTTATTCACGAGTAGTTAAAAAGGAACTTTTTTTAAAATTATGTAATTTACAAAGAAGAAAAACATTCCAAATATCTGCAAAAAAAAAGTGAAATATTGGCATCCTCATTAGGTATGCCACGAACCCACACTCGTGAAGAAATTCACTGAGTCGTTATTGGATTTAAGTGTTTTTTCAACTGACTTCAAAAGCAGTCTTACACTGATAGTAAAACTCGAACTTCAGTGGAGCCGCATCTCCGCTTGCACTCTCTGGATGTGTCAGCTCCATCATCTGGATCCTCTTAGCTGCAAACTTCTTCAAACAGAATGTGTTCAGCTTGACTGAGATAGGGACCAGAGAGCCGGATTTCAGCCTCTGCATCAAGCCTGCTTACTCCAAGGATATATGTAGGACTTTATTCACATGCTCTTCAGTAGTTTATGTTTTATAGGGGGAAAAAAACCACAGATATATGTGGAGCGTATTCTCCCCGGAGAGCAAAAGGTCGAACAAACATTCTCCAACCGACACAACTCAATCACTGTCAGAAACTTACAGGACTGTATTCTATAGCTTTAATATGAAGCATTCCTCAGAAAAAAGAAAAAGAAATGCTTGTGCAGTCTTCCAGAGATGATAACACTAAATTGAAGAACATGTTACACTTTAGTGAAACATCCAGCTTTTCTGCTTTGCTGTTAGAATATTCATTGCTTTTAGATTCATTTAAAATGTCAAAGAGTTTTGAAACCATTTGGTTGAAAGCGAATCCTCTCAAAGCTCCATAGTGATCTGCTCACTAAATGGTCATCATTCATTAGCAGTCATGTTTAGATTTATTCTTCTTTTTATTTCTCGGTCTTGGCCTTTCTGTTGCTTTTTAACTGCTGCAAACAAAGTATTTTGAAAATAAAAGTTAAGCTCATCACTCCCAATATCTCTTTGTAAACCTGATAGATGATGCTTGAATGGGGCTCAAAATGTATGTTATTTCTTTAATAAAGTATTTGGAGTTTTTTCTGTGTGAACTGTCTGAAATATACTTAAATTTATAAGAAAGTTTAATTCCCAAGTGGCAGAATCATTGCTGCTTATGTAGGATATATATTTGAGATAGAAGAACTATCATTTTGGGCAACTTGCCATCTTTTCTTTTTATATAAATGATTTTCTTTATTGTGCACTAAACTGAAAATAGTCTTTTTTCTTTCCTGATATATTTTGCACAGATTTAGGAAGAAAAGATTACCACTTGACTCAGTTGTGTTTTTCTGACTGTTTTATGTTAGAACCCTTTTTTCAGCAATATTACAGCAGCTAATCTTGACATCTTGAGAAGATGTGACATATGTGACCAGGATTGGACATTGACACCCACCGGCCACCAAACCTGGTTTATTTTGTGCAACGGCTGCAGCTGTCAAAAAACAAATGACAAAATAAATAACTGAGCCGTTTTTGACTTTTTACACAATGGGTGCTGCATCCAAAGTCGATTTGTTTCTCCAAGACATTTTAGGTGAGACATAACACGTTACCATGGCAATCCAGGAGCGAGCCACAACTTCCTGTGTGCCTTAAACTAAAAGAAACAAAACAAAAAAAAAATCTTTTTTCTTTTAATGATATCTCCCTATATAAAAATTTGATAATACATAGCAGGAGTGAAATGATGTGTAAGCTAGGTAAGAGAGCAAAAATTAAACAATATTTTGGTTTTGATGAAAAGTGGGGAATCTAGTGCAGTGGTGTGATGAGGTCACTCAGACTGAATTTTCTTTAACTAAATCTTGCTTGGGTTGAAAACAAAAGATTAAAAGTGGGTTTTAAGATGAGTTTTAAATATAGCGCCATTGGAGAAGGTCCTGTTCCCTCTGAGCTTCCTCTTAGACCTCGGAACATGCAGGAGCAGCAGGTCAGCTGACCTGAGGGACAGAGAAGGTGAGTAGGGGTGAAGACGGTCAAACATTTAAAAACAGCATTCATTTTAAAATTTTAAGAAGAACTTTATAAGACACAGGCAGCCAGTGGAGTGAAGCCAGGACAGGGGTGATATTCTGTCTTTTATTAGTAACAGTTAAATAAAAAATAAACAGAATATTTATTATATTAATTTGAACATGTGGGTACATGATTCTAGAAAAACTGATTCTGGTTTAAAAAAGAAAAAAACAAGGTAAAAACTGTCATTTCCAACCTTGACTCTAACACGTGCCTTCCAAGACTGTTTTGATAACATTTCACATTTTTTTAACTGCTCTGGTGTGAAACAAGAAATACTTTTAATTTCATTCAAAAGTGGGCCCATTGTTAAATCTTTGTATTGAATTTGAAAGAGCTCTTTCAGGACCAAATTTGTAGGACTTCCATTATGTCTATAATGCAAATGGTGGCAAGTCTTTAAAAACAGCCAGGTGTTTCCACACTCCCACGTCCTTGAACTTTGCTTGCTGCATTCCATAATTCCACTCATGTGACAGAAGAGCAGCCAGAGTCAATGAGTGATTGAAGTCCCCTTCCCTCCCACCTGTGTTTTCATTCCTCAATATATCCTGACTTCACTATCTCCTCCAACAGACGCAGGTTGTGTGTGGAATTTTTTTTTTTTTTTTTTTTTGAGCAGTGCTGGATGGTATATGGATACAGAGTCAACCCTCTGTGACAAGACAAACGTGGCAGAAAATTGAACGCCTCTTTCATTGTTTGCAAGAGCTAATTTATTTAAAAATTGTAGAGATATTTGTGCATTGGTCCTTTAGTTTATTTTTTCATGTGCAGTTCCATATCTTAAAAAGGTTTGGTACATTTTTTTTCAACACAGAGTGATTTCTTGGACAGAGGGAAAGCAATTAAATACCGGCTTTCCTTATTTTAGACTAACCCTCAAGAACTTTAATTGAGACTAGATTCCTGGAGGATAAGACAGTGAGTCTGCGGAGATGACAGCAAATGAGATCTGAATATGTGGGACCAAGAAGGATTTAGGTATAAATTATGAATAGAGCTGAAAAAGCTGATTATTCTAAAAATTCTCCCTCACACTTCAATAATGGATATGTTTGAGAGCTCTGCTAATTCGTGAAAATTTCAAATCTATAAACTAGTATTTTTCTTGGAGTCATGTCAAATCATCTTTGCTCAGTCTTACATGAGATGGGTGAAATTTTGAATAAAATCAAAACCATAAAAACAAGCTTGATTTTGAGGCTCAGTCATTTATGTATCATTTGAAACATGATTCACACCTCACAAGCACAATGTCATCCCCATCTATTATCGGTGCTTTTATTTTGTTAACTAGTGAGAACACTTCAAGGGCAAAACTTTTGCTCTTTCAGAAACAAAATATAGATGCTGCAAGTGCTGGGTCTGCAGTATTGACTTTTTGGAAACACCATCTGTTGTCGTTTCTGTTTTTACAGCAGGATACTGTGAGGAGAACAGCTGCTTCCGCTTGCACTGAAACAAGTGAAACGTCTGATGATCTGCAGGACAGCTCGGGAAACTGGAAAATGACTGAAGGTGGAGTGTGCTGTAGGGGAGTCGGTATATCAAGTTTCTTTTAAAAAATGAACGTATAGATACTGGATGATAGATTCTCGGCTCATCCCAGCTACCTTAGTCATATATGCGTCATCCTGATAGTGTGCTGAGCATTTCTTATGCTTGGTAGCTGGAAGTTATTGGTAGATTTGAGGGAAGAAAATAGAAAATACTTCAGAATACCACCATCTAAGATAGACCATCTAATAGTGGTCTCATTGGGATATAAAGCCTCCTAATCTTAGTTGAGGTGTTAACTTGAAGTCAACACCATGTGCTTACTTTGTTTATGTCCACTTGTGTAGTATTAAGGAGCTGATGGCCCACCAACATCTGCACCACCACAAAACACCATTGAAAACATGTTTGGGAGCGATCACTATATAATCCACTAATGATTCAACTTCTCCAAATAACTACTACACATACTTTCTGGCCCTTTTTTCATCTACTTGTAATTTCTGTGTGTCAGAGCTATTGTGGTGTTTGTCCAAAAACTTAAAAGATGAGTACGTTTGTTTTTCTGTCATTTAAGGGTTTGATAATGTCACGACTTGTGTTCTTGGTTGGTCTTGATACCTCTGGAGTGTATCAAGACGTCTTATCACCGTGTCATGAGTTTTTGTGCCGATCCGGAGAAGGGAAGGCCATTTTATGACAGTGACCAAGCTCCAGGCTTGATGAGCTCAAAATATTAAACATAACCTGGACAAACCTACCCCGACCCGGTTAAGTTCACTGAGTATGTCGCCATGGAGACACCCGACTCAAAAATGTATGTTTTCTGCTTTCTCTAAGGTAACCTTTTGTTTAGATCACCCCCGTATTCTGTGTTTTTCTTGTTGCCTTCCTTGATTGTTCACACCAGTTTCTTCTCATCAATATTTGAATATTGTCTAGTTTTCCTTAAATCTCCCTCTACTTGGTTTGTCAGGATTCCTGGTCAGACTCTCCTGCATCTTTCTGCTGTATAGAGTTATTTTCACATTTTAAACGGAGGGTTCCCAAATTAGCCCTTCCTCCAAGGCCTCCACATGTCAAATGTGACAGATAAAGGACTTGTTTAAATGGTTATCTAAGCATAAACATCAAAGACAGGCAATATTAAAGTAAAGCATATATGAAACTGAAACGAAGTACATGAGCTTTTCCACCTTAATGGTGAAAAATACCATCATCTTCTTAACAACTGTAACAGGACCTGATATTTATGAGTTAATACCTTTAGGAAAGCTGAAGTTTAGCAGCCTGATGCTGACCAAAACCAGCAACAGTAACTTTTTGAACTGCATAATTTTACTAGTTATCCTCACCTTTTTGAAAATGTTGAGCAGTATGTCCCCTCATTAAAGTCTAATATTTCAAGAACATGTAATTTTGCTCTTATTTTCCCTGCTCTAGATACTAATTTGGGAGGCAATTTTATTGGGAAGAGTGCAGAACTCATAAATGTGTCACATTATATTTTGTTCACGCAGTCACATCAGCCAATGTGAAAATTAAACAATCTCCATTTTTGCTTGAAGCACAATATCATCAAATACATTTTCTCATCTCTATTGGACATGAGACTCTAGAAGCCATTAATTCTGTCCCGACTGACTTGGGTGGTAAACAACAAGTGCAGTACTAATTCTTAACCTTAATTAAATACATTTTATGGTTTTTGTTAACACTGCTTATTGGTTTGAAGAGAGTGGCTTTTATTTATTTAAGTACCAGTAACAAGTAATTATAACAGGTTTGTGAGCACAGATAGAGTCCATATCAGAGTTTCTTCCAGTTTCATGTGTGTACTGTGATCTTCTGCACTGCTGAGGGACTGTCCTCACTTCATCGAGATTCAACAGGAGTGATGGGTATTCCCTGTCTGTGAGCTTTCCACAGTGCAATGGTCATCCAGGATGAAGAAGCTGCAATGCAATCAAAGAATACAAATCTGAGAGCCACTGTGAGGACACAGAAAACCGCTTCACAGCCATCGATAAATGTTCCACATTTAGACAACAGAAACAAGGGTGTAGCCTTCCATACACAGTGATCAATCATTCAACGATGCTACTCTTTGTCTATGTCGCTGCGATCTAAATAAAACTCTCAAAAATCCATCAGCCATGTGGTTTGTCTAAATCAATAAGCAGCTATCGTCTGAAATACTACAAGCACATAGATGGCTTCATTTTGAAAAACACTGATGTCCATCTTTTGAAGGCAGTTGTCCATCATCGGAGAGCTGCTACCTCAAAACAAAATGCCTGTCCTGTAAATCAGTTAAGATATGTTTATGGTTCAGGTGCACAGAAACTAGGCTCTCATCTTTATGTTTTGTTCCCTTTTTAAACTTATAACTCTGTAGTTTTTTATTTGACCTGCTAGCAGCCGTGTGTAAGCATGTCGACTTCTCTCCCTGTCCAACGGGATCAGACACATTTGCTGCGTTCCGGAAACCGCTGCTCACCATCGAAGCAAACTGTGTGGTCATTTGGAGATTTTGTCAAAAATTGAGGTTCCCAGCAGACAGCAAAGAAGATGGCATTTCTAAACTCTGTCCCTTGTTGGTGAAGAAACAAAAGAAAGCAAAACATTGTCAAGAAAAAAAGAGACAAAATGTCAGCAGCAATTATCAGACACTGGGGCTGACAAAGAGAGAGGTAACCTGCTGTTCTCTGCCCTTTACTGGCTGCATGGCTGCTTTTCTTTTTGTTTTTTGTTTTTTTCCCCCCCTTTGGAGATCAGCTAGAAAATAGACATGAAGAAGGGTGAAGACCATCATGTTAAAAAAAAAAAGAGTGTTAGCACTTATATTTCCAGTCTGAGTTCCAAAATAAATGAATGGATTAAAAAAAAACTATTTTTAGCTTGCCACCTTCATTTTATTTATTTTTAAACACATCAGTTTCTGCATTCTAAGGTTTAAGTAATGATTTCAAAGCACTAATAAGTATTATATTGAGTCCATTAAGTCAATTATTGTTTCAACATCCTTTAATTTTCATGAAGATCTCAGTTGAGTGTATGATCACTTTAATCATCACATAATAGGACAAAATATATTTAAAAATGCACAGTACATGTTCATCAATATTTCCTTTGGTAAATGGAAATATTTATTGTGAAATCATACTGATGCTGTATTTCCTTATATTCGCTTCTCAAAAAAAGTTTCTGGTGTTTCTTTGATATATGATTTTTACATATTCAGAGGGGGAGGCAAAACACAGCGTAGTCAGTTTTTGAACCTTTCCTCTTTTATCCTTTTATTTTTATTAAGTTTTTTTTTTACATTATGAGTTCGTTAAAAAATGAAAATGTGGGAAATTTGGTAGTTTCATTTGGTAGTTCTTTTTAGAAGTTATAAAGTTTTACAATGTTTAAGATGTCATAAGCACAGGTTTGGAAGCCATTACTTTAGTTTTAAGCAACATATTTTCAAAACTTTGTATATGATTTATATACTTATTAAACAAATGTGAAGAGGAAATTCAAACTTCTAGATTATAGATTTTGAAGTCAGAAAAGAAATATTCCTTTTTTTCAGTATAATCAGCCAGGTCATGGCCTTTTTGCATGCAACTCTTTATAAATCAAGTCTCCTGTTACTGAGCTTCATAAAACGTGGAAGAATTCAAAGTTCAAAGAAAAGTATTTCAAAGCAGGAGCCATGCATCATCTTAAAAGAGCAAAAAAATAATAATAATAATAACAGAAAGAAAAAAAAACACTTTTTTGGTTTTGGACACATTTACAAAAGCCTTGAAAGCTGAATAAACTTATGTGTTAAATTTAGATTTATATTCATGTAAACCAATCAAATGTTACTTTAGGACCACATCATGAATGTGGGGTTGGTATGGAGCAGTGATGTGAAGTTTTTTTGGATATTGATTGTTCTATAAATGTTTAGGTATCAATCTAAATACCAGGCACAGGTTTTCTCAGTTTTTCTGTTTTTTGTAAGTTCAGTGTGATCCACATGAATGCTTGGACCGAAAGCTGTACCTGGTTGTTTTGATGGGTCACAGACAGCAGTGCTGACTCCCTTCGCACTGCCATTTACATTCACCAGATAAATGGATAAATCCATTTACTCTGCAGATGGTGTAGTAGACAGCAGAACAACACATCGCTTGCTCTCCAGATGCTTTGTCAGATGATTCATTCTCCAACCAGGGAAGAAACAGCTGGATTTCAGTGGTGGATTCACATCTACCTCCACTGACACTGCAGCACTACTGGGACCGCTTACCTTGGTTGGAAATCCTGAACATTACACGTCCTCCAATGCCTTATATGATGACTCATATAGAAGCATCAACAGTCCGATATTCAAAACAGCTAAGATTGCTGCTGTCACATGCTTTGTGACTCTGACTTGATGGTACCGTCCCCTGAAATCAAACATGAATCCAAAGAAATCAGAAAAATTCTTTCTATCAAAAAACAAAACAAAACAAAACAAAACAAAACAAAAACCACTGTGTTGTTGCATTTGCTGCAGCAGATGTCTTTTTTTTTTTTTTGATTCATGATTTTATTAAGTCTCTTAGTCAACATCACCTCCACGGTGATGTTGACTGTAGCTCTTAAGATTGCTGACATAAATACTATTTTTTTATATGCACTTTTTGGGGGGGTGGGATCGGTTGGGGGATTTCACAATGTTGTTGATATTCATATGAACTCTAGACCACAAGCCTTGATAAGAACAGATGCAGAAAGAGATGGAGGCTATTTAAAAACCTGCACTCCAACTTTACCTATTACAGGTGAAATTCTGTCTGTATAGCATTATTATAGTTAAAAAAAATACCAGTAAACAGTAAAATACCTCTAACTTTTTTGTATGAACTCTTTGCACTGAAGCAGCAAACCTTTTCTGAAATTGAACTCTGCTCCTTCTATCTTTTTTTTTAACTGCTTTACACAGGTCTTGTTGCAGAGACTCAGCTTTAACCTGAATCCATACAGCACAGAATTGTATGAAAAAGCCAATATGAGCCAAATGGGGAGGCTAAGACTCAATACATGTTGTACACAGAAACAGCATAGCAATATATTTTATTTATCAAGTGTTAAATATTAATACTAGCTGCTGTTTACCAAGATAAAAAGCTATATTTCCCTTTAAATTAAAATCTTATTAATGATGGAGTTAAAATTTTTAAAACATTTCCAAACACGTGCATGGAAAAAAAAAAAAAAGAAAAAAACTTCTAGAGAATTCCATTGTGCTTTAATCAATCGTTCTAATTCACATGAAAGGCAAAAACATACAGTGCGGCTGAAAACTGACAAAAATAAAGCTGCTACAGGACACAGAGTGCTTCTGTTTCTTTCTGGCTGTCTAAAGTAATTATAGTGGCTCTGAACACTTGACACACTGAGTTTAAGAAAAATGGCAGAAAAGAGAAAAACATGATTGAAAAAAGTGATTTGTTAACAGAATTTTTCCCTAAATCCACAACAATTCTCAGACATTTTAAAAGCATCATCATACTCACCGAACAAACAAAACTGTGACGGATTTCAGAAGATCATGGAGATAATGACCCTCAGTCACCTTCGTACTGTGGTGAGCAAAGCAATAGACCTGCTGCAGTTCGCCTACAGTCCAAACATCATCTACCTCCCACACTGGATGCTGACTCATCTGAAGATCAACGGAAGTGCTGTGAAAGTCATGTTTTTTGACTTCTCAAGTGCTTTCAAGACTGTTCAGCCGCCACTTTTGCAGGAGACATTGGAGAGTGCAAGAGTGGATGGACAGCTGGCTGCATGGCCTATCGACTTCCAACAGGCCGCATGACGTGAGGTTGTGTAACTGCGTGTCTCCTGTGGTGCTCTGAAGCAATGGGGCCCCTCAGGGAACGGTACTCATTTCATTCCTCTTCATAAGCTATACTTCAGACTTCACATTCAATCCCAATAGCAGCTGCCACCTCCAGAAGTTCCTTGGTGATTCAGACAGTGTTGCTTGTGTGTCTGAGGGGAATGAGCTGGAGTACAGGTCAGTCATCATGGCCTTTGTGGAGTGGGGTGAATGCAACCACCTCCACTTAAATCCCAGAGGGAGACAGTGATTAACTTCCGGAGAAGGAGATGACCTCACACACCAGTGAACACCCTGGGGTTGGACAGTAAGATGGTGGACAGCTTTGAAAACCTGGATGTTCACCTTAGCAATGAACCAGACTGGTCGTTCGAAACAGATGTGCTGTATAAGAAGAGCCAGCCTCACTTCCATCTTTTTGATTCTGTGGTAGCCTCAGCTAAATAAATAAATAACAAAATGAATAAAAAAGCAAATGAGAAGGTCAGATGCACAGGGAGTTTAGTCTTTCTCCAAATCTACAAACTAGGGGTAGAACTCTTGAGTGAAAACCTAAGTTTTTTAAATTTCTGTCATGTTTGTGGGGTTTCCAAATATGTATAATAGGGTTTGGGTGGGTGGGGGTTGGGTCCTAAGCCCCACTAATAGTACTAAATACCCTACTCCAAAGAACATTGTCAATTTGGGACAAGACCAAAATGTGTGGATGTGATTAGTAGGGGATTGATTACATCTGCTACTGGCATCGCTAACACCAGGATGACAGATCCTGGCCAGTTTACACTGGATTAGGCCGTGGCGGGAACATGTGGAGGAAGAATGGACAACATCTAAAGCCGAGGTCCCTTGTTTATCTGTTAATGCCATAGACAACTTGTTCTCCCAACAGTCCTAATTAAGTTAAGGGGTTCTAAAGTAGATTACTGAAGGGAATTGCACAGTATTGTGATGCATTTCTTTTGATTAGGGTATCGGTCAGGGTTTTAGGGGGGCTATTAGGCAAGTGAGGATTTTTTTCTTGTAAAGTGTCTAATTTGGAAGAAACAGAACAGGAGGGAGCTTGACAGATGCAATTTTGATGAGAGTTTTACATAAGACAAGAAAATGCCATCTGTGTACAGATCGTTGATACTGACGTCACCATTACTATGCCAGGTTTTGAATGCCAGATCCCTTTGAGAGTTTGAAGGTTTAAAAATATATATATTGGTCTCAATAGTTTGATTTCACATCCATTACAACTCTGAGAGGGTTTTTTTTTTGTACCACACCAGGAGAGTTTATATAAAGTATTCAATTTATTTCTAATATTATTGATTGACAGTCGGCTCAGCCAATGGCTAGCTGTTATGACTTCCTCATCTGGAATCATTATGCTACAGTGCTCAGCAAAGCAACCACCTGTCTGTATAAACCCAGTGTCAGCTGAACATGATGGCCATATTTCATTTCGATGTTGAGTCAACATCGAATGTTTAATGGTTTATCCTGCTGTAAACGTCTAAAGGCAGCTCTGCAGATATTTGGGCTGGGTGCAGCTGAAGGAACTGGGAGCAAAGCTAACTTTGATTGACACATGGTGGGCGTGTTTCCATCAGCTTCAGAAGCAACATGGCTGTGGCCCACAAGAAGGAAAACAGGCTTCAAAGACCGTCTTTGGAAACCAATAGGTCACATGACCAAATGCTTGGTCCATTGTTTTATACACTCTATGGGTCCAACAGAGGATACAGGAAGAGGAATTTGGGAGGACAACACAAAGGGTGGAAAAAGTTACGATGCTGCCATTCCCAGGCATAGATCATATCTTATCTTACCTTAAATTATGCAAAAGCACCATTGCTGGCAATTCTGTAGAACACTGCAAGTACCTGGATAGTGCCCTCAAGAAAATCCAAAATGTGTCATGCTGGTCACTTTTGACTTCCTTAAGTTTCCATCTTGTCCACGTTGCACAAGTGGTGCAGAAGAAGGCTGAACTGGGTGGTGCAGACAACAGCACAACTTTAATTTCTCATAAAAAGAGGAGAATTTAGATGTCAAGAAAAATTGGGTTTATTTTGTATAGAAATTTAAATTAAATCTTGGTGGTAATATGACATGTAACTGAGGTTATTGTCATTTCTGGTGAGAGTGCACTGGCAGTTTTAGTGGGTCCGCACTCATGTGTACTGTGTATTTAGTACACAGTAATAAAGTAAAGTCACAAAATTACACCATTTGGAACAAAGAGTTGTTAAATTGTAGAGCTGGGTTTTTCCTACATGCAGATTATGTATGGCCCCCATAGCCTGTAGGGTCCCCCAATGTTGATTTTCAGGGAACCCCAAGATCCCCCAAAGTGAGCTTCAATAAACAAAATGTGAGAAGAATTAAATTTACCTTCATTTGTAACCAACTAATAAGGTAAAAAAAAAAAAGTATGTCACTGTGAAGCACTGAAATGTGTTCTTATTTAAAACCGATCTTTATACTCGGTTTATACTTTTCTTCATAAAATTGCACTACGAAATTCTGAAATTTTTTCCTATTTTAAATTTGTAATTTTATGAAGTCAAACTACATGTTTTCACTAGTGGATTTGTGACATTAAACGTACAAGGGCTGACATTTCTCACAAATTTTCAAATTTATAAAGTCACAATTTCTTTTCTAAATACATTTAGCTGAAAATTTTCCTTTCCCCTTGCAAATTTTAGAATTTATGAAGACTGACTTTCTAAGAATTTTCCTGGAATTTGACCTCTTATCCCAAAGGACATTTACATATTTATCCCAACTATCCATGACTAAACTCTGCTCATTGTTATTCAGGCAGCAGTCGTAGGGGGAAGCTGAGAGGAAAGCCTCAGAAAACTTTCTATTGGTCAGCAACATTTGTCTTTGCTGACTCAACTTGAACTTGAACATTGAATAAATCCAACTTGTTTTTACTCTGAGCGTAACAGATTAGTGCACAGATGTCACCACAACCTTTTTTATTTATTTATTTTTTAACCATAAAAGCTTAGAACTCATTGGATTGGAATTTCACTAAATACTCAAAACAAAAACAATCTTTTAACCGGGCCGCAAGAAACAGGCCTGGTCTAACTAGCCACAAATATGCCCCAATAATACTGTCTACAGGCTTTTGATCACTTTTTATCCCCTATTCTGTGGTCTACATTGTCTCCCACTCTCTTTTTCCACTCTCCTTTAACTCCACATGAATCCCTAGTCATATGACGCTTCATATCATAATATTTAAAAGAGTCCAGATAATTTAGCACTGACACTAATATAATGGGATAAAAACTGATAATTCCGAGATATGCTGTCACTGAGGCAGGAATCCCCTTCATCCTGAAAATTCCAGATATGATCCTCCTCCTCCTCCTCAATACTTGCTCCTTTAAAAGACAGCACAAAGAAATATGGTCATGTGCATGACGTCAGAAGCTTGATTAAATATTTAGACCTGCTAGTCCAAGAAGTGCATACATCTTTGCAAGTTCGTGATGGGAAGAGGAGCACTGAAACCCCCCTGGAGGCGAGCAGAACCATCGCACCAGTAAGAGTTTTACGGACTTTTCCCTCTCTCTCGCAAACCACATTGAACAAAGAGGAGGTTGAATGTAGAAATGGTCTTATGCGTTTCAAGAATGCGTTTAATGAATCACCTGAAACCACTGAAGAGGAACTTATTTTAAGGAGAAATGGCTAATTTTTCTCAGCTGGAATCATATCCAGCCCGAGTTATTTGTCTTGGCTCAGCATCCAATGCCATTTATGCGCAGTTGGTTCCTCCAAGAAGCCATCTCTATCTTCATACACAGGTCTGCCTCACTTTGGACTGTTCATCCAAGGGACCGTCCGCAGACCAACAGGAGAGGAAGACTCTGATGGAAAATCATGCAGCACTTTGAACCCATGGAGACATGGCACATAGGCGCTCATCTGCGAACAGAGTCAGCGCTAGATTCGCCTTCATATTCACCTTGTCATTGTCTTGTACCTACGTGTGCTATAATATTATTTTTGATCGCAGCACGATCATGACAAGCCGGGGTTACAAGGGGAAACGATGCCCGCCGAGCAAGAACGCAGGAGGGAAGAAACTTCTCGGGAATCCGGACATTTGCGCTTCGCTGGAAGTCCGGTCTCTGGGTGGCGGAGCTGCCCAGAGAGGATCGAGTGATGCCCGCGACCAGACCAGACCCCCCGCGTCTCCCGGGGGTCACTGGGCTGATGCGAACTGGAGAAACATGACTGTGGTGCAAAAATATGGGAACAAGAAGCTGCCTAACGCGTTAATAGTCGGTGTGAAGAAAGGAGGAACCAGGGCGGTGCTGGAGTTCATCCGGATACATCCAGATGTGCGCGCACTCGGGACAGAGCCGCACTTTTTCGACAGAAATTATGACAGAGGGCTGGACTGGTACAGGTGAGGACACAGTGAAAAGATGTGCAGCTTTTATTCTTTTGCATCTGTTTTCCTCACACCTCTTTATTCAGGTTCATCATCAGAGGTCCTGCTGAAGATATTGAACTTGTTTTCTGCTTCTAAACTCTCAGAAAACATTTAAAGCACTTCTGAGACAAATAAATCCTCACTATGTCCTTACTGAACATGTAATTCATAGATGTGCCATCTTTCTCACATTTAAAGAAAAGAAATAAAATCCAATAGTCCAACAGCTAAAGTCATCCTTAGTCACACACCCCCACACTGAATTTTTCAGGTCACCAATAAGATTTCAGTTTAGATCCTGTTGTCACAGGGTTTTTCCCAGCAATGCATATGGCTGAGGTCATGGGGCTGATATGATCATGCAGTTCACACACACACACACACACACACACACACACACACACACACACACACACACACACACACACACACACACACACAAACATTCACATCCAACCCACAGATGACACCAGCAGCCCACAGGGGGACCAGCTGCCTTCAAACAAGCTCCAGCTGAGCAGAGCAGGAATGTCAGTGTGTTGGTTTATGAAGGTAAAGAAGCTCACGTCCAGCACATGGCTTCACCTTTACTCATATATGTGTTCTGTTTCAACTGCAGTGTCTCACATTATTTTTGTTTGGTTGTAAAAGTTGACCCCGAGAACACCAAACAACCTTAATCCCTGATAAATGGGGTATACAGCAGCTAAAATATTCTCAAGTTTGTAAATGTGTATATTAGAGAAGATTGATAGTGTGTTAAATTGCATCTGAATTCTTTCCACTCACATCCCCACATCAGGACCGGCGTGGGGAACAAGGAAAGGGGTCTGCGCTCATGGAATAAACAACAGCGGCCCCAGCAAATTAACATGTATATGAGCGCCCGTCCATCATAGCTCAGCGGATTGTTTGCTCAGATCTCATCAGACATACCGAGCTTTATTTTCCTGGGCTTTTATCAGCCTGGGTTAGAAGCATCTCTTCCCGTGTCAGTGATTAATTACAGGGTGTCCACGCTGACATTCTCGACATGGAAAAGATGTCTTTGCTCATGATGTGGGCCACATAGAGAGAAGGAACTGAAGCTGCACACAGAGTGATTTATTTTTAAACTTAGACATTGATTATAAGTTTGTTTTGACTTCATTATCTGTTTTAGTTTTTAAATAAGCCCCCCTTTTCCCCCTGGAGTCAAAATAAATATGAAAATTAAAACAATAAATGCTACTATCTCTAAAATGTCAGAGTGTACTCATGCAGGCGTAGGACTGCGCACATCTCACTTTCAGATGCTTCCGCACAAAAACTGGTTACACAACGCTCCACGCTGATCCAAAACTGCACTTTTTAAACCACAGGCTATCATAAATTAAAAAAAGAAATCCGTTAAAGTGAGACACATAAAACACACTAGGATTCCCCAGTGAAACCATTAAATAACACATGCTCATTAATGTGCATGTTATTAAGAACTTGTCCACTCTTGTAGTAATCTCAATTTTCCACATATTATATATTTATCAAGCTTACACTCTGACATACTTTTACTAGAAATCAGCATTTTGCTTTTCCAGTAATAAACCTACAAGTAACGTTCTGTATAGATATTTAGAGTTAGTTGTGTGAATTCCTGTGAAAAATTCATAAACTGTCTATTTGTGCATTTAACAAGATCTAAAAAGCATATAACTGTCAGTTGTACGGTACATAATGTTTTTGTTGTTCTCAGTGGTGTTTCTTTTTAAACAAATTACAACACAACAGGGTAACAGATGAACCAAAGAACAGTGAAATATCTCAACGGCAGACTGAGGAGACATACACACTAATACATTTCCATTCTAAAATAGAGGTTAAAATCAATAATGTAGTCCATCTGGGCAAGCGCAAATTCATGAATATTCTCTGTGCATAATAATGAGCCTGTCTGTTCTCCGGCCGGGAATAGATGTTTCCTCTAAACATCGAGTAGTATACTAGATATGATTTTTTGCAATGATCAGAGGCATATGTCACGAGGTGCTGCGACGCAAATGTCCACATTTTTCAGCAGTGAAGAGAGCATTCTTTATCATGGCGAACGGGTGCCAATACAGGACACAAATGGGTGTAATATTTTGTCTCGCTTCTGTGCAAAAAATGCAAGTCAGTGGCAGTTTCTGCCTGAAATGAGGACAGCAGCATTTCCAGAACTCTCACTGGATTCTTAAAATGATGAACCATCGTTGCCACCAGTTGTAAAAGTAGCAAAGGTTATGCATTTTAAATGAAACCATTTTAAAGTGTGCAGAGAGAAACACCTGTGGTGTCTTCCTGATCTTCTGCCTCTGCAACACACTCCATCACACATGGGGACATCAAATGTCATCTTTTCCTCGCCATGAATCCATTTGCTGCTTCAGCAACTCTCCATCACTTAAATCTGCTGTTTTAATACCAAATTTTCAACACAAAAACACGAGTTAGTCAGTAAAAAAAAAAAACAATTAGTCTAACTTAGTTTTTTTTTTGTGTAACTGAGTTCCCATGCTAATCTGAGGCCACCTGTTACATTTAACTATTATTTACTAAACATTAGCAATTCAGGGAGCTAGAATACTATGTAGTTTTCCAAAAAAATATACAGTTGACACAGAACAGATTAAAAAGATACATTGCATACAGATTGTGTCAGTTATTTGCCAGTGTTCTGCTGAGTGGCTGCAAGTCATTTAAAGTATCTTTCACTTTAATTGACGTGTGTCTTTACTTTGTTGAATTGAGTTTCTGTGAGCCTGTCTCGGTAATCACACCATCATTTTCCACACCTGTTTGTCAGTCACCGACTGTTTATGCTACCATAGTCTATCACTT
>JAOWBL010000023.1:5540690-5552495 GCA_028564865.1 Zenarchopterus dispar
TATATATGTATGTATATGTAGTACATACATACCTACATCATAGTATGAAAATAAAATTGAGTATTGTGAAGCTTTGATGACCTTCGTTTTGAAGGGTTGAACACGGAATGAATAAAGGTTTTTCTGTTTAGAGAGAAATTTGGTTACACCTGTTCTTTCCTCTTGCTACCTTAAGAAGAAGAACAAATTTCTCTTTTCTTGTCGAATATTAGTTTGTGGCGCTTTAATTTGTAAAGTAAAAATTTGCCCTGCAAATTACCTATCCTATTTCAGCAAACACCTTGGTCATGAGATACTTTTAATCTCATCCAAATGGACATTAGTAATTCTGTGATGTGCAGGGAGGAATATTTCAGAACAATCCTGTCTTTGCCTTTTCTGCTGCTTTCCCTGATAGCGTAATGACCTGACACTTTCATGATATGATTTATTTCTGTATGACAAACATAGTGAAATGAATGATCTTCAATCTTCACGCAGAGACTTGTGAAACAAGAAGTCCAGATCAGCAGAAGAACGACAATGAAATGATTACAGTTGTGGCTGCATCATGCAGTAAGAAACGTGTTATCCATGAAGCTCTGACAACGCAACGACTTTTGGCTTTAACAACAGCTCCGGTTACATTTACCGTTAAGGTTACTGTTACCATGGCAACTTAAGCACATAGATGATACACACCAATACAATACAATTTTGTGTCAAGGTTTTGGGTTTTGATTAGTTCCTATTTTACTTTGAAAATCTGTCCTTGTGGTTAGTTATAGATTGACTTCCCTTTTTCCCCCAACATCTGTCTTGATTGTTTGCACCTGTGTCTTGTCAGGCCCAGTGACTGTATATATTTTCTTGTCTTTCCTTCCTAGCTGTTTGTCTGACTGAGTCCTGTTTTCTGTTTCATTTCTGCTTATGTTAGCTTTGATGTGTGGTTTGAGTTTTGTTTTTGGTTTTCTTTCCCTTTGGAGCATTTTTTGTTCAAAACTTCTGTTATTTTGAAAACTCTGTCCTCTGTTTTTTCCTGCAGTTGGATCCTGCAGTCTACCTGTGCATTTTGTCACTTGTCAAAATATGACATGTAGTTACTAAAATGTAACTTTTAAGTGGCTGATTAGACACTTTCGACATAGTGTTTTAAAGTTAATGTAAAATGAAAGGTCTCGGTCTCACTTCCACAAACATTGTCTGTTATTTGAACAAAGCTGTTATTTAGGATTTATGTAAGTGATTAATGGGTGGAGCTTAATGCAGATGATGGGTTGTAATTCCAGAATTACTGCAGGTCCAGAGGTAATTTTAGTCCATTGCGAAAAGTACATTTGGCTTGAATTGAGCTTTCTTTTTTTTTTCTTTTTTTTTTTCCTTTTTTTTTTTAAAATCACAACTGACTTCACAAAGTCTCAAGAAATCCAACAGACCTAATCCTCTTGCTCCTCTGGATGTCACAATAATTTTGACCATGACACTACTCCTTAAAAGATATGGGCTACATTAGAGTATTTATTGATAAAGAATGTTATATATGCAGAACAAAGCTGCCAGAAAGGTGAAAACTATGTGAAGGGGGGGTGATTGCATATCTCACTCCGACTTTAGCACCACAATGTATTGGACTTTGAATGCTAATCTTGCTTACACCAAGACATTGTGTACAGCTATTGTTAAAGGCAGGAATGACCTCGTGGAGAACCTAAAGAAGCATCTGCCTGAAATTGCTCTGCGGTCTCATCAATTTGTTGTGCAGAGGATTATGTAGTGTTGTTCAATATATTTAGACAGCTCATGCCTTTTTCTTTCTTTTTTTTACCCTAGTCCTCAGCACAGACTCATCCTTTATCAGTTTGCTCAGTTTCTGTAAGTCATTGGCTCTGATGATGCTGCTTCAACAGATGACTGCAGATAAAACTACTCTCTCCTGCACAGACCCATAGAAGAAAGATCTTCCTGCAAGCAGTGAAGCACTTAAACTTCCTCGAGAGGTACAGACTGTTGCGTCCCTTAAAGTCTGTGTTAAATTGCTAATTCAGTCTGCTATCCAGGTGAACACCATAGAAATAGAATCCAGCTTATTCCCGGTCCTGAACAAAAATCAACAACTATCTCATTTGCCCTGACCTGTTTCAAGATAAGGTCAATGTACACACACTGAACAGTCCACCAGCTCTATGTATTCAACTTCCTGCCCATCACTAACACACTCAACTACAGAATTCAGAGTATTTAATTCCATATATGTCTAACAAAAATAATTGTTGGCTTGTCATTCAAAACTGACATAAAATTTGTAAAAATGTAAAATAATTGCAACCATGTTCAGTTATAATGCATTAAGATTCCCAGGTGGGAAAAATCCTCCAAAATATTAAATTGGCAGGTGTTTATTAAATTCAGCTAAACTTCTACGTAATATGTTAAACTTTTAATAATACTGAAATAAACTGGGCCTCAAAGTGAAGTGATTGAAGTGTGGGACCGATTCAAGTACCCAAATATCAGCTGGTAAAACTTGTAACTTTATAGCAATTATTTTTGTCTGAAATTGTTTACCTTATTCAAAGATTTGGCACTATTTTTAGAGCAAAGACCAAAGATGGTGATTGATTTTCTGTTTACACAGATATAATTTTTTTTTTTATCTAAAAGCCTCAGAAGGTTTTCTGTTGAACATTCATTAACATACAACATGCAACACCAAATGAACTCCTAAGTTTCAGCGCACTGCCCGGTTGTTCTGCACAGTCCATCTTGTTACATTAAGCATGTGACAGACCATTTAAACTCAGAAGAAAAATGGTGCAGTGTTCATTACCGAGCCTCCCGAAGAGAACACCCGCACGGCCTCATTTATTTCGTGTGCGGGTATTCACATAACCATACAGGACCTGATGAAACAGTCGTTCCAATTTCCTTCCTCTTTTCTTGCATCTTTTCCCCGTTCTCTACAGAATCATAAAGATCAAACAGAAACACATTGCTACACACCATCAAGACTTAAAAGGGCATCTCAGCTCTATTGATTTCACAAGAGTCAAAAGCACTTGCAGATGCTTCTCGGAGAAGTGTTGAAATTGTATGAGAGGCAGCAGCCTACAAATATTCTCCAAGTCCACATTAATTGGCTCAGGGAGGCAGGGGAACTCTGGAACAGGAGCATCAGAAGGGTTGATGAGGACAGAGATGTGGATGGCCCTCATTTAACACAGAAAACTATATGTTATAGAAAGAGGGATGGTGAGGCACAACTCTATATAATTAATGAGCAGTCTTCATTGCAGTGCAGCCCTGAGACATGTACTGGTTGACATTAATTACAAAACAATTCTTTTTTTAGACATTTCATGAATGATGCCTGAAAAAGAGAGCGATGCTCCCACTATTTCAAGAAAATGGCTCAGGAAATACTAATGCACTTTTACATCACAGCCAATTAAACAATCCATAGCGGCAGTTCAGTCTGACAGTAATTTCATATATATATATATATATATATATATATATATATATATATATATATATATATATAATAAGTCATTACATTTTGCACTCCTTCCCTTTTATATCGATTAGTTGGTCCAATAAATCAGCTATTACTGGATGGTTTACTACAGAAGTTTGGATTTAAGGTATTTATGCTGGTATAATAACTTCTCCAGTTCTATTTACGTGAACTTAAAAAAATCTTTGTAATAAACCCAATAGTTTAACCAAATAGCTGTGACTAATAAATCAATAGCTAAAGGAATAAATAAGTCTGAGAAGCTGCTGTGCATGTTGGGATTGTCCATATTCATATGAATACTTTAAATAAATACAGTATCAGATACTTCAAATTACATTTTAAATTAATCAACTGGCCTAACATGAATAGCGGTCATTTTACTCTCCTCTAAAAGCAGATGTGATTTCATGAGACGTTTAAATAAATCTGCATGAAATGCTTTGTTAAAATAGACACATTTCAGTAATGTTTACAGCTCTGTACATAGCAGCAGGTATCAGGAGGAGGAGTCAGACACTCCTCTTCACTTCATCTTTTCTTTTGAAAAGTGGATCTTCATGCTGCCCGCTTCTGACGTACAGCAAGATGAAGATTAGTTCATTTAAACTCGAATTCAATCCAATGTTATTTTATGAACCTTCAAAAGGAAATTGTGTTGCAGTAATGGTTAAGCAATAATTTAGCTATATATTTTTTTAAAGAGTTCATCCAGATGGTTTTAACTGTAGGCAGGGAAGATTTCCTTTAGGGATCTGTGTTGGAGTGGACAAAGCCTCTAACTGCAGGCACAGCATTGTCCGTTACATGTTTCATTTTATAAAGCATCCTTCTTTGTGCAGTTTGAGCTCTAGAGGCACCAGAACAGAGGAAACCCTTATTAGTTTGTTCAAATTATTTCAGTCATTGGTTCGGATGCTGCTGCCCTACCTCAGCAGATGACTGCAGATACAATTGCACTCTTTACCACAGACTTATGGAAGATCTGCAACATCTTTTTGTAAACACTGAAAGAACAAAGTATCCACAAGAAGTCCATTCTGCTTTGGTCCTTCTTGTAGAAACCAGGAAAGACTAAAGTATTTATATTCCTCCACAATCTCCACTCCCTGGACTGGAATAGTGTTTGACTTTTTCTTGCTGCTCATAAAATCCATAGTCTCCTTTGTCATGTTCACATTCAAGATGAGTTCACATTAAAAAAAAAAACAAAAAACTGAGAAACTGTACAACTTCTTTTCTAAGTCCTGGAAAGGACTTAGAAAAGCAGAAGAAATCTGAAATTATTCCTTTTTTTAAAAAAAAAAAAATCTCTTTATTTTTGTTAACCTTAACACCAACGTACAGCATCATCAAATCCAACCCCACACAGGACTCTTCAGCATCAAGGTCCTGACCAGCCTGAAGGAATGGAGGTAGATGTTATTGTTAAATGAATCCTCTGAAGGAAAAGATACAAATTCAAGGAAACTAGATTTTCTCCTTGGTCACAAAAGTGTGTGGAGGTCATGACAGCGTGTCTGCTGTTCACAGAATGAAAGTTGAGCCTCCGCTGTTTGTCTACCAAACCAAAATGACTCTGTTGTTTTACAGGCATTATCAACGTGGAAACATCCAGCAGTTAGGTCACTTTTACAGATTCTAGCTTGTTAACTTTCCCCTCTTGGCAATCTGTGTCCAAGCTGACCACAGATCAAATCCTGTCTGAGCTCCCCCTCTTCTCCCTCCCCTTTCTGTCTCCTTTTGTACTTTCCCCACCTAAGAGAGAAAACTCCTAAAGTTATGCAATTTGTCTGCACTCCATTTATAAATATCCTTGACTGTCACATTGCTAGAAGCTACACAGTAAATCTAAAAAGAACTGCATTGATGTAGATCTCAAAAGTCGAGCTGAGATGCTGCCTTGCTGCAGCAAATCTGCACAAGTTAGAAGCTTGAGAGTAGTGAGCAGGAATGGATGTAATTGATCATTGATTAAAGGCATTCAAGGGGTCAAAGTAATGTACGTTTACGAAAAAGTTCTAAAATTGTAAACCACTTTCTATTTTCGATGCCACACAGTTGATTTTATTGTAGAAGATGAACCTTCTAAAGTTTGATTTTATTTTTATCATTGGGTGGGATTTCAGTCCATAAGATGAAAGGTCATTTAAAAGAAATAATACCCAGAAAATGAGAAACAACAGCTCTTATTTGAAAATCTTCAGTTTAGGATTTGAGGCTTTCCGGTCTGCCGTAGCCTCCCCCCGTCAGTGTCGGTTGATACTTTGCCTTGCCACATGTTAATGTGACAGCCCGCCGCTCGATTCAATTGAACGCGTTATTGCTCAAGGAGAGCAAGTGTCAGTCATTTCCCTCTGCAGGCCCAACCATGAATAATTATTATTTCAAAGAAAAACAAGAACATCGCGTTGAAATGACAGCAGTTAAATGGGATTTTGTTCAAGGTCAGATATTTTATACGGTTCTTTGTTGTGCTGCAGGACTGCATGGATTCAGCAATCCGGTTAACGCAATCACACGGCAGAACGTAGGATGCTTCATTTGGTCCATGGAGCCAAACCATGCAACTACTTTACAATACAGATTCAAAAATTGCACAATAATGCATTTCCCCTTCTACATACGGACCTGGTAACATTTTTGTTAACTATTTTGAGTAAACCGCACACTTTTATGTGCAACATTTTCCTCAATACCTCTAGGGAGGACAGAAGTGAGGATTGACCTCCCTCTGACCTCCATACCAGAAGCGACAGAATACGTCCTCATTCAAAACAATGTTTTTCAGTGTTTCCTTTAAATCGTGACTAATTAGTTGTGAATTAAACACACATGGCGAGGATCAGAATTGTTGTATGTCGTCAAGTTTAGATGTTTCAAAATGCAGTTTTACCCCCCAAGACTGACTGAGGAGGTGGCTGTTGTCACAAAGATCCTTGACTGCAAAACTTGAATTGTTATTCACTTCTGTTGCTCTCCAAGCTGAATTGGCCTCAGGATTGCTGTAATCACCTGGACCACTGGACTGTTAACTCTTAATATACTTTGGCGATGGCAGGCTTCAGTTGCTGGTGATTAATGATAAGATGTCATCAGAGCTGTAATCTAAGTGAGTGATAGTTTAATAATGGAGCAGCCTCACCGGAGGAGATCTGCTCCGTCATTTCAGGAAAGAGGGAGATGCCATTTTTAGGAAGTGCAATGAGACGAACATTATGAGAATCCTGCAGCAGAAGAACACTTTCTTTATTCAGGTAGCAGGTCTGTGCGTGATATTGACTTTTTGGGACATTGCAGGACAGTTGGTTTCTATATATCTTTACACATTAGGGGAAAAAAAATGAAATGTTTAACAGAAATGCATAACTCACTTGTGTATTTCACTGTGGAAAAATATACAAAACATGTTTATCGGTAAAGCAAATTAGATGCAAACAACTAGTTAAGCTGCAGTTTAAATAGAACAAAACTATATTTAACCTGAAATTTGACTGTAACTGCATAGTTAATCCAGCCAAGCCAGCTGGATGAACTAGCAACCACTGACCAAAATGGAATAAAATACGAATAAAATGAAAAAAGGGAACTATCATCTCATCATGGAGCAGAAGCAGTGCCCAAAATGTCCATGCAGTGGTGAGTCAACCAAGATTACCAGAATTTCCAGACTATAAGCCACTACTTTTTCACATGTTTTGAACCCTGCGGTTTAAACAATGATGCTGCAAATTAGGGAATTTTAGGGGCTTATGAACCCATGGTGCCAATACATTTTAGCCTCATCACATCAGACCAATGAAATTACTGAACAGGTCACACTGGACCAATGAAATTGAATTAAATCAAATACACTTGCACCATATTCTTCAGATCAGTCATTTTACGCTATTAAAATGGCACTCCGAGTTGAGTGGGAAGCTTGGGTGACTAGCGGCGAGAAATCATTTACCAAAACTGGCATGCGAAAAGCAACTTTTGCTCAAGTCTGCCAGTGGATCCTGACAGCATGGAGCAGTGTCAAAAAAATCCACTATTGCCAATGGGTTTCGAAAGGCTGGACTGTTGCATGATGAAGAGGACGGCATAAGAGCAAATTTGTCCCGAGACAAAAGTGAAAAATGAAAGCAATGACGAAAGAGAGATGGAGAAAGTGTGTGATGGGATAATTCTGAGGCTGTTCAATTCTGACACCGAAGAAGACAACTTTAGTGGTTTTAGTGCACAGGAGCAAGATGAAAATAACGATCAATGACTTTTCTGGAAGACTACAGTGTTTTTTTTTTTGTTTGTTTGTTTTTGTTTTAACCATCTGTCTTGCAGGCACTATTTGGGGGGAAAAAAAGCATTTATTTTAATTAAAAGTTTTGAAAAATCTTAATAGTTTCTGTGTAAATATCCCACAATACAACATGGACATCTATGGCTTATAGACAAGTGCGGCCTATATATGTACAAAATCATTTTTCTTTTTAAATTTAGTGGGTGCAACTTTTATTCAGGTGCCTTCAATTGTCCCAAAATTACAGTATCGGAACATCTGGGGTCTTGAGGAACATGGCACAGAACTCTACTGTCTTTGAGCTTTAACTACTATTCATCACCTCAACCCTAAAGTTATCGGACTCAGCTTCTCCTGCAGAAGACAAGTGTGCAGTTCAGATTCATGTCTCACTAAACCGGATGTCAATATTAAGCAAGCAATGTTTTATTTTGCCTTTATCACAGCATCTTTTACACAGAATTTCTCAAAGTTTTGTTTTTAGAGATGAGCATGTTTCGCCAAGGACCAGGACCCTCATTACTCATGCACACTGCTCAACGCGTTCCCAATGAGAGCCCAGGAGACCCTTCTTCAGAATTTATTGTGCAATAGCCTTGTTGCTAAATTACTTCAGAGACCGAACCAACACAGAATATAATGGATACTCGGATGTGGTCATTCTGGGAGAGTGCTTATTGTTTAGTGGCCAGAGTTCATTATCAGTCCTTGTAATGGTGAACATTTGTTGTCCAGGAGGAGGTTTGGGCCATTCACTAAATCTCTTTGCCCTGCCCATGCAGAAACTCTTCAGGTCATGATTAACGGACCCTAAGTTAAATCCCAGGTCAGCATTTGCCTGAAATCCTGCAACTCATTAAATTGGGTTATTACTAGTATGTTGTAATAATACTTTGATTAAATGTGACAGCATGTCGGATGAAATGTTCAAAACAGAGGGATGTTTCCTGCCAAATTCACACATCAAATGAGCTTTCATGCATATTAAAAATAATGTGTACGGCAAAAACTTGTAGAAAATAACATTGTCACTGTTGACTGCATCCTGATTGGAAAAAAAGTTAATTTAAGCCTCTGAAATATGACTTGGTTCCTTCTGAATCAGAGAAGTAAAAGACAGTTTCATTTTATATGAGCTTCGCTGCGATGCAAATATAATCAGTGGGCAGCCATTTATCACCGCAAACATAAAAGCCTACATTAACGGAACCAAAGCAAAAATCACAGCAGCGCTGCAGTGAAGCAGATGCAGACTCCACTCTCTTCTCACTAGTTTTTATTTACAGGAAAATGGTTTATTCATGCAGCACTGTTTTTAGTTATAATGGTCCCTCAAATAAAGGTTCATATGTGTTTTTTTTTTTTTTTTTTTTGTTTTATTTTTTTCATCTTCATGGACTCGAATGCAGGTGAATGCATGAAGTGCTGCGTAAATTGTTGTTTTTCCCCTGAACTTTGACTCTGTGGGTCTGAGATCAGGGATAAAGCCAGAAAAGTTCTGACCAGCTGAAGACTGCCCTGTATGTTGAGCTACAGTAAAGCAAAGAATCAAACTTTTAGTCAACAAGGCCTCATAGGGTGCCTGGTATTACTTAAGTGACCCAGTGTTAGTCTATAACTAAAGAATCATTTTATCATGAACGCTATACCTCTACATGATGAGCCTTGGACAACTGAGTTGGAGGTTCGAGGCTGCCGTGAAGATGTGGCAACTTTGCAAAAGCAGTTAAATGTGGCACACTGCTTTGTTGATGCTTTCTTATTTACAGCTGCTGTATGATGTTTTTGCTGTTACCACTGCTGTGTACCACTGCAATTGGCATACATTGTATTTAATTTCCACTTTTGTAAAGTTTAACTTTAGCCCAGATCGTTGAAATGTCTTACTCTTAACTGTCTGTTTCAGAGGCGCACAGATACAGGACGGACACGTGTGCTAGACGTTGATCAAGCAGGCTACATTATTGTTCCATAATGTCACATCTTTCAGTTAAGCAACATGAAACATTGTACAATCGATAACAGCACTCTTTTTTTGTATAGCTTATCTGTACCCTGGTAGTACTTAGTACCCATTCCTGTAAATTCCCAGCTCATTCGCTACCAACCCTGATAGCACCTGGAATAGGTAGCCATCCCACCCTCTAGGACTTTTCCAGCTTGACTTACCAGACCGGCAGCCAATGGCTGGTGGTTCTTCAGTGGAAGTCACTTGGGACATGACACTTGGACCCTAGTCAAGCGTCGGCTAGTATAAGATCCTGGTGGAGCTCAGTCAGAGCTCTGGCTTCAGCCCTCTGCTCTGGAGTTGAGAATAAGCTGGGATGGGATGTGGGATGTGAAAGAATGCAAGTAATGGTAGTTTAGCATTAACTAATCCAAGGTAAACCAGCTAGCTTGTGGTGAGATTAGGTGGGTGTGTTCCAACCAGAACTTTTTCATTCTTCCCATTTGCCCATATATGCTCTAACCAGGGTTGGGCAGAGTCAGTTCCTGCCAATGTGGTGAAACAAAGCAACACGCTTTAGTTGCTGTACAGAAAACTGTGTGCTGGTTCTGTCCAGATCTTTCTATAGAGTCTATACACCTATGCCTCTACACACCTCTCTTTTTTTAAAAGAAACTGGAAAATAGATATGGATGTCATTAAAGGTTTTTTAGATTTTTTCACAATACTGTATGTGCACACTTGAGTAGGAGTCAAGAGTGGCTGCACAGAAGAAAGATGGTTTTAAACTCTCCCTATATAGAAAAGCTGTGAGGTCTAAGGATGGAAGTTTCTGGTGTTTTTATTACAATAGTTCTTTCAGAACTGCATATTCTTTTCCTCTGTACATCTGCAGGAGTAGAGTCCCACAAGAAATTCTTATGTGTAGGAGAAGAGATGGAAATGTTTACAGATATTAGCTGGTCTGCAAAAGTCAAAGAAATGCCAGATGAATTTGTGGATAAAAGGCTGATAAGTTGACAAGGCTGAGACCTGTGATAGACTCAGTGTTGACCTAAGCTGACTTTGCTGCTGCAGAAAGTGTCCCCAGTGAGGAAATATCCACTTTGAAATGAAGACATCTGTGTTTATACCTCCATCATTGTCAATACATAGAAGCATCCGTTTTTTTCTAGTTGTTTGGCTTTAACAGCGTCCACAGGGATGCAGTGAATCGCTCAGAAAGAGCTAAGTTCCCTTCAATATCTTCCAGATTTCAGCACATTCCTCACTAATGAGAGACAATGATTGCAAGTTGTTGCACAAGGACTTATTTTATTTCCTTCTTATCAAATGATGTTTTGCAAGTTATCAGTGTGAAACATGTCATTGAATCATTTAAGAATAGAGATTTTTGGAATTGATAACAAAAGTCATTACTACATCTTAACACCCCCAAATTCCACTTTATGACAACAATATAAATAAGCCAGTTTGCTTTCAATGTTTTACCAAGTTTGTTTAAGCATAAGACAATTCTTAAAAGTCCATTATCTTGTGCAGGATCACATATTGCTGTTATAAAGGGACCAAAACCAGAAACTCCATTATAAAAGGAGAAAGCAACAGTTTATCCATTAAGGGCCATGCAGTCATGCAGGGAAAACTGTTATGTTTTCTGTGTTTTAACATAATGAATTGCTACTTTCTGTTCGATGTTCTTGGCTGTGATTCAGAAAATGCAGTAAACGCTTCAAATACAATGCAGATTCTGGACAAATTAGCCTTCAGCCAGGTTCTGCAGGAGAAGCTTTCATTTACAGTATCGGGCAGATTTTCCACACTTGACTTCATTTTCTCAGAGTGATTAAAATGTCACTGCCAAGCCCGTAATGCATTTTGACTCGGAGTTTGAGTGAGAATTGTGAAGAAGATTGTAAATTACCCCCCAACAAATTTGCTGTTGATTTTGAGTGAGAAGATGGTAATCAATCAGGGCACTTCACTCAAATGTCAGTTAATCAAGGTGTGTGTGTGTGTGTGTGTGTGTGTGTGTGTGTGTGTGTGTGTGTGTGTGTGTGTGTGTGTGTGTGTTTGTGTGTG
>JAOWBL010000023.1:5552595-5623005 GCA_028564865.1 Zenarchopterus dispar
GTGTGTGTGTGTGTGTGTGTGTGTGTGTGTGTGTGTGTGTGTGTGTGTGTGTGTGTGTGTGTGTGTGTGTGCTGCATTCATCCATTTGTCTGCACAAAAAGGTGAGATGTTCACATTAAAGTGGGTTTTAAAGTTTGTTTCCAAGTTTCAGAAGGAGCAATCGGCCTCAGAGCGATGCCACTGGAACTACTATTGTACTGACTTTCTAATTATAAACAGCATTTTTTGCCAAAAGCACCTCAGGACCTGCACAGGCCCTCTGTTAATCTCTACATTTCAAGTGCTATATGGAGGGCTGTTTTCTTCTTCATCACCTTCTTCTGGGGGACACAGTGACAAAAATCCCTGAAAACCAAACTTCAGATTGTTAGTTTAGGTACCTGCCTCAAGTAACACTCTTTTTCCACTTTCTCCATCTCTATGGAGAACAGACACCTACAGATGAAGTAAATGATGCCTGGAAAATTTGCAAGAGTAAGATGTATTTTGTAAGTATCCAACCAAAATGCTCAGCCTTTTCCATCTAAGCTCCATGAAAAACCCCCTCCAGAATCATGAATCCCCACATGCCTTGCCAGAAAAAAGTGCTCGTTTTTTTGTGGCTGCTGATGTGGATTTTGTTAACCTGCAGCTAATGTCCAAAGTAGTCGAGATCATTCAAGCCATCTTTACTCATACCAAGTGAAAAATTCACATCCTATCAAACCACACAAAATGGAAAGGACTCTACTCTGAGCCTTTAAAGCAGCTAAGTGAACAGATAAAACATGGCCAAGACAACTAGCAACCTGCTGTCACAAGCAAACACTAACCAGTTATTAGCTGGAAGATAAGACTCCAGAGATTGTGAGAGCACCAAAAGAAAAAAAGTAATATTTTTTAGCTCAACTTTAAATTTGGTTCTATTAACCCATCCTCAGGTAAACACGGCAATCATATTTCATCTAGCTGTCAAGTCAACATGTTTAAGCAGTATATTCTGCTGTAAACATCTGACGGCAACTCTGCAGATATTTTGGCATGGTTCGGCTGAAGGAGTAAAGCTAACTTTGACAGGTGGTGGGCATGTTCCCATTGGTTTTCTTCGTGCTTAAGAAACCAGTCTTAAGAAACCAATGGGTCCAGTGACCTAATGCTTCGTCCATTGTTTTATACAGTCTTGTCACTAAAGATAGACACAACTCTTCACCATCACTTCATCCCTAGTACATAAACATGATGACCACTGAATGTGTTCCAATGTCCAGCCTTCCTTATTCAATTTTCTGACCACTTTGAGTTCACCATCTGTGAACTTACAGGTACTTTACCACAAAAACAAAATTATCAGTCTGATGGTGTGCAAGTCAGGTGTTCCTAATCTTTAGTCCGAGTGACAAGACATCAACACACCTGAACCATATCTTATACCTGGAAAGGTAAAATATAAAAACCTGTCCAAAAGAATAATAACCTTGCCATCGCTCTTCCTTTTCTTCCCTCAGTTGTTGTCATCCGTAAACACCACACCAATGCTTATGTAACTATTTATTTTTGTAATGTAGAAACAATTTCAATCATTCAAACTAAAAACACTTCTCAAAACGATCAACTACCTTGCCTTTAAATGAGATATTTGCTGCCATCATTGATCAAAACATTCATTTTCTGTTTGTTTTCTGACTTAAAAGGGGACACATTAAAAGGTTTATATGCATTCCCTGAAATCACTTGTATCGGAGCCATTTGTAATGAGGACACTAATTTTGTTTGAGTCAGATAAATAAACCTGAAACTTGACTACAAAATGATGGATTGAAAATAAAAAGGATGTTTTGTAGAAATCACAGGCACGCTTCAGTGTTCCTCATTAACATCTCTTCAAGATGGGCAGCAGGGAAGTTATTGGTGCAGGCTGCTGATGGTGACATGAAAGCCTCTGCAGGTTGATTTCCAGAAGAAGAAATAGGATGAAATTAAATAAAGAAAGGTGTTGTGTGATGACTGGATTGTACCATGATTTCCTTGGTTCCACCTACAGATAAATAAATCCCTGAATGGACAACTGATGGGTGAAATATTTGCGCTCAGATGATTGAATGCTTTTTTTTGAACTTGGTTCATTTTTACTGAGCAAATCGCAAAAGACACCTCCATTATTAATGTGGTTTTGCAAAATTGTGTGGGAACAGGCAGCAAAGAAATAATGAACTATTCTCATATTTTCTAATAACTTGTTATTCAGAGAAAGATTACTCTCAAAGATGCCCACCTATTCATCACCATCCTCCTTGTCTCTGTTCTGGTTACATTAAGATCTTTATACTGCTTAGTCACTTTTTCCACAACAATAATGTTCAGATTTTGATACTAGAGGTTCTTTGTTAGCTCGCTAACGTTGCTGACTTTTGTCCATATATTCCCTAAGTATTGATATTACATTCAGATAATTCACCGTTTTATAAGCTTCTTTTCCATGAAATCCACAGTATTCCACAAGGGAAGTAAAGTCCTACTGCAGTCCAATGTTTTTCCCCACTAGATGCTGTTTTATTTTATCTTCTTGCTGTAACTCGCTTTTCTTTTTTTAAGATTTTTTTTTTCTTTTTTTGGCCTTTCATGCATTAAACAAGCCTGCAAAGATTGAATTTATCATCTTCCTCTGACAGTGTAACAGACCACCTCCAGATGCAGTCAAGATGTATTTTGGTTCTAAATGTGTTTTGGATGCATTGGCAACTTTTTAAAAATGTGTTTTTCCACCTCCTATCTTATTAATATCTCATGCAAATGAGACTTCATCAGGGGCTGACTGTGGCAAAGTGCATCAGTACATGTTTTTATTTATCTTGGTAAACCTTTGGATTCAAGTTTGTGCATTTCTTATTGAAAAATACATTGTACTGCATTTAGCTCTTTTAAGCTCTCCCCTGCTGGCTACTTCATGTGTTTTCCGTTTTTACTTGACACACATCTCGCTTATATCAGCTCTGTTGGTGTCGCATAGCTTCCGTGTAGCAGTCATTTAATCTATGAGCTACTAAAACTCCCTGGGAGTAAACAAACACAACAGCTGTAAAAATCAATAACTCACGACAAGTTAGCAGATGCTGCAACTTTATCTGATGGACAGGCTCCCCTCCACAGCCTGCATCCAAGCAAAGTGAGCGGAGGATCCCAGTGTGAATTAAATCCTAAATTTAACATCCTTTTTTTGATTTCCAGAACGTTCCAGCTTCCTCCTGCTGTGCTGCATGTGTGTGAACATGTCCACAGACAAGACTGTGAACTGTTGTGCAGTCAACACCAGGTGGCTGTGTTATTTTGAGCAGAACCATATGTGACCTTTCTTTGTAAGTGTTGGTGTTGTCAGTTCTGTTTTGTGATATGACAAGTTGCATTTTTTTTGAAACAGGATGCACAGGATCCTGTATGTGAGGATAGAGGGAGATGTGTGGGACCGACACGCTGGAAATCAGACACATTTCTAGACTCCTTTTTTATGTGTTTGTATAGGCATACATGTTTATGTAGATCTGTGTCTTTCTCCAGTAAAAACCGTTAGCTTGCAAAGGTGCTACTGTCATAAAATATTAAAAGTTCCCTGGAGGCCTTGAGGTACATAAGCCAACTATTCTGGATTCATAAATAAAACTAAATGGATCAATATTTCTAGACTTTGGGGGTAACCTATGGCTCCACCACCTTCTGAGAGGAAGCTTTAAGAAAGGTTAGGTTTTAATCGAAGCCTTCTTCCAGTAAAAATAAGGAGAATGCATCATTTATCATCGTAACATAACTGAGACCCAGAAACAGGCCAACATGCTGTGACTGTGACTACAGAAACTTAGATTTTATGTCTTCTGAGATTGTCAAATTTAAAATAATAATAATACTGTCACAGAATTATTCCCTCCCAAACTTCTGAATTACTGTGCCGATACGAGCGCCGAGTCGCTTTTCCATCCAGAGGAAATGGAGAGCTGCAGATGTATGACTGATTTCTGAATTGAAAATGGGGTATTCATTCTCTTAACTGCCAAACCCACGTGGTTATTAATCAGCGTTTATTGAAGCAAAGTGCCAAAGCAGAATGACATATTACACTTGGACGGAAACCTCTCACGACAAACAAGACAAATGCAGTCATTTGCCTGTGGTTTGCAAAGCCATTATCTTGGCAGCATGATGATGATAATTATGATGCATGTTTTGGTTGTACAACCTGCCCCATCAACAATGACTCTCCAACAAATATATTCACATCGTGCATATCGGGACATTTGTCTCTTTCAGCAATGTGCTGCAAAGACAGTTACATGATGCACCTGTTCTGCCACATGGAGGTGATTTTTTTTCTTTTTTAACTTATGCAAGACTTTCAAAGCAATACTCAATAAGTAAATTAATTTCTCTTTTATTCTTGTGAATGTCAAGTAATTTTCCTCATGTTGTTTGACCTTCAGTATTATGACAGTAAAGCTAGTACTACTACTTTTGCATGAGTAGAATATAATTATTTTTTCTTTTACTTTGGGCATCACTTCTACACTTTGGTATAACAAGCATAAAAGCAAACACTCTCTGGAGTTGTTGAGTATGCCTACATGGCATTAAAAATAAATAAATATAGGATTTGGAAAGTATAGTTTTAAAATGCATGCAACCATCTTACTTAATCTGAAACTGAATTAAAGTGAACTCTTCCTTGTTTGACTATTGCACCAAGATAATGCAGTTGAGCTAATCCTGCGTGAAAGTGTTGAAAATGTCCTATGTGCTCTGCTCATGCCCCATAATTTCTAACGCAGAAGTAAAAGGGGAAGCTGATAGAGAGTAGAAGAAAGGGATGTGTGAAATGTTCAGAGCTATAAAATCGTCCTGTTCTGCGTTCACCATTGTTCCAATTTTACGCCACCAGGTAATCTAAAGATTTATCTGCCGGTTTGGTGTGCGGGATGATGATGGAGTAGTGTACATTGTTTGGTGAAAGGATAAGGTACTTTGGTATGATAGGTGACCCGACTGGGTCCTTCAGTCAGTAAATCAGACAGTACATTTCCCTCACGTGCAAGTATAGAGGGACCGGATGTCCTGATCGACTGAAACAGTAGCTCAGCTAAACAATACATGCAAAGGAACCTTTTATCTTATTTTTTTTAATGGTACCAATATCAGGTAGCATCTTTGGTGTTTCTCTGTCACCTTCAACACAAAGTTTATACTGCCACTTTTGATGTCATTTACTCATCAGTGTACAAAATAATTGGGTGTGATTTTTGACAACACATTCCAATTTAACAAACTGATTAGTCAGGTTGTAAAAAAAAAAGCTTCCTCCATTTGATTCTGTTAGTTAAATAATGATTTTGTAAGAGTCATACATGTTAGGTATTACTACAAGACTGGATTTTTTTTTTTTTTTTTGGTTGGATTAGTTGTCCTTTATTGACCTCAGTTTAGGATATATTTTAAGTTTTATTTAAGATTTTGAATGGATTTGTACTGCTGTGTTCACTTAAACTCATTCATGTCCACACTCCTCTCAGAGCACTGAGATCTTCCAGGGAGATGGTCTATAATATTCCCAGATCCAAAGGTGCTTTTTGTTCACTGCTTCCAGTCTTTGGAACAAAAAACTGTTGCTACATTCAAATCTTTTCTCAAGATTCATATCTGCTCATTGGTTTTCAATTTGAGCAGAACACGGACACCCTGTTAATATTTTATCATGTTTTTCTCTTTTTGTTTTGATGTGCATTAGTTATAATGTTTGAGTTGTGCTTGTAAAACAGTCTGGTTTTACAAGCAGTTTTTTTTTTTTGTTTTTTTTTAAAGTTTACTATAAAAATCAACCTGGCCTTGACTTTGACTGAAAACTGACTTATTTATGTTTTTTGTTTTGTTTTGTTCTCTGTTTTTCCTCACAAGGGGATTGATGCCACGGACACTGGACAGCCAGATCACATTAGAGAAGACTCCCAGTTACTTCGTAACCAGAGAAGCGCCCCAGCGGATCTCCAGCATGTCCCACGAGACCAAGCTGATCGTTGTGGTGCGTAACCCCGTCACACGGGCCATCTCGGACTACACGCAGACACTCTCCAAGAAGCCTGACATCCCTACGTTTGAAGAGCTGGCCTTTAAGAACAGGAGTTCGGGCCTTGTAGACACGTCCTGGAATGCCATTCGGATTGGGATGTACATCCTGCACCTGGAGAACTGGCTGCAGTACTTCCGCCTGTCGCAGATGCACTTTGTTAGCGGCGAGCGGCTGATAACGGATCCAGCGGGGGAAATGGGCCGCGTTCAGGACTTTTTGGGGCTCAAGCGAATAATCACGGACAAGCACTTCTACTTCAATCGAACCAAAGGTTTCCCCTGTCTGAAGAAGCCCGAGAGCAGCAGCCAGCCGCGGTGTCTCGGGAAGTCCAAGGGCAGGACTCACGTGCAGATTGACCAGGAGGTCATTGAGCAGCTGCAGGAGTTTTATAGACCGTTTAACATCAAATTCTATGAAACAGTCGGACAAGATTTTAAGTGGGATTGAATGTAAAGGATACGTTCTTCAAAGGGCTACCTCTGGAGGCACGTTACAAAAATATGAGGATGTCTTTAACAAATTATTTAATGAACTCTCTATAGGGTTCAGATTGTTATAAAGTTGTATACAAAACTCTAAGTTTCCATCACTCACTTAGTAAAAGTAGTTTATTTACTGACAAAAAGTATATAGCAACCTGGTTTCCTTCCAGTCAACATGAGCTCATCAGCAGAAAAAAAAATCATCACAAAGGCTTCCTGTTGTTTGATCACACCAGACATACCATGCCGACTTTCATGTTAATTATTTACATCGCTTACTCAGTCAACATTTCCTCTGAAAATGAACTGCCGTCTTAACTGTCAGAAAGAGAAGCCAAGGCGAACATCATCGCGTCGCCTCTGAATGTCAGATGAATAATAAAATCATTGTTGATTATCCTGCAATTAAATTTATCTCATTATTGCTGTCAAAAGCTATGAGCAACAGTGTCAGAGTCACTGAACAAATGTGCTGTAAATGAGAGGTGGAAAATAACACCTATCAAGGGAGCTGCCTTGACACTGACAAACATTTAACTTTTGTTGAACTCTTAATTTCAAGTATTTATTATTCACATATTATTTTCTTGTAGAAATGTTTAAAAGAATGCTGCCGTTTGTCGTGATGCTTGGATATAAGCATTATGAACCATATTGATGTTCCAGTGTGAAAAATCCCACGCAGTCTCCAACACATGATGAACACAAATCTTGATTTCTAATATTATTCAAACTAGATCACTTTTCCAGACTTTAGCTTTATTTATTAAACATAACCAGGAGATCCTGTAGCTTAAGTCTAACTATATAATGACCAGGGAGACAATCACATTTCCAGTGTGGTTTTTGTTTCCTCCAGTGTCTTATGAGAATTTTGTTGCTGGATCATAAATTGAGTTTTCTGTGCTTTTTTTTTTTTTGCCAGATCCAGGAGATTGTGGAACCAGTGCTAAATGTTACCGTATGTATCTCTGAAATGCCAGGGACCAATGACATTTCTCCCAAGAGTGATATCTCAGAAATATGCATAGCCTACAAGTTAAAAAAAAAATGTAATATACAATATAACCAGAGTATTGAAAATCAAAAGTTATATGCACCAAAGATATAAAGCCTGGAGGACCTGGATAAGATGCAGTGGGGTTTAATATTCTAACTATAATGTTACATATGTAGGTGGAGTATTCATCTACAGCTGCTGAGGACATTCAATGGAAAAAACAAGAATGTTTAGCAGAATAATTTCCATTGAGCCTCTTCACGAATAAAATGCTCCTTTCCAAGTGCTGCCATGCATGCCATTGATCTCATTAACTTCCACAATTCCTTTTTTGATTGATTTGATGGTGTCTCTCCTCTGAATAGCTCCCCATGCTAACCAGCTACATTAACCTCCTGAAATTTTCACCATGAAGCCCATCAGAGTTGTCACTAATGATTTTCACCAGTGCACCTGAAGTCCCCGGGAGAAAGGACATGGGAATAATTCAGATATGAAAGGAATCAGTCTGTGCAAGAAGTAATAAGGATAGAAATAATATAAAATCCAAATTATTTGCATGCAAATTTACACTATCTGACATGGTTATGTTTTAAAAAATGGCTTCAGCATTATAGATAAAGGTTCCAGTTGTGTTAGAAATTGCTGTATGTAGGTAGATTGAATGTCAAATCAACAACTCTAACTAAAATGAATATTGGTATTCACTACATGAAAGTAGTTTGAAAAGGTGGGCATCACTCTTCTGGCCAGCTGTCTAATTCTTTTCCCGCTCAATACAAAGGATTGTTCTGATTTTTCTGATTAAATTTGAAGGGCTGGTACTAGCAGACCCAGAAGACACTTGAAAAGGTGTACAAGCAATTAGAAAAAATAAACCAGACTAGAATCAACATGAGAGGGTGTAGAAGAGTCAGAAGGCCAATGAAAGACTGCTGCCAGTTTAGAAATAAAAGCTGCTTGAGCAAAAGTGTTACTAGCAATGCTGCAACCTCCTTGGTTTAAAAAATGGGTCTTGGATGCTCGTTCATGATTTATCACAAATAACCCCTCATCCTGTTGCACTGAGTTTGGTAACATTCTGTACCGAAACAGAGAACCTTACGAGAAAGTTCATCAGGTATTACGTTATGTAAAGTCAGGCATCCAATTCTTAGCATCTAATGTGAATTGAGACACTCGCCTCATACATTTCAACCAAATCAAAACATATCCAATCAACTTCTAAATATTGTGCTCCTTTTACATCATGAACTTAAAACTATTTTATTAATACATTTTCAAAACAGCTTTCAATAGTCGGTGCAATGCAGCGCTATCCAAAGCCAGTTTCTGCTTAAAACTTAACATTTTATCTTACAATGTACTTCATTGAAAGTTATTGAAACTGGTTAGGTTGATATTTTAATTGCTAAATCAGTTCTTGCATGATTGTAATGTGGAATGTGACTTTTTGCTGTTCGTGTTTCACTTTGCGAGTTTAATCCCCTGCTGCAAAGCTGTGATTTGGGTAGCCTTATCCAGTCACTCTTAGAATAATGTGCAAATGTGACAATGTGACCTTCCACATTAAGGAAATGAGGTATTCACTTGTTCTCCAGCTGGGCTCCTCCAGCACATGTCCGTTGGCCAGCAGCAGTATTTAAGCTGCCATTTGTGATATTCTCTATTAATATTTGATTAACCTGCCAGTGCTGTCTGCAGCTGCCCGCTACTTAGTGAGCCATCAGCAGACGCGCCAGTTTAGCAATAACTTTATCTCAGCTCAGTTAATTATAACTTCTCCCCAAGAATGCTGAGGGCTTGATTACCCGCCACACAGGAAAATCTTCTGAACACACACCATATGACATGCGATGAGCACTTTAATCTATTTTAGTCCTTCATATTGCTTCTTCCTGTGTGATTTCTGTCTTCAAACAAAAAGATAATAGGGGAACTTTTATTGGTAAATTTCATGTGCTCTTTGCAAATTTTCCTACCTTAACAACAACCACACCTGTCATGTCAACAGTGGAGATGTTGTGTATATTTTGTATTTACTCCTCATTATGAAGATACAAAGCATCACTGAACAACCAAAAGCTGTCTGACTGACCAGTTTAACCTTCACAGTAAATACCAAAGAACCTGTTGGTAAATGTCATGAACTTTGAAAGTTTCTGAGATAAAATATATTTCTCCCACTCATCAAAAATGTCTAAGAGCTAACACTGAAATCCATTTAGCCATATATTTCCCCTATTATTAAACAACAACCAAAAAAAAAAAAGACCCCAAAGGACTCTTAATGATGCTGGTTAAAAGTCTGTGAGTTGCAAACTCTTGACTGTAATCTGTGTTCTGAGAGATGCGTCTAAATCAAAAGAGCTGCAAATGTGAGCTGTCCTAGAAACGACATCAACTAAAGGCTGCTGCAAAACAAGAATCCATCAGTGGCAATAAAACAATAAGTAAATAAAACACTACAGATTATCTGTGTACCACGTTCGCCGTCATTTTCTCGCCTCACTTGACATTTTCAGATGGAACAGATCTCATCTTTGTTGCACGCTGGGATGCGCAGTTTTGCCAAAATGACTTCCTTTGTTTGTGAGGCAGATTTGAAGTATTTATTTCAAGACATCTCCTTGTCCCTCTTAATGAGCCAAAGTCATGTAAGATAATGAGGATGCTCCCTTTCTCCAAACGGACAATGAGAAGAGCAGATTTTCCTTTAGATGATTTGAAACTTGGCAGCCAGGAACTCTTCCTGAGGAAATCTCATTAAATACTAAAATGACATGCAAGCTAACCTCTATCTGCATCGATGCACCTTTTGAATATGTCATCAGTCCCGGGGGCTTCTTCTCGAACTGTCACTATGGATCTTCAGGTACTTCAAGCTGTTCCTTTTTAAATTAAAAGATGTACAAAAATGATGTATTTCTCCTGCAGATGCATTTTTTTCTTCAAACTGTAACAGTGCAAAGTTTCTCATTAAAGAAACCATGCATACTTGGAGAAGAACAAAAGCACAAATAAATGACTGCTGTATGTAGATGCACATGCACACCACTAACCTATGTAAGAACCTTTCCCCTCATCTCATTTCCTGTGGTCTGTTGAACATGCCTTACCTTGAGAAAAGGTCAAATGCAGATCGGGTCTCCAGGCACACAGTCATCTAATTAAGCGATAGACGTGGAAGATGCATTCAAGCTCCTGGGATATGGCTGTGGTTGGTAACCACCCTCTGGGCTAACAGATATATTGTTTCACATGTAAACAAGGAAGGGATTAGTATTGGTTTGTTGTCCTGCAAAACATAAAAATAACTCTGGCCTGTGCAGGACAGGGAGCAAATGGATTTTTTAAAAAAGAAATATAAGAAGAAAAGAAGTGTACAGCATCCTCCTAGCGACTGCTGCTGTCTGCAAGTAAATGTCATTTCAATAAAAAAAACTATTAAAACCAGCCTTTGTGCATTTTGGAAGTGTAATTAAAAAATGAAGGTGGAGAATGGAACTGTTATATTTTACTGACAAAACCCTGTTCGATTTAATTATATTTATATGGAGCCAATTCACAACTAAATGTCATCTCAGACTGTTTGATCCCAGCTGTGTCATCAAAGGAGAGGTTTCTTGAAGGTAGTCTAGCTTTGACTTTATTTACAAGAAGAATCTTGCAAAAGTTAAAAAAAAACACCCCAGATTACAATTTTTTGATTGTTCAGCAGGCTGCAATGCCTTTTTAAAGCTCTATGTGTGCCAGTCTAATCTTTCATGGGATGTAATGACTACATCAAAGTGTATTTTTGAATGGTTTTAGCACTTGACGGTTTGATAAAGCAAATCCTACCGTCGCATTGCTTAACTGAGAAACTGCAATCATAGACATGCATGATCTCTGTGGGACAGGGCTACTATGATGCCACTCACATGTGTGTTTTTATGTGCAGAATTGCTGTATTTCCTGCCCGTTTCCAGTTGCCAGGCAACTAGAGGGAACTCCATGGTCCTGGCCATGAGATGGTCAGGCACATACTCCCTATAAAAGGTGAATTATTGTTTTTACATTGTAAGCTTCTGATTAGTCAGTTGTGATACACAACCTTTGGTGATACAGTGATTTTTAACAGAGACATTAAAATGCCATCAATCTTCTCATCTCCATTTTAGTATGATGACAAATAAACATTAAATCTAGAATGTTCCACAGTTCCTTTAAACAAGTCTTTTGGCAGTGATTTGTGATTTATATCAGTCGATTTGTTTTTGGTTAGTACTTCAGCAGCCTCCCACTACTGCAATAGTTGTTTCATGTAAATTGTGTTTTGTTTGGAAAAAAAAAATACATTTAAAAGGCAAATTATAACAAGCAAACTGTTACGGAGGATGCAGTTTTGCAAGTCAAACTATTGTTCTGTGCTGGCAGCGGACCGAGCTCGACCCACCGCTTTATGTTAAAATGTGGGATCACAGAGGAAGTCAATCCGCTGTGCACGATCATGCCCATGAGATTGCTGAAGGGGAAAAAAAAGAAGGGTGTGCAGTGATAACAGACGCCCTCTCTGCGATGCCTGATAAATGCAGCCTGTCTGAGTTTGTAACTCAGATAATTAAGTGCTTACTCAACTGAGCAAATGTGGCTGGCAGCATGTTCAGGAGTGCAGCGCACAACAAGGAGCAGCACCAGATGACCAACACTCCCCAAACTTTTACCACTTATCTTTTTTTTTCTCCCCCAAATCCCATTAATTTTGAGCACCTGAAGCTCCCAGATCATTATGTTTCTCAGGTCTCAGCATGTAGTGAAAATGAATAAAACCATTAATGTTCACATTAATTTTAAAAAGTGGAAAACACATGTATTGGAAAGTTTATTCTGAACTCTAGAAACTACAAGCTATCTTTTTTTTTTCTTTCATCCTAACATGCAGGAAATAAAGTTCTTGTTTCTTTTGTATGTTAATAAATTAGCCCTTTCTATAAGATATTATTTCCTGCTGACATCTATTTATTGGGTGATTTTTACTGTAATATTCCTGTTTTTACTCTCATCTTTTGAATCAGTGCAGATTATATTTAAATTGTCATCAAAGAGGTTTTCTGTGTTTTCTGACTCGTACAGTGTTATTACAATTTCCTATAAACTTCAATGTAACGAGAGGCTCAAGAGGTAAGTAAAATGCATATTTTAGTTCACACTTGCATGTAATGAGATTCATTAAAGCTTTTCTGTTGTAGATGGTGAGTGCATATATTGTTTGGTTTGCAGGATGCTGAGAACTTTTCTTTCTGGAGAATTTTATTTTATTTATTTTTTTTTTTTACCTGCGTAAACTTTCTTTGACACCATATAGCCATACGACTAATATTATCATTGGAAAATACAGAAAAACATCCATTTACATACATAAATTGACTGAAAGACAACTCAATAATCCACAATGACCATAGCAACTACCAAACAGATGCCCATCTGTGACCATCATTCTCATGGTTTGTCATGGTGTACACTTTCTGACTTGAACATGTAGGGATTTACGGTATTGACATCATGCACAGGAAATGCTGAAAGCGTAGTGTTAATATGCTGATATGTGGGTGACTGATAGGGATTTAACATGCTTATGAGTCATTAACTCACTGCTGATTTAAAAACGATTTTCACAATTTTACAGAATCCGAACCAGTTTCTGTGTTGTATTTAAATATTAAAAAATCATGTTCTTTGACTTGTTGATCAATTTTGCTAATTTGTGTTGCTTGTTTAAACGCAATTAGGAGTGTTGAGGATGAGCTTTATGACAGTATCGTTAAGGAAGTGAAAGTTTAGCGCAGCTATGTTCGCTGTGTAAATGCCATCAGTGTCAAACATTTAAAAATAAGACGCTCTAAATTGATATATTGCCTCATTAGCAATAAAAAAGGAAATCATCTTTGAATATAACTGTTATTGTGAAGCTAATATTCTTGTTTTGGAGAACAAGAGGCAATAATTAGAGCAAATGCAAAGCCACTGAGGTTGCATCAGCCTGCCTGGATAGATTCTCCGATGGAAATGATCACAGATTGTAGCAAAGCTTTTTGAAATCACACTGACTCCACTACAGTGTAATGTGACTCATTAAAACATTTCCATTGTGTCATTACTTTCACGCTTTCAGGGAAAATGGGCTCATTCAGTCAGTATCAGTGCATCTCCCTCTCTTATCTTTAACCATCCCCCCTTTCAGCCAGCTTCCACCCCCAACCCACACATTAAATATTTTAAGATATTTCCAGCTTTCTCCAGCAGCTCTCTACTCTGATTACTCTTCCTCATGGAGTTTCATCGTTTGAGTTTGCAACATACCTCTTTCCTCTGTGGAGAGAAAAAACAAATCTGCATCTACACTTAAATTTTCCAGTGGTTTCAGAATCAGAGTCCAAAACTGGGAAATTGCAGTGTTACAGCAGCATTGTAAAATAAGAGAGAACAAAGGTAAAACACACATAAAATATAATAACACTATAATAATTACTAACACTTCAAAAATAAAAGTCCAAGTCAATAAGAAATCCAAGATCAAAAACAAAGGTGCAGCGGCGTGTGAAGAAATGAGGGAATGTAAGAAGCAAGTTAACCGGTAGTGAGTCCAGAGTCTGTAACAGAGAGGAACTATTGTGAAGTGTAAAGATTTCTAGTAGTGTTTTTTGTGACAGCAGAGCTGGATGAGTCTCTGAAGAAGAAGAAGCTCTGCTGTCTGTTCATTTTGTAGTGAAGAGGGTGGTCAGGACTATCCATGGTAGATAAGTTTGTCTGCAGTCCTTCTCTCCCCACGACCTCAAACCTCTCAGCCAATCACAGAGCCAGCTTTTCTGATCAACTTCTTAAATCTCTTCCTGTCACTGACTCCGATGCTACTCCCCCAGCAGATCACAGCGAAGAACAAGACGTTGACCACAACAGACTTGTAGAACATCTCTACCATCCTGCTGCACATGTTGAAGTATCTGAGCTTCTCCTAGAAATAGTCGGCTCATCACCTTCTGTTGCACAGCCAGGTTGTTGATCTTCCCGTCCAGTCTGATGTCAATGTTCACACCCAGCTACTTGTCTATGTTGCTTCCCAGGATGCAAAGGGGCTGTGTAGGCCTCTCTGATCTCTTCCTCCTGAAGTTGATTACCATCACTCTGGTCTTTTCAATGTTCAGCATCAGTTATTTTTAGGTTTTTGTTTTTGTTTTTTTTTATAAACCCGTTCACGCCGCACTCCACACAATTGTTCACCACCATTTTCCTGTACTCCCCCTCTGGTCCACCACTGATACACCCAACCACCACACAGCTGTCACGAACCTACTGCAGGTGGAACGTACTTGTATTGTCCTGAAAGTCTGTGGTGGATAAGGTGAACATGAAGGGTGAGAGTTCCCTGTGGAGCTCCTACATCACTCACCACCCTGCCAGACAGAGCACTGTCCATACAGTCAAACTGTGACCTGCCTGTCAGGTAGTCAGTGACCCAGGAGATGGAGGGCAAGCCAACAACCATCCCCCGCAGCTTATCACCCAGACACAGAGACTGGACAGAATTGAATGCACTGGAGAAATTTTTAAAAAAAGTGATTCTCACCATGCTGTCAACACCATCCAGGTGTAAATGGGCCTGCTGCAGATTGATGACGGCATCATCCATCCCCATGGGAAGCCAGTAGGCAAACTGTAGCAGCATCAGTTGGGATAAGGCCAACCTCTCAAACACCTTCATCTCTTGAGACGTACCTGTTGCTCATTCAAACAAGATGAGATCAGCTTCTTGGGGACAGGGACGAGCCAGGACGTCTTCCACATCACTGGGACCTTCCTCAGGCTTAGGTTAAAGAGATGCTGAAGAGCTACAGACAGCTAGTTGGCACAGTTCCTCAGAACCCTGGCACTGATGCCATCCGGGCTAGCAGCTTTGCATTGATGAAGTCTCTCCAACTGCTTCCTCACCTGATCAGCAGTCACAGTCAGGCGGGTGGATGGGTCATCTGCATCCATGGGTGGATGAGGTGAGAGAGAGAGAGTATGGTAGGGGATGGGGGAATGAGCCCTGCAGGTTCATTACAGAGAAGTGGGAGGGAAGGGGTGAAAGTACTGGAGGCTGAGAGAGTGTGGGGGGTGGAAGTGATGGGGTGGTGGGGAGTTAAACTTGTTAAAGAATGTGAGAAAAAAAAGTGCCCAATGCTGTATAGTCTGTATCTGCAGCGAGCATCAGCCAGCTGAGTCTGCCATGAATGTGAATGCCTGGAGATCTTACATTTCATGGATAGCTTGACGCAAAAAATAAAACGTGTTTCTTCAGTCTGTAGTAGAGATTTAGTTGCAAAATTAGACCTTAACACACTCACAGGAAACAAAGCAACAGTCAGGCTCTGCCCAGTGCAAACAACGCAGCATGTTAACCTACTGTGACTCACCATATTACTGTTAGGAACTGAAACACTACTTTGAAATAATTTATAGCTGTTATAAAATGCATTACACTAAATTAAAATGCATCACATTGAGCTAGTATGTATATACTAATGCACAAAAAGTTTTTAAAAATAGATTGGTCCATAAATATTGGTGTCTCAGAGCAGGTGGACATGTTTAGACATGTTTTCCTGCTTTCCTAAGAGCATTGCAGCCTGACACTGTTAGTCCAGCCCAAAGACTGTGTAAAAAGGGCCAAATAAATCCCGTCCAATTTCACTCATAGGTTTTCTGAAGAGTGCTTTTAAAGCTCCCTTTCATCTTCCTAGTGCTAGAAGGAAGTGACATACCTGGGTTTTAGACTTCCTGGGGTTTCCCAGGAAGTCTATTTTTTGATTTTTGTTTTTCTTTTCAACAATAAATAATCCACTTCAAGTCAGAAAGTGCACAGGTATTAAATCTGAGTCTTGGACTCAATTTCACCTTTGTTTGAATGAATATACACTGATTTGTAAATATAGATGTGAACCCTGCGTCTATTTTCATTTCTCCGCAGCTGGGTTATTGGCTACATACAAGACCTGGTTGCATGAAAACATGAAATAACCAAAAATATGATCATTAATAATTTCACTAACCAATATCTTTTAAAGAAAAAGGGAAAAGAAATACATTATATGGACATCTTGACATTGCCAGAATTTGATTTTCATTTAAGGGACTCTTAAAATATTACTTTTACAGTGGTGTAGTAGAGAGACAAATAAGACATAGCAGGGCAATAAAAAATTACTGTAACACCTATACTAAGTATAAAGTTAGCACCCGAAAGATAAAAAAGGGTTAGTGTATGGCCCTGCATTTATGAGTTTCATTTAAGTATGCTATGACAGACTCCAAGTTTATGTCTTCAAGAAGCTGATTATTCAAATCAGAAGCCCGACTGATGGCTTAAGGTTTGACATTTGAAGACAGTTAATAGCTGATTTGAAAAAAAAGCATGCTTTAAATTTTCTACAAGTTGCTAGGTAGTAGGAGGAAGATGCTCTGCAGCACCAGTGGTAGGAAAGTGTGTATAATGGGAGACATTCAAACATGCATTTTTCAGAAAGCCGGAAAAAAATGTTATCAGAGCATATTGATTGCCAAGTCACTTCATTCTGAATTGATTGGAGGAACTCAAAGACAACCTGGAATTCTTGAGTCAGAGGCATGATTGAATACCCACAGCACACACATTTTTAACAGCTTTTAACACTATTCTTTATTTGAATTATGTATGTTAGTATTATTTTGATCATGACACCCTATCTGTGTTACACATTGTGTTCCAGGTAAAATTTGTGTTGTTGCCGAGTGCAAGGGTACTTCACAAATGTCATCCAAATGTCAAGTGTTCAATGACGGACTCCAAGTTTATGTTTAAATACCTTTTTGTGTGTGTGTGTGTGTCTGAAATAAAAGCCGTTTACAGATTTCCCAGAGTTGGGCAGTCAGCTGCAGCAATAGCTGGGTGTTTAAACAGTTTTGCTTATCATTCTGATTTTTTTTCTCACTTATGTATGCTATCCAATTCATAAACATGAAAAAGAATAATAATCTTAAGTGTAGACAAACTGAAGAGGGAGGTCTTGTGACATTTATGTGAAGGAGTTGAGCAGAAGCAGAGCCAAGAAATTGAAAAGGTAATCAATTTCTATATTTCTGTGGCTGGTATTATTGAACAAGCTCCTCCTGTGTTGCTAGTAAAATAAAGGCTACTGAGTTAAACAGATCTGCTTGTGTGCAGCTCTAAGGGAATCTGTCCTGCTCCTATTAGACTACGTTGGTAATTACTGAAATGCACATTTGTATCTGGAGGCCCTCACCTGCAGGCCTGGACACTTCCATCTGCAATGTTTATGATTTGTGACCAGATCAGTTTCCCTGGTTGACTAAATATGTCCTAAAGGGTTTATTATAGGGGTTTTAGATTGATTTCAGGTTTTTTTTCCTTAAACAAAACAAAGTGTGACTAAGCATGCCATCAGATGGTAGACATAATATTTGGAGGATTTTCTCAATCACACCAACACATCCTCTACAGAGGAAGATGAACCTGTGGACTTTATGATAGTGAGGTCATGATAGTACTTCAAAAGTTTGATGGCAGCAGAAGTCAGGGGATGGATCCATCCTGAGTTCCTGAAGACTCTGCATGTCATAGGGCTTTCTTTCTTTGTTGATATATCTCTGCAAACTTGCATGAACATCATAACAACGCCTCTGGATTTGCAGATTGGGGCAGCAGTATCCCATCTTAAAAAACAGGACTGGAGGGTGTGTTCCAGTAACATGGGAATGACACTTCTCGGCCACCCTGGGATGCTTGGAGAAGAGAAGCAAGTGTAGAGTGCTGGGGAAGAAAGTCCATTTAACAGTCAAACCTCAGATTCAGGAGGAGCTATATGAGGAGCTCTGGATCAGCTCTATGCCCTCATAAGTTTGCTGAACCACTCAGCAGATCTTTTGTGAACTGGAAAAGGCATTTGATCATGTCCCTGAGGATATTCTCTGGAAGAGAATGAGATACCGGGTTCATCGCTAAGTATGCTCCTTTGGAGCATACTTTGAGTATATCCAACCATCAGGAGCCTCTCAGGCTGATCCAGGACATAATGGACATATTATATCTCTCAGCTAAACTGGAAGCTCCTTGGTATCTGCCCAATTTACCTTTTTTAGATTTGTTTATTTTTTAGGGTACTTGGGTGAAGGGAGGCAAGTAGACTAAGAATTTCATTCCATTGCATTAATATTTTTCACTGTGTATGTGACAATGAACTTATTGAGAAGAACTGGAGATGTTGGTTGGCGAGAAAGAGGTCATGCCCCACAATCCTGATGGATGGAAGGGACTTGGGGGTTTACAGTTGTACCTGTTTTTTTTTTGTTGTTGTTGTTGTTTTGTTTTTTTTGTTGTTTTTTTTTTTTGCTCAGGTTAATTTTTTTTCTTTTATTTGAAACACACAGATATAAGCAAAGTGTCTATTTTCTGAAAAGGTTTCTTACAAATATTACATCGAGAAACTCAATTTAGGTAAAGGAAAAATGTTAAGGAAGAAAGTGTTCATCTATGATATGGGGAGAGTTTTTCCTTTAGAGTTAGATAAATTCAAGATCACAATTAAGGTTGTTAACTGTGATCCAGTGGTATCAAAAGAAAAAAGTGGTTCCAGTGGTATCAAAAGAAAAAAGTTGAAAGAGTAAACAGAACCTAAATGATATTTCAAGCAGTAAATATATCTACTGCTTTGCTTGGAGATGGAATATATTTAATTTACCATTTGGCTGTAATAGTGTTTGAGTGAATTCATGTAGCTGATATCTGAGTGGAAATTTCCACTGCACTGCAATTTAGTTCACCACACAGTTACTGGTTTTATGGCAGACATTTAAACTTTGACAGCCAGATAAGATTTTGCTGTGAGGAAATTACAACTAACCTTGCAAGGAGTAGTAGGTGATCTGTAATTATGGACACTTGCATCATTTTCCCACCATTCAAAGTGATGTGCTAAGAGCTGAAAACGATGTGTTAATGTGCCTTCAAGACAACAATCTGCAAGCTTGTCATTGTGTTGGTAAATGGCAGAAAATCACCCATTTAATATTAGATTTGAACACTTATCTTTTTCTCGGAAGCTCAGACACTTTAATGCAAATGATTTCAAACAGTCACTCAAAATCTGAGAGAAAAGGTAGCTGGCTGTTTGAGGCTTTCTCTCTCAGGCTTGCAGTTTCTGGAGACATTTATGGTTAGGTATATATGCAGACAACAAAGAATTAATCTTAAATGGGTGACAAGTTGCACTACAAGAGAGCAGAATGAAAAAGGATTACTAATGCTTGCTGACAGAACTGGGACTTGCACTGAGCTCCATTGGAATTGTCAGCCTGAGTGTCTTACAACTTCAAAGTTTGACTGCTGAATTATTAAAAATGCTCTATTAACAATGCTCAGTCTGAAGCAATTCAGTTAAAAACATTTCGTATAAATGAAGTAACAAGAACACCATTGCTAGTGCATTATCATCTGCTTTGATAGCCAAACACTTTGGACCATGATACATCTGTATGTTAAGAGGCAATGATTAAATGACTCAGAGACTGGTCTTCAAACTTTAATCATTCACTTGATAATGTGTTCCGTGAATAGCAGAGCCTTTATATTGACCTTTCTGAACTCTTTAGGAAATAAATTCTGCTCTTAAAAGGGCAGCAAACACATCTCCCACAGATCTGGAGTGTGGCGCTGACTCTTCTTCAGACTGAAGATGTAATTTTTTTTTTGTTTTTAGTTTTAGTTTTATCACTGTACTTGTGTGGATTTTAAATGACCGTCTGCAGAAGTCAAGTGATGACTTATCACAGAGTCAAAACCAAGTATGTGCAGATAGCTGTTATCTTTTTTTCTTTCTGTTTTTTTGAAGTTGTGCTCGCACTCTCACAGAGTCTAAAACCATTGTTCGGCTTTGAAGTGAATGTCGTCTTTTTAAAACACAAACACTTTCATACTTTTTCAAGGAGCTCAAGCTGAAGGTTTCCAAATGTGTTTTTCTCTCACTCCCACTTTTGTGCTGCATCTGGAAGCAAGAATGAGAACAAAACCGAATGCTCTGAAGGTATTTTAGAATTCAAGGATTTGGATCCGTTTTCTTTCAGAGGTCACACAATTGTCACCACCGTCAGCTACATGTGCTGCAAAGATTTATAAATGCTAGTTTTATATTTAAATAAACTTTAGGAGATGAATCAGAGTTAAATATTTCTTTCTTTTTCTACCTGTCCGTGAGATATTGGTATGATGGTGAACAAATTCCACATCTTCATCAAAAATTTAAACACACATAAAGAGACAAAGGTTCCTGCTGTAGGAGCCAAATGAATGATCGATAACAGATTGATAGTGTTTGAGCTACACCTCTGCAATGTTCCCAACTGCTCCCATCTGCCACAGTGTAGTTCATTACAATGCAGCATGCTTTCTGACTGAGTTTTTGTGCCCAAATGATGATGTTATAAGAAAACTGTAAATTGAGAATGATAGTTTTGTGTAGTGCTGCTGCTTCTTTACTGACAAACAGCTGAGATTGTTGAGTTAGTTATAAGGTCTTGTTTTGGTTAAACAGACAGCTAACGCTGGTACTGTAGGAAAATTAAGACTTCAAGAATGCTATACAGATCATTAACGTGTAGAAAAGTGATATTTTTGTCTATTTTAGCAATGTGTCGCTGATATTCAGTAATTATTGGGAAACAAAAATACAGATCACAGTAAATTGGACTGCAAATGAAATACTAAATCTGTAAATTTATTGTCTCATTGGACATTTTAATCAGCATTAAAAAATAAATTGTGGAATTAAAAATGGATTAGTTGCTAAGCAATGTAATTTTAAAATCTATTCTGCAAATGCATTTTCAAAATAAAATAGCTGATTTTGCAAAGTTATTTCAGAATACATTTTCTATTCATTGTTTGAAAGAGTAATTGAGGATCGCATTTTCGTTTCCTTTTCCCTGCAGCATTTTTGAAAACAGATTTTCCAAATTGTTCACCTTTTCCATTTTAATTGTTTAATCTGCTTTTCTTTGCTCAAAGCTCAAAGGGGCCATGAAAATGACCATAGGTTAAATTAAAAAGGTAAATTATTTAAAATACCCAAATTAGAAAATGATCTGAAACTAGGAAACGAAGTAACCCTGTGAAGTCCCTGAGCAGAAATATATTCTTAAATGAATTGGTAAATTCTGTTTTAAAATGCTAATAAAACACATTTATTTAGAGCATATATTAGTCAGTCTGCAGTCCAGTAACACCCCTGCGGTTCTCCATAAAAACTAGGCGACTGGTACTGCAACAGAGCATCCCTCTTTAGCGCTTTAAGTCATGTAAGTGACGTACCAGCAGGATCCAGTGATTTAGCTAATTACCACTCCAAACTACCACTGCCCCCAAGTGGTTTAGTAAACCACTTTTGCTGTTTGACAACCTCCAATAAATAGAAGAAAATGGAAACCAGAGTAAGTACTGGAGTGCCCAAAAAGAACAGCCATGTTGCTCAGGAAGCCAACAAGAACATGCCCACTGTTTGTCAATCAAAGACAGGTTTGCTCCCATCTCCTTCAGCTGAACCCCGCCAAAATATCTGCAGAGCTGCTGTCAGACATTTACGGCAGAATACACTGCTTAACATGTCAGCTTGGCAGAAAAATAAAAAATGACAAAGATGTTGTGTTTAGTTGACGCTGGATTAATACAAATGGGTGCTTGCTTCACTAAGCTCGTTAGTATGATGATTCTGGGTGAGGAAGTGATACTGGCTAGCCATATGTTGAGTCGACTGTTAATCAATTATATTAGAAATAAATATAAACTGTCCTGGTATGGCACAAAAAAATTCACACCCTCTCACAACTAGGTGATTGAAACCAAAACTGTTCTTTGAACCAGGCTGTAAATATGTTTATTTCTCCTCTAAAGTTGGACATTTTAACATGGAAGTCAAAGGAGATTAACTCGCTTTTGGAGCCGACCTAGTGGCCGGTCGAGGAACTGCAACAAATCTTAGTTCTGCATGAGACCCAATGCAGAAGTTAGATGGTTAGTGCTTGTGTGCAACTGAGCAGCCTGCCTCACAAATTATATCCCAAAATGCACTGCAGATGAAGCTGGTCACAGAGGTCACATGACCAGAATGCATCTCTTGCTATGTACCATTTTGTTTGTGGAGTTAACAGCAAGCAAAGAAAACAAACTACATTTTGAAATTCTTCTTCTTCTACAATATAAAGTAAATATCTTCTTTTTACAGGTGCAGATTTTTATACTATTTCTAGTAGTATCGACAACTTAGTTTCCAGCCTGCTCTGTAATAAAACAAACTTATTTATTTACTTCGATCAGTTAAGTATTTCCAAATATCACAATTCATTCTGCAGCCTTGTTGGTTTTTGTTTGCTCAATGTGTTGTTGGCTTTGCTCACAAGAATATTCCACTTGAAGCTGTAGTACTAGTCTTTTAAAAATATCTCTAAGAAAGCGACAGTTTAAATAAAGGGATGTAGAAACTGACTGTTCCTGTTTGTCTTTCTGCCTTCCTAAACCAATATACTGTCACTCCTATCTCTGAATACACTTGGTTAGGAACCCCAGCTGTGATATTCTACAGCAATGCGAACATGTTTAGTGTCATTATTCAGTAAAGCAGAGCAATTTGAATAGAAATAAGCTGCACGTACAAAATCTGATAATGTCAGCATTTAGCACAGTACTTTCACCCAAGAGACTAAAGTTTCCCTATTTACATTTTGTTTTTGTTTTTAAGAGTCCTGAGCTGGAAAGGATGCATGTCAATGAGGCTTTCCAATAAAGGCTGAATGGACTTGTGAGGAAAAAGACCAAGTTTGAACCTTTTACACAGTTCTTGTCCGGGGCCGTGGGTTGTACTTTTCACATGGTAAAATTTTAATTCTGTTGTTTTGTCCATTGGCCCGTATTCAGACGGTGGCAGACAGTGCAGCAGCAAGCATGATAAGGAAACATAGGTTTATGGTCTCTGAACAGAAAACTGGTGCAATCATGTGAGGAACAAAAAAGAAAAAAAAACAAAACAAGATAAATTAAAGTCACAGAAATGATCCCGCATTGCCACTGCGACAACTCAATGTTTTCTATCTTCCCTCAAGCTAAAAACACATTAGAGCAAATAAAGGGGAATGATGTGGGTGAGCAGATGTGATTCATGGGGCCAAGCAAACAGTGTGTCCTATAGTTGCTTGTTAAATGTTCCGAAAAGGGATAGTGGCCTTTCAAAAGCCTCCCAACTCTCTCATGCATTCTCGCGCTGAAGGGAGCTGAGCTGCTTTGCCAAAGACTCCCAAGACAGAGCGATGTGTCAGAACCTGAGCCCCACATGGTTCATCATGTAAAGGTCACAACTATTGCTGGACGGTGGGTCTGATGAGCACCCGGAGAAATGGACTATGTGAAGTTGAGACATTTTCAAACATTTTATCCACCATTGCTGCATCGCGTGTCTGTACTTTGAAGATGGGTCGCCTGATTCTGGAAAACTGAAAACATAGGCCAAATATAGTCTTTTTTATATATGTATATATGTTACTGGCATCGTGATATAACTTCTGCTCGTGGAAACATACAAGGCAGTGTTTGTGAGTTGCTGTACGTGTCCTGGTCAAAATAGATTAGAGTATGATAACGCTCTGCAGGGGTTATGAAATGTCACTGAATCAGCAATGTTTGAAATCAGACGCCTTCAGCTGCACTGCCTTCAACTTCAAAGGGAATCAGTGCAGCATTGGAGTTTTTGATCATTAGAGACAATTGATCTGATGTGTTCAAAGAATGTTCGCGCTTTGGGCGTCTCTAAGAACCTTTTTCAAACAACCTGCCATTTATTTTCAGCAACTGTCAGTCTGACACAGTTTGAGGAATAAATCTGTCGCGCTGGGACTTTGCAATTAGGGTGTTAAGAAAATGCATGCCTTTAAAGTGATTTTACAAAAACTTTGGACAAATTTATCCTTGTTCAGGCAATTTAGTAGCAATTCTTACAGGTGCTGCTGCTCCATTTTGTCAGTGGAGAAAAAAAAATCAGCAGGTGAAACAGATGTGCTGGAAAAAAAATTACTTTTGAACAATCTGCTGAAACTTTTTTAATACTCAGAGCGATAGAAAATCTAAAAAAAAAAAAAAAAAAAAAAATAGATGCCTTCATTTTCACTGTGCCTTTTTTGACACAATCTGAGAAGTATGTTTGCTAAATCACACCAAGCTGTGTGAGAGCTGATTTGAGTTAAGGTTGGTGTGTGTGTGTGTGTGTGTGTGTGTGTGTGTGTGTGTGTGTGTGTGTGTGTTAGCACAGTACTCGGTGGAAAATCAGTTCTTGCTTTAGTTCTGCATGTGGATCATTTTATTGATCGCGTGTTTTCATATTTAGTTGAAGGATTGTGTTTTATCTGAAATTAACCATTTTTTTAACAGTGGGACAGAACTGTGATCTATAAAGCAGCTGAAACAGAGCCACTTGTACCCGGCTTTAATAAATCACTGACATTGCTTATTACGAACATGTGGTGTTTAACCACATGCAGTAAAACTTTTACTTTTTCCTGCATTTTGACCTATTTTGTGGCTGCTGTTTTTGTTTAAGACACTAATCTTAACTTTCCTTAATTAATGTTCGGTAGTCTGGTATAAACATTAAGAAAGCAAATATGTATGTAGTTAAAAGTGTGTATGGTTCCACCTTGAGGGCACCTACGAGGAGGTCTTGAGGTGCGAAACAAAATAAAAACAAGAAAAGTAACAAAAATTCTGAAAAATAAAAGAAAGAAAACTCAAAACATTTTCAAAAGACATTTCAGAAAGTCACGTTCCAGTCTGTCAACTGTAGGCTTTCTTAATGAAACATTTGACTTTTAACATCTGGCTCTCGTTGACTTATTGTTATTTGTCTCATAAGCTTCATTTCTTTTGTTTTCTTGCATCCATCCCTGCACTTCAAGCGCACAAAGTGCAAAACAACATGTAAAAATCTGGGATGTGAGTAAAAAAGGGCTGGTAACATCAACATCTCAGTGCTCAGAGGGATCTTAGATGAAATAGCTCAGAGAGGATTGTTGTCCATCTTTTAGACCTAAGGGGCATTAATTTAAGAGAGGACATGTAGGTTTTAAACATGCAGTAGTATTTTCAGAAAGAGATGAAGTCGGTCCGCTCCGCTGCCAGCAATGTCAGATTAGTCTGGTTGAATTCAGCTCAGCTACATGTTCAGCCAGGCGGTGTGTTGGATCTCTTCTGGAGGCTCAGAGAACCTGCAGGCTCTGTTGCCTGAGAGTCTTCTCATGTCCAGAAACAAAGAGGCTCTGGCAAACTCCCTGACAGTTGTATCATCATTGTTCAGCATGTTCAGAGGGTAAGACCGCCTGAAGGGATTGTATAATCCACTCCACAGTCTGGCCACCAGAATGTTTAACTGCAGTGGCTGTGAATGAAAACGTCTAAAGTTGAATGAGTTTGAGCCACACAGTGATAAAAGACAACGTTTTATAATTTAGCACAATTCTGATGAGAACTCTGGTCACAAAAGCTTTCAGGTGCAGAAGGAGATGCCTGTGTTTGTTCAAACTGAGTGGAGTAACTTTCATTTAAAATAAATATGCAGATATATTAAAAGTGATGTGAATATTTATATGTCATCACACAAACCGGTCTGGTGTAAAATTCACAAGTCTTGGCTGTAAGAATCAGCAGCTCTTTGCCAGAAAACCAGTCTCACACAAGCTGCTCATTTACTCTGGCTTCACGCTTCTGATTGCACAAGTGTTGAGATTTTGCAGAAGGCATCGTGTGCTCGGGCTGTTTTTTTTTTTCTTGTTCTTTTTCTCCAACACCTGGTGAACCTCAGCCGGCTGACTGAGCTTCACACAAAGAGGAATCAAGAGGCCGAGTGGACAGAGTGGGCTGAAATGGCGTGCCCAAAGTTCACGGATCACTTTGTTAAGAACTGTGTGAACCTTCTTGAGTAGGAGAGCATGAAAAGTGGGCTTGATACTGACTAATTCTTAACATCAAGCACTCAGAGACAGTTTTCATGACTGACAATGCTGGGTGGGCAAGCTCTGTGGCAACTAGGGAAGATTTTGTCTTAAGTAAATGACAATTAAATATCTAATTTTTTTTTTTAAATTCTCAGCAATGACAATCGACAGAAGTCTGTTTCCATGCAGAGAAATTCAACATGAGCTTGTTTTTCACCGTAGAAGGAACCAGAATCTGCTGGTGCAAGAATTAATTAGTTATTTGTTCTTTTTCATATTACATCCCTCATATGGATTTCTGAAGGCAAGCAGTCATCATCAAGTTCAATTAACCATGAAGTCAAGGAAGAAACTGCAGCATTTAAGGTTTCATTAAATAGTATTGTGAAATCCTCAGCTAACCTCCTAATCATTTTGTCTTTTGCAAATGGGCTGTGAAACTCCTCTGTTTATTAAATAAACACAAACTAGAGAAAATACATGCAAACATGTGGTCAGGTGACGTGACAAATTAATATTGCTGATTTGATAAAATGAGCAAACCTGTTGCTAAAATAAAAATCGGTTAACAATTACACAGAGTGGCAACATTTATGTCATGGCTCACATTGTACATAAATGAAACTGTTTGGACATATAGACATTTCCTAATACCTAAATGTCAACAACTGGAACTCTGTGGGTATTCATGATTTATTTGGATATTGAGTAATATTATGATTGAACGTCCACCCATCAAGTACCGTTTATCTGAGCTCAGGTTGCAAGGCAGCAGCCTGGGCAGGGAAGGCCAGAGCTTCCTCTCCCCAGCCATCTTCTCCACCTATTGCAGGGCAAAACCAAGGGGTTTCCAAGCCAACCAAGAGATATAATCTCTCTAGTGCATCTTAGGTTTTTCTTGGGGTCTCCTCCTGGTAGGACAACCCCAAGACACCTACCCTTCAGGGAGGCTTCCCAAATACATGCCTGGGCCACCTCAACTGGTTCCTCTTGATGTGAAGGAGCAGCAATTACTCCAAGTCTCTATCGAATGACAGAACTACTCATCCAATTTCTAAGGGAGACTCCACCCACCCTACAGGGGAAGCTCATTTCAGCTGTTTGTACCCACCTTTTCTTTTTTTTTTTTTTGGTCACTACCCACAGTTTGTGACCATAGGTGAGGGTCGGAACATAAATGGACCAGTAAACGGAGAGTTTTGCCTTTAGGCTCAGCTCCCTCTTCACCCCACCAGACCACTACAGAGTCCACATTACTGCAGACACTGACCTCCAGACACTTAAACTCCTCCACTTGAGGAGGAAGCTCACTCCCAACCTGAAAAGGGCATCCCAGATTTTTTCGGTTGAGAACCATGGCCTCAGATTTGAAGGTGCCAGTGTCATCAGAGTCTACTGATAACCAGTAGAACCACGTTGTAAAAATCAGCATCTCACAGATCCACGAAAAGCAGGGATGAACTCCTGAGTTTCAGGAGCAGAATCTGTGACAAAGGGCACGCCCCACTCCTACCTGAAAGGAATCCGACTTATCACCAGTGATGCGAACCAAACTGTTTCACCATTTGTAAAAGGACTGAATAGTCCAGAGCAGCAGAACCAGTGTCCCATACTCTCATAGGACCCACCACTGGAAGCCCCAATGAACAGAGTCGAATGTCTTTTCCAAGTCCACAAAGAACAACATTATTGCAGTATGTTTATTTAATAATGGATAAATGTATTAAATAGGCTTTTAAAAAAATGCGATGCTTTGCAAATTATTTAAACTCTATATACCTAGATGAAAACAATAATTTTTAAAAATCAATCATGTATACCCACTTCACAGGATCATGAGGTTCTGCTCCAGCCAATCCCAGGACACCCTGGACTGTATGCTACTCCATTACCTACCACCGTTTGGCAATTTTAATGTTTTTTCATGAAACTTCCAAATGTTTAAGCCCCAGATGAACCTCCTCTGTCAACTCTTCAGCTTACTTTTTACTAAGTAACATAACTTCTCCAAACTCTTGTCATATAGGTCCCAAACTTTCTAAAAATGTGTTGCAGCAATCAAATTCAATACAAAGACATATTCTTCCAAAAACAAGTTCTCATTTTTTACCACTTGACATTTCATATTCTTGTATTCTCAACTATTGTGTTTGAATTATTTATAAATCTGGATCCTGCCTTTAATTTAGATTTAACATGCGCTTTTGGAAACAATACAAGGGATTCATTTTGTATTGTTTTGTAAATGCAAACACTATAACTGACTCTTCTTTGTTAAGTCTCTTTTAAGAGCATAAGAAAAGAGAAAGTACTTCTTTGCTCTACTGCTGTGTTAAAGTTCATAATTCAGCAGACTTTGATAGCATTTTCATTGATGTTTAATAATTAATCTGGGTTTCATTATAGAGAAATGAATGCTGGGTATCTGGTAGAAGATTCCTTTGAACTGATGTGTCCAAGAGGAGCAGCATCATGTTTTACATAATTTATCAGAAGTATAAAGATGTAAGGATGTTGAGAACAGCCTTCAGAGGTGCATTATGTGTTCCTGTAAAGAAAAGAAAAGAAATATCCTCGGGTGACAAATTGCTTTGTATTTTTAGAACTAAATGAGATTTTCTAATTACTGCTGATTGATAATTTAATGATAATTACCTTTAATGGCTGTACTTTTTCACAAAACGTAGTACATGAGGTCAAGAATCAGCAGCTCTGCTGAGAAGTCAGATTTCTATTCACAAGGCACTAATTATAGAAAGTTTGTGTTTTTAGTTTGTGTGTAACCTTAAACACATCATGCGTCTGTGCGCAAAACTTTTCCTCAGTTTTTGAGATTGCATGGAAACATCTATGTTTTGAATAACACTTTGTAAAAAAGTGTTGGAAGAGTTTTCACCCAGTTGTAGGATTCAACTTTTAAATCAAAGCACCCAAAAGTCAAATCTACTCGAAATAAAGCAGACTGAGCTGGAGAAATCTCCTGTGATGTCACCCGTGAACTTTTAGAAGAATTGAAGCTTTTTTTTTTTTTTTTTTGACCTCTGGACGGCACTGTGTGGCAGAATAGCTGTTTATCTATAAAGCAAAGTAAAAGCTCAGCATCTGGTTGGGATGCTTTCACCTGATGTCAGTCACCAGAAGCTAGATGTTTTAGCTTAGCTCGCCTCATGCTCACCTATGATGTTACTTACCCTTAACTTTCATTCATTCTGATCAAATCTGTCCATCCTTCCTCATTTCTGACATCACTAGCTGACAGCTTTGCTAACTGACCATGACCTGGAGGTATCTGGGGCTCTGTTGGGGCTTGGTTCCAGCAGAAGTGAAAGCTACCCAGATCACCTTGGAGCTGGATCAGCTTAAGGAGCCAGCTGCTGCCAAGACTAGTAGAGCATGAAGGGCCATCTTCCAGTTAGACTGGGTAGCAGCAGCCTATTAGCATGGGTAGCTGCTATCTAAAGCTTTGCTAAGCTTCTCAGAACCTTCCAGAACAACGCAGAGCCAATCCTGACACTCTGTTAAAACAAGAGTATAACTTACAATATATGAGTCGTATTTCCATTACACTTATTAGAAAAGCAAAACTCTGAATTTGTGATAAAGTGGGGATCGGTGTTTCCATCGAACAGTGTTTTTCTTTTTTATCACCATTACACTCTTAGTTCTCTGTCCATAACTCTTTTAATATCTCACCCTGTGAGACTTCTCTTCAAAACAATGAAAAAGAAGATCTCGACTTTGAAGAAGATGGACAAAGGCATATTTAATCTTTGACAAATTATTGCCATTGCCTCTATCGTTGTTGAGACAATAGACAACAGAGGATGAAGGCAGTAGATGATGAGTATTATTCTGATAGGTCTTAATTCACAGGTCAGAAGACAATTTTAGCAAAAGCAGCGAAGGTAGAGACAATGAGATCTTTGACACCTTAAACTGGAATGCCACTGTCACTTGGAAAGAAGGGCGGGAAGGAAGCAAGGAAAGAAGGAAGAAAGGAATGAAGGAAGGAGAGGTTTTTTTGTGGATTTATCCAATTTCAGCTGATGAAGTACACAAACAAAACTCATCCTTCATACATTTGTCGTGGATCCTAAACCTATTTTTTTATTTTAACAAGGCTGTAGATATGTTAATTTCTGCATTAAAGTTGGAGTTTCTAACATCTTTACGATACAGATTGACTTGCTTTTAGAGCCGGTCCCTAGTGGTCAGTCAAGGAACTGCATCTTTCCCTACTTCTGGTATTCAGCCACACTAGCAAAGTGGATGTAGTACCTTGTAAAGTATGCAGTACTATGTCCAGGTTTATTCATAAACATACAGGTTTATTAGGAGTTGTGATGAACCTTTAGCATCACCTTGTACCCTGACGTCAGATGAGCCGACCATATCCTCCAACTGAGTATCTGACAATTAGCTAACAAACTTTTCAGCTTTAATTACAAAAATATGTCTACCCTGTATCCCTAAATCTTTAAAACTTATGGTAACCTACTTAAATTACAAAAGAATTTTGAGATGAAGATTCATTATGTGAAGAGAGAAGTTGAAACACAGCTTTATAGATTGTAGTTGGAGGGTCAACACACCAGCTCAGAAATTCAGATTTCTGCTTTGGTGTTCTGAAGAGCCAAGTTTGCTTTGCAGCTTGGCTGTCTTTGTACTGTGTGTGCACTGAGCTATACGTAGATTAATTTAGTAAAGAACAAGTACATGATCTCTATATAGAGTTGTGGATTGCGGTGAACACTTTTTTTTCCACCTAATGTTTTATAATATTTCACCAGAGGAGGTTGGGATTATCGGATGCACTGCTGCCATCATTTATCACAGCTGGACTTACTCACTCCCTCTCCCGGTGGCGAGTTCACACCAACAGGACATGGACACCATGAAAGCATAAGTTTGGCAATTTTGTTATCTAAGATGTGTCACTCAGGATTCCTTACTTTGCATCAGAGAGAAAAGGATCTTGGTTACTTTCTCAGGTCTTTCAAACCTAATTTATACTTACTGACTGTTTTGATCACTCCTCTTTGGCTTAGTGGTCACAACAAATCTCTCTCTTAAACTTCTTTTAATTAACCTCACTCATCTAAACTGTCTCTTCACTTTTGGTTGTGACTTCGGACAATCTGATAAATCAGCTTCAAAATATATTTTGTCTCTCTTTTTTAACAATGTTAAGTTCTGCAATGACCCGGTCAAAGTTCAGACCACAACCTGATGGGAACGCTGGACCTCAAGAGAGCTGAGCATAAGTACATGTCTTCAAACTTCAATAATCTAAAGCAACATTGTTGGGAAAAAGAGACGAAATAAAATTTGAAGCTGATTTATCAGACTGTCCAAACAAATAAACTAATCTCTAAAAACAATGTATTTCAATGCAAAGCATTAATTTAAATAAACGATTAAAAAATAAAAAAAATAGTTTGTGTGCCAGTTCAGAGCGAAAGAAGTATTAGGGCAAATATAAACATTTACAGCTTTAAAACTTCTTGAATAAATTCCACCAACTAATGTCAAATCATTTACAGCCTCACACTGTGAAATAAAAGGTGAACTTTAGAAACCAAAGTCATGCTGCTGTGATCTTTGTAAAGAGAAGAGGCTGTTTCCTGACAGCGCTTCCAAACAAGTCATACTTGTGCTCACATGAACTTCAACATTTATTATACTAACTACAATTTTTGATGCACCTCTTGGGAAATTTTTAGTTTCAGTGAACTGTGCACAGTTTGACCTTGAATTTAACTTCATTTCTGGGAAGATTGGCAGCTGTATTGAATACTTGCTTCACTTCTCAATATTGAATGATTTTGGAAATGCCTTTGTTGGTCTTCGTAGACTGATGGGCAGCAACAGTTATATCTCAAGGATCTCTGCTGATGTATTTCCCCTTTGGCGTTATGTTCCCCACAGCTAAATGTTTCAGATCAACAAACTGCCAACATGTCTGGTTTTTTAGAGTTGCTCAGACTGGCTGCTGATCACTTAATAAAGTTCATTTGATAGGAAGCATCATGCTAGTAGACCCCTCTGGATTTCTGTGGCAACAGTAAAGACATACTCTTTTTCATGTGCACTTCTTCAGCGTTTTAGGTTTAATTTCATGTGTTATGTAGAACTGACAGAGACTGTCTGCTCTTTTTCACATTCATATCATTCAGACCGGGAGGAGCATTTGGATGAAACATTTTATCTGATCACATTATTTGAAGACATTTTGTCCTTTGCATTAATTTTGATCAGCAGCAGAGCATTACTTTGCAACAAAAGTTTAGTTTTAAACCCTCAGATGATTTTTAATTTAATTCCACTTTTTGTATCGGAGAGGGAGGAGTAAAGATTTTAAAGAACATTGATTTTTCTGTCAAGTTTTTCAGTAAAGCCCTAAGTTTAAATAGCTTGTTTTCAAATGCTGGGGAGCTTTAGAATGATTTTTAGAAGGCGCACGAGGCCTTAAGGGGTTGAACCAATCACCGGCCCAATAACTACCCACATAAAATAATCACATCACTTTTGTTGAACCAGAGCTGTCAGGGAAGTGAAGTTGCTTCGCTTTGAAATGATAAAAATACTCACAGAATGGATAAAAGATCAATAACAATCAAGACTCTGATTAGACAAAAAAAGCCGATCCTGTTTGGGTTGCCTTATATCAGGTCTCTGTTAGTATTCAGCTCTGTCTATTAACAGTGTTTTGGAGAAATAAAGGAAAGAACATTGACTGTCACTTAGGTAATAAGTAGAAATAAAGTCTCTGCTTTTCTCGACACAGTAGAAAAAATACAATCAAACTTTTCTCCTCTAATAGAGGAAATAGCTCTTTTTCGTGTCTTCATTTCATGAGCCATCTTGCCGTTCAGGTGTGATTTTCTATAAATCTGTCATCCAGAGTGTGTGGGTAAAAGTGTAGGTTTCTCACATGTTGTCTAGGCTGCAGCAGCGTGAGGATGAGTTCACCCATAGCTGCTGAGCGAGGAAAAGTCTCAGTGATCCGGAACGACTTTAAACATGGCTGCAGAAAGGCCAAGAGCTGCAGATGAGAGATGAACGCAGGAAGAGTTAGGTCTGGAAAACCAGGGGAGAGACAGAAAGAGATATCGTGAGGTGAGAAGTTAATATCCTCCGTACAACATATCCCGCATATCATTCAAGTGAAATAACAGCAATTCAGCTGAAGCAAATATGTGCAATTACTGCAAGTTTTGAGCTACTTGATATTTCAGACACGTCGCTGGGATTTTCAGCTCGAAGCTAAGACAGCGCTAGAAATCTGAAAGTAACCAGCTGCCATTTCGTGAAAAGCTCATCCAAATAATCATAGTATTAAATATACCTCCATTATTGTGCACGGTGAAGCAGGAGGATGTGGCCTTGCTTAGCAATGGATTTCAAGTCCAAACAGAAAAAAAGCTCCTCAGTGATTCCAGAGTATTTGCTGTCCTCGTATAAACATACTTTACATCCTCATACATACATATATACATATATTCACTGTTGTCTTGTTTATCCTTTAAGCCATGGGTTTTTATAACAAACTGATTGTAAATCTGATAAAAGATTCTTTCCTTTAACAGATTCTGTTACAGTTTAACTCTTTAGTTTTCTCCCCTCAAGTTTCAAGTCATGTACCATCCAACTTTTCATAGATTTGACTCCTATGTTAATAGAAAATGCCATATTAAAGCCTGCATCCATATTTTATATAGTAGGAAACATTAAAAGACAAAATATAATTAATTTAAAAAAACAAACAAACTATGCAAAGATCTTCTTCTCTAATGTAGAATATGTTGAATGTAAACCTGATTACAGAGGCAGTATTCTTGTATCAGTACAGGTTCATAGATGTTCATGGTGAACATTAAAAACAATGAAGATTTATGATACAATAACCGACTGGAAAAGAAAGAAGTACATAATAAGGCTCTTGTATTATTACTTTTGGAGCGAGAATCCTGCGTAGACATTTACCAAGTAAGTCTAAAACGAACTAATTGCCCGTTCTTCAATCACCCGGGTCCAGACAGATACTGAAAGTGTCTCCTAGAATCTCTTCAGTCTAACTTCTGTTCTGCTTCGGCCCTCCATTTCTCCTGCATAACAGGACCACAGGAAGGTCCACCCTCCAAGTGGACCAGTCTCGCAGACTTTTATCACTTTCTCCCTTTGCACTCTCTGCCCCTAAATTAAGATTAATTACGCAAAAGGCCAATATGCTGAAATGGGAAATTATATGCCCCCAGGAGCGGGGCTCTATAGGTGCTCTGTTTCAGTTAGTGGAGCAGCTTTTAAATTGCACTCACATATCCTTATGCTGAGCAAAGCAAGTATAGGATTAACTGTCTCGCCTGATTCTGTGGGCGAGATAAAACTTGGCATCGAGGGCTTAGGGTATGATGACAATGATTAAAGCCACTTTTATTGCATATCAGGTGGGGGTTTAAGTTCCCTTATCTTTCAAATCCGTTATTACTACAGTGAGACAATGCACCACACTTGTGTGTGTGTGTGTGTGTGGGTGGGTGGGTGTGGGTGTGTGTGTGTGTGTGTGTGAAATGATTCCCATCTGGCGGTCCAACAAGTCACATGTATGAAAAGGCATGACAGCTGTGGGAGTGTTGTAAGTGACCCAAACATCTATTATCTAACTCCAGATTTCATGAACTTGTTTGGAAACTCTTCTTATATTCATCATTAACAGAGCAGAACCATTCAAACATTAAGCTCAGTTGTCGAGTTTGTTTTTATCTGACTTGGATCTCTATCGGTGCATCTGTGCTTTTACGTTTCCTGCTAAAACTTGACTGTTCACCAAACTAACTCATGATAGAGTTAGGTAGGTGCCAGCTGTAGCAAGAGATTCATGTTTAGATTATCTTAAGAGGGATTTTGTCCTCTTGAAAAGGATTAAATGAAAGAAGAGCAATGAGAGGAAAAACAATAAAATAAATTTGTCATTTTCCATGATTTCCTCTACTTTTTTCCAGAAAGTGGGTTTTATCACTTACATGGTTAACCTCAGAGCGACAGGAAAGTGGCATTTTCATCTCCATAAGCACAAGCTAAGTTTATCACCATGGCAACATGACCTCTCAACTCCTAGTAGTCATTAATTATTTTTGTTCCACTTCATCCATGTCACAATATGATGATTGGCAAATAAATTTCAAAACTAAAATAACCTGCAAACTTTACACAATTGAGGTGATAAGACCACGCACAGAGCCTTTGGTGGTGCTCTAAGCATTTCTTTCATCTAAATAATATATTTTAGCAACATTTTTCAGCCTAACATTTCAAATATTTCCCACCATAGAGCTGCCTCAACATATTTGCAATGCTCTTATTTTTTCAACCAGGATTTATTTGTACTGTTCTGGGTGCACGGACCATGCTGGCAAGGCAAGACTGTCGGTCAGTCTGCAGAGTTTGTACAGCGCATGAGCAACCCCGAGGGAATGGGACTGGGATTGTGGGGAGAATATTTATTAGCCACACCAACAATCATATTCGGTCTGGAATATGTAAATTGCATCCATATGCTGCTCTCCTGAGGTTGTTGGATTGGAGGATGGGGCCACCAGGAATTCCATCCATAATATAATGGGGGGGGTTGGGAGGGCTGTTCCCCTGCCTGTTTTATGAGCCTCTGCCTTCATCCTGTTGGCTTTAATACTAATGTTTTTGAATGGGACAATCACTAACTCATCACCTAAAAAGAAAATAAGTCAAATTTTTAATTGGCTAATGATTCTGACAAAAGTTTTAACATTTTTTATGTAACATTTTGCGTGAGAGTCTGTTGGAGTCCATATTTTTTTAAAGAACATAGCCTGTGCTGTGAAATTCACTCAAAGTGTCCCCTAAAAATGAATTTCTTAAGTAAAAAATTAATAATCTACATTGTCTTCAGATTCATTTCGTGCATTTCGTGGTGTTCCCACAAATAATCACACGTGCATTTATTCAGTTGGTAGTTTGTTGCTATCGCAGCACTTATTGTCTTCATAATTATCACTTCTTTTTTTTCTGCAGAAGCCTTTAGTCAGACTTGTTACTCTCATTCAGAGAAGTATGATCCCCCTTTTTGTTATCAGGTTTCAAGGTTAGATAGGTAAGTGTGCCGGAGTTGTTTAAAATAATTCATAACCAGCGTCATGGAAACGACAGTTCAGGTTTAGGTGATGCAGGTTTAGAAAACCTCCAGTTCAGGGTTTATATCCACGTTTGTTACAAATCATTTATAGAATATCCCCCTGTTCTTTAAAGTTTATATTTCTTGTGTTTAGGTAATCAAGTCCCAATTTTAAAAAAAAAAACAAAAACAAAAAACAAAAAACAACAACAACAACAAATAAATTGTTAATAAACTGCTTGTAAAATGCAAACAAAACAAAAAAGATTTTCCAATCCTGCAAACCCATATTTTATTCACAGCAGAACATAGATAACATATCAAATATTTAAATTAAGACATTTGACTATTTGATTCAAAATATAAGGTCATTTTGAATTTCAGCAACAAGTGTCAAGCCAAAAAAAAAAGTTGTGACAAAAACCTGGAAAAGTAAATGGTATAAAAAAGAAACACCTAGAAAAAAAAGTGACTATAATACCTCATCGTCTGTGGCACATGATATCATCAAAACTTTCAGGAAGCAAGGCCAACAAATCAATATGGGGTGTGTGTGAGCTTCAGACTCTCATCTGGCTCTCCATTTAAAACAGGTTTGTGACAGAAATCAGAAGCTCTTCCAGAAATCTCCAAGAACATGGTTCACAGATGTAGACTATTGTTAAAACAAGAGAGCATGTTTACTCAGTGGTAAACATCCCCCTAGAGGTAAATTCTATTGTCTAAAGACAGATAACTGTCTTTTCACAAAAGTGTCTTGTTTTGGATCAGTGTTCCCTTTTATAGCCCTGTCTATTTTTTTTTTTTTACCTTCAGACCTGTAGTAGCAGCAGTTAGTGCAGACTTTTCTTGCAGAGCGGCATCAAAGGCCCTGGGTGGCCCTCGGTGTATCAGAGGAGAAGCTTGGCCCAGCCCGGTCCAAACGAGACCAGAGGAAAAGTCCTTCCCGGGAGCTGCAAGAGGAGCAGCTGGCATGTTATGTAATGCAAGTGGCTCATTGTTCCGCATGCAGTTCTACACTACGTGTCACGCTTCGCAGTCTGTGACGCATTATGTCCTTGACGGTGTTGGAAAAGACGTGGGCAGCTGGTGGCTGCGGCACGCTGCTTAGCTGTTTTCTCACACACGTCACAATCAGACACGGTTTGAATAAATTACATATCAAAAAGGCGCTTTCCTCTCACAGATGTAAAAATGCTGCCTTTGAGATTTTAACTAGGATGAAGTGGTAAAACAAAAGTCCTACAGTCAGACCAAACAGACTTCACTTTGTCCTAGTTTGTAAACTTGATGTTTCAAACTGCATTTCCTGGACTGGATTCAGCTCAAATATCAAGCTCATCAAGAGCTGATAAACTGTCTCTAGCTTGACGATTGGTCTTCGCCTTCGTGTGATCAGGAGCTTTAATTTCTGTTTGTTTGGAAAAAGTTTTTCGAGGTTTGCACACAGCCTTTCATTTGATTCAGGTAGGTTGGAGCAGGGAAACATCTTAAACTTCCTTTGCAAAAAGTAGTATACTTGAAGTTGATGTTATTAAGTATACTTACGTTTAAGTATAACCAAAACAAGTACACTACAGACCTTGTACTTGTAGAGCACTGGAAAGTATACTAACTTAATACTTCTTTGGACTCAACTGGAACATTTTTTAAGTTCATATCAGTATGCTTTATAGCATGGGTGTCAAACTCCGATCCTCGAGGGCCACTTTCCTGCAAGTTTTAGATGGTCCCCAGCTCTAACACACCTGATTCAAATTAATAGTCATCATCAGCTTCTCCTTAAGGTCTACACAAGTCTGTTCATGACACAGTAGTTTGTGTCAGGGTGTGATGAAACAGAAAAACATCTAAATTATCCAGGACAGCAGCCCTCCAGGACTGGAGTTTGACACCTCTGCTTTATAAGGACACTCTAAGTTTACAAAAGTACACTTTCAAGTTTACAAAAAGTGCACTCATCTCTATACTACTAGTAAACTAAGTATATACTTCTAGTATATATTTTAGTTTACTGAAGTATGCTTAAACTATACCATAAGTACACTCTTCTATATACTGCCATTGTATTAGTTATATACTTTGTCTACATTTTAGTTCACTGAAGTATACTTTAATGAGCTTAGTATTTTTTAGTTTTATTCATTCTATCTTCTATTTTAGTAGTTTACTTGTTATACTCTAAGTATACTAGTAAGTTTGCCTAGCATATTTCTTGTAGCATACTATTTATATGCTATAATATATCTTAAAGCATTCTTAAAGTTAACTCATACTGTATGTACATAGAGATAATGAAATTGAGCACAAATACTATTGACTGTAAAATTTTAAACTCCAGCACTATATGAACTTGAACATGCAAGTTTATAACTGGGTAATACCTCAAAGTAAATGTGTGTTGTGAAAAAGATTTTTATTCTGCTAAATTAAATGTAAGCACTTGATCCAAGTACAAAATAAGGTCAAGTTAAACTAAGTATTTTTATTTTGTGGCAGAAAGAACTAAAAAGTATACTAAAGTACAATTATAAATTTTAGTATTAAAGTATAAGTGTAAGTTGCAGTATTAATTTACTTAGTTTTTGGCTTTTTTTATACTTTTTGGTATAAGCCAAGCATACTTCACTATTCTGTAGTATATATTTCACCATACTATTATTATTATTCTTATCTTATTATTCTTAGAATAAAATCAAACACTACAAGATCACCTGCGTTAGCTCACTGGTGGGTTTTTAGTTTGTGAGACGTTTTTGTGAGACTTGAGTAGAAACAAGAGTGTGAACAGAGAAATGGCTTTTCACTTGCTTTTTTCCCCTTGAAAACATGATTTTTAAATGTTTTATAAATTGCAAGAATATAATATTAATGGAGTATGCATAAAATAACTAGGTTTATTAAATTTACATCTTCTAAGTGCAAACATAAGTGAATATGGCTACCTACATTGTCACCACCACATCACTTGATGTGGATTGATACGCTGACGCTAACTCAGGATCGTGGTGTAAACACGGTGCGTACAACCCAAATGCCAGCAGAAACTGGGCGTCTGTGCTGTAGCGATGGATGGGACCAGGTGATGACATCACTGATTGGCACATCTGGAGAAGCAGATGGAACGTAAACTGTAAGAACCACAGAAGAAGTTTTATCTTCGCCACGTCCTGCATCCCAGCATGATAAAATAAGCCAGAACAAACGCCCCGCAGCAAGTGGACCTAATTGAGTAAATGACTCTAATAGTCATAAAAATGCATGACTCAAAAAGTCTATCATAAACTCTCTAATTACATGTAACTGCTGCGGCAGGAAGTCACTGCTCCCAGGTGTTACCTCGTCAAAATATAGCTCCTTTTATTGAGATTGTTGGGTCTCATGTTGCTTTATCATTTCTACACATGGAGTCTATTTTGTTGCTTAGACTTGCAAACTTGTACTGGTGTCGCACACTAATCTGCAAAGTAAAGCTGCTCTGACTCTCGGCTCCGGGGATTAAAAGCAGATGCTGCGGATAATTAAGAACAAGGCCTTCATGTCGGCATCAGATGTAAATATCAATCATCTGATGATAAATGAGACTGTCGAGAGAGACTAAAAGTGTTCTTATGTGCGAGCCTGAAAACTCTCCTCAAACAAACCTCGTCCTTCACCAGAATGTCAGAGGAGTGAACCTGTTTCAGAGACAAAAGACTGCTGTGATTAAATTCCTGCCTTCAGCCACAGAGAACTTCAACACTCGAGAGGATAGCACGAGCCAAGGTCAGCACATTCACATTCCCAGGCATGACTCCGTGTGTGTTTGCTTGCTCCTGTTTTTTTTTTTGTTTTTTTTTTTTACCCCCTCTTAGTCCACTGTGAAGAAATATGAAGTGTGAAACACAGAGGGGGATGCAATGCCAGGCGAGGATTGTTCGCAGAACTACCAACATGGTGGACTCTAATCTATTACAATGACGTTCTCGAGGATCAAAAGCAATGAGCTGCTGACTGTTTAATAAACTGCAAGCTTACACTGCAATATGGTCTTAACTATGATTCATTACTGTCACTGAATCTTCTATGAAAATAAAAGAGGCGCCTGAAGAGGCTGTTGGATACCAGCCACGCTAAATTGCTGTAAATTGCCTCTGCATTACATGTAAAGACTTTTTTGTGGAGTTCATTTTGGTCTGTTTTCTTTCCCTCTCCCTTTATTTTACCAGCAATTAAAAATGCATGAAAGTGAGAGTTTTAAGATCCTCATGAGTCGCCATGGGGTTTTCAAGTTTATATACTCGAGGCGCAGTTTGATATTTTATTCATTAATGGCTTTGCTCACATCATAATTATTGAGGTAGACTTTGGATGCTTGCCTCAAAGTCAAAGCTGACATTTCCTACTTTATGAGGAGCCGACTGCAGAGGATGTTCTCCAGCTCTTGTGGGCTTCAGATCATCCCTTACAGCAACAGCTAAATGAACTCTTGAGGACATCTTGCCTCTCTGGAGGGAATAAAATCTGTCATATCGGGGTCAGGAATGTGCCAAATGAGAGGAGGTACATGTTCTATATCTCCACTAAAGAGGAGAAAATATAACCAGAGTGAAATTCTGTTTCATGCCATCCATTGAGAATGTGAAATGTTTGTGTTCAAGCGGAGTCATGGATTGCTTAATATTGCAGTTTCAACTTGGGATCTGAGTCTCAATAATTTGCAATAACTAAAAATCCTGCAGTAATATGTGTTTTAAGTGCGACCCAAATTCTGGAAATATTGGTTTTTAAACTACAAATGAAAACAGAATATAATTGCAGGCAAATCTGCTAAACCCTCATTTTATTAGAACCCAGAAATGATTCACTCATTTCAAATTTTGTGGGCATCAACACAAACCCAGAAGGTTAGGACAAAGGCTGCATCCATTGCAAAAGCATGGCTTCACGTGTCTGGGTGCTGAACTGGCCGGCCTGCAGCCCAGAGCTTCTACCATTTAAAATAAAAAAAGCAGCGTTATGAACAAGAAAAGCAATAATGGAGACCCGAAACTGTTTAACAGCTTGAGTTCTATATTAGTCAAGAATGGAGCAACGTTTATCTCCCAAAACTACAGTTACTGGTTTTGTCAGCTCCCAGACGTTGATGGACCGTTGTTAAAAGAAGAAGGGATGCTACATGGAAGTTAACATCACCCTCTTCCAGTGTGGTCATTCAAAATTACCTTTTTATTATGCAAGATGGTGCTTTTACAGATTTTCAGTGTTTTCTGTGGTCCCTCATACGTTTCTGATATTTGAAAATGAGTCGATTGGGTTTTAAATCTACATATAAGACAGTATTAAAATTTCCTCGGAACTGAGGCTGTATTCGAATTTTAAATGAGGAGAACTTGCATTCACTTAAAGAAAAAAAACTATTTTGAACAACATCAGCTGCAGGAGTACGGCTCATCTTCAAGGGTGTTCTGTTGGTTAACTCATTACATTCTGCATTAGTCACTTTCTGTGGGCACTCAAAACACCTCCAAAGTGCTTTATATGGACACCAAAATTTACGGCGTGCTAAAGGGGCTGGAATTATTTCTGAGTATAGGGCGATCTGGAATTCATTCTGCAGGGTTCATTGTTATTCTCATCGGTAAAGGGGACACTGGGGAATGTGATACGGTCTTTTCCTTACAGTTAATTAGCAGAGCAGAGAGGATGGCTTTTCTTTTTTTTTCTTTCTTTCTTTCTTTTTTTTAAAAAAACCTGTCACAAATGTGACACTGGGCCATTACGTGACTAGGAAGTTTGACTTGGAAAACTGCAAAGAATCTAGTTTTTGTCAGATTTTTTTTAAAGGGTATCTATCACCAAGAGAAAGGTGAGCAAAGGAGGGGGAGGGGGCCATTGATGCAGAGACTGCTTGAAAAGTTTAACTACTTCAATATGTGTTCAGGGCTGTGCATAACCGTTAACTTTCAAGGACAAATAAAAGGAAGATGTTGTTTTACAAAACGAAGCCATTTTCTTTGTGTCTCCATCAACAACGCTGCTCCTCTCCAAACGCACAAAAACGGAGCCAACATGACAAATCTCTCAAAGTTACCATCCTCAGTGCTCTAGGTTCTGTTTTGGATGCAAATATGAGATGAAGCGTTTGCACAAGTGTCATGAAGAATTATAGATTCCTTCCTGTTTTAGAGCTACAACATGCCAATGCTCAATTTTCTTGAGTTATTTGCCAGATTTACAGACATCTGCAATAAATTACATTTGTACTTATTAAAATAATCCCCAAATGTTCATTTCTGTGTGTATCATAATAGATCAAGTGGACGTACTAATAAAGGAAAAACTTATTTAGATCTTTGTGCTCAGCTGTCGTCACCTGTCAGGCTGTGCAGATACTCAGCATTGTTGGTGGGTGAAGAAAAATAAAAATAAAATCTCATGATAAAGTGCTGCTTTTAGAGACTGGACAGGCAATAAAGAATCCCAGATCGAGCTTAACAAATATATTAAACCATTTCCCAAGGCCCAGGGACATATTAGTGCAGTTGGATAATATTCATTCCTAAATAAATAATGGTGAAGCAGCTTATTGGGGTATGTGGCTACACGTTCATTTTAGCTGCTGCTTTCATGAAACCATGCATCATGATAAAGAGGATTCATGAGGAGCATGCTTTTTTTGTGTATATATATAAAATATGGTTCCTTCATGCCTTTTGTTCCTGCAGAAAAGCATAACACATCATGTTGCATTTATTCTCCAAATCCGGTATTGTGTAGCTTACAAAGCATAATTGATGATGCACTAAAAAGAAAAAGCTTAGGTGAGAGCAAAAGACAGATTTTTTTTTTCTTTTTTTCTTTTTTGTATTTTGGAAAAGGTTCAATACAATTATCAAGCTCTTTGCAAACCTTCACAGTTTTTGCTGCCCAGTAGATTATATAAATAATGGCCAGTAATGAAAGCATGCTGCTCTCTCATAGTCACTGTCAGCTTTTCAGGACTGCATTCGCACTTTCCCCTTTTACCTTGATTATCACTTACCTGTTAAAGCAGCACAAAGGTCTACTGTTCACGTTAAAATATCAGTTCGCTTTCACTTGTAAGAATATTTGATTACTTTGAGGCAGAGTCGAGGGAAGACCATTTAACTTGGGGGTCCTGTAGTGAGATGTCCTGCTAACCCAGCAAAGACACATCCAAATATATCTGTCCAAATATTTAAACACTACAAATCCCAGGGCATGGTGATTGGGCATATGTGCACATGTTATCATGGCCTCCTATCCCTACTATCAGCAAAAACCAGCCCAACTGTGTATTGTTTTGTTTTATGGCGCTATGTCACACATCAACAGCAACGAAGCTCGCTCGCTGGGCTCGGGTGGACTTCAGGGTCGAGGAGTCTCAAAGTGATAAAAGAAGAGAAAATGTGAGGGACCTCACAAAGACAGCTTGCTAATAGCAATTTAACCTCCATGCCCGTAGGGATAAAAACAATTTTAGTACCAACAGATGCAGAAGAAATTGCCTTTGGACATAGTTTGTTAGCTGTAGGACTCATAGGATTGAAGCTCGTGACGTAGAAAGAGCTCCGACCAGAAAATAATCTACAAGACCTCTAAAATGGCATGCAACGGTGTAAAAACTGTGAATTATTGATCTGTTAGATTAGTCGTTTTTTGTTCATTTGAATATTTGCTCTTGGAAGCTTCTGTGTGAGTCATCACCTAAACCCCGCCCCCACCCAGTTGTGATTGGTTTGGTACATTCTGTATCGCCTGAAACAGCTCTGATATAAACATTTTGTGAGATTTACCGCCTTTCAAAGCTCTCTAAAAATCAATACCACATGTTTTAATTGCTCTTTAGTTGTGTAAAGTGTTCTCACACCTGTGTGGCCTCTCAAAAATGACAACACAAAAGCAGGATATCAACAACCTTCTCCTGTAAACCAGGATTATTAGCCACACTAATCCACTCTGCTGACCATTTGAAATACTGGCTAAGAGTACACTGTCACATACTGATGATGGATTCATTTTTTCAGAAATGATTTTAAATTCATGTGCAAAAATATTTCACATTAACTGTTGTTTCCAAAAGAGAGAGAAACACAAGAGCACCTCAGCAGGTTTGTTACCGGACGCTCTTGTATGCGCAGATCTATATTAAAATCAGCTCGAATCAACATCTGGGGAGGGAGGATTTTATCTCACTGCTATCTTTAGCTATTTGTTTTGTCTGAAAAGAGATAAGGGAAGACAGGAAATGACAGCAGGGGATGAAAAACAAAAATTCAATAAAGAACACAAGGAACAAAAAGAGGTAAAAATAACATCCCACTTTCTTTGAAATTTTACTCATCTGGAACCAGTGACGGCTCCCAAAGGGGTGTTTAGATCTGGTTCTTCAGGTGCTAAGTGCCGCTGAGCAGTCCTGACGACAGGGTGCAGACATTACCTTCAGCAAAAAAGACCACAAACATTTCACTGTGGGGTACAAATCTGCTGCCGCCCCACCTCCACCCCGTTCCGGCGGTGCCTCGGATCACTGGTCGTGCTGTCCAACCCGGTTCCGTCTGGGAAAAATCTCAACTATCAATCTCCAAGCTGTCAGGCGCGCTGACCCGGTGGACCGCAGACAAATCCTGCGGCAGAAATCAAGCAGCTCTTCCTCTCTGTGGTGGAAGTCGCTGTCCCCCCCCCTCGTTTTTGAAAGAAAAATGGAGAAGCCCATCAAATGCTCTTTACGCCTTTTATGTGGCAGCAGATTTTACAACAAATTGCATAAACCATTTCCCTCTTGAAGTACACACAAAGCAGAACTAAGCCCAAGTGTTTCTTACATTTTATTTGGACATTTATGTCTTCGCAGATAAGCCCAAGATATCTCCCATTAACTTCATCTTGAGGCTGGAAAGCCTTTTAAGAGTCAGGAGAAGGAATGGAAACGGCACAAAATGGTCAAAGTTTTGCAAACGTGAAACGCTGGAAGGAAAATAAGCACGACATGTCTTGAGCTCATTTTGTCTGCTGATGTTCATGTTTTGTCAAGTTCATGCTGTTGACCTTTCTCCGTGCCAGCACATACGTATTCTTCTTTAGGTCTTTCACCTCTCGGCTAGTACCTCTCCGTCTCTGTCTTCCCGTGCTCCTTACTCTGAATTCTAACCTCCTTTTCCTGCCTTGTAAAATCAATTATTATTGATTTCTCTGCACCCTCTGGGGTTGAGTCAAAAGAAGGGACAAAGAAGATAAAACCATGGGCAGATTGCCAAAGTAACTCCACTGTACCACAGTGGGGGAGAGGGTGCTGAGCCGATCATCTGATTCTGAGGGGAATCAGAAGCTGGTTTGACTCCACTTAAAAGCACCGGAGGACGAGAGTAAAATGGCATCTGCCGCTGACCAGGAAATTCAAAATGATGCATGAGGTGAACCTCCACCAGGTTTTCTGTTTACTAGCAGGAACAAGCAGGGTGATGACAAGTAAACAGATGCACAAAAAGATGGACTAGACAGATGTCTGGCTTTTATCTGGCCTCTAAATATCTGTTTTTAAGCACTTGCATCATTAATTCTGTAAAGCGCTTTTTCTGACAGATAAACCAGTATTTTACAGTAAAATATTTGGATTAACTTAACATAAAGAAAAGTACTGCTTGACAACTTCCTGTGCAGGCAGAGATCAGTGTATCAGGAAAATATTGCAGCTGAGAAGAGAAGGAAATTCAAAGGTTGCTCAATGAGCTTCTGTAATATTCCTGGAGGTGAGATGCTACAGGTTCACTGGATTTGATATCTTTCTTCTTTAATGTATATATTGATACTGTTTCTTCTTTCAGGCTGTCGAAACAGGACACCAGTTTTCAAAATAGGTATTTTAGAAGGAAAACATTCAAAAATTAAATTTAACTGTTTTACTTAATTTTGTCAGCCAATCACCACATATGAGAGAATGTGACACTTCCGAAAACAAACTGAAATCTCTGAGCTGTTTTTATATATTTTTTTCTGATTAGTATCTTTGAGTTAAACTAGAATTACTATAGTTTTTTATTTGAATGTATGAAAGCATTTAACTGCTATAAGCCATTTTATGTGCTGGAAGTGAATTTAGCAACATGTAGGTGATTTATAACTGTTTAGTTTCCAGAAATGTTTCACAAATTAGCACATTTCTTTTTAATATAAATGAATGAGTTGATCTAAATTATCTACATAGTTTCAAATACAAAAAATTCCTTTAAATTTTCATCTTTGACTTGTTTTGTTTTAGATTCTTTTATTTCAACTATTTATAAGTTAAAAAGTTTACCTTTTATTGTTAATATCTAAATTGTGTGGTTAGCATTAAAGTTTCAGAAAACTTCTCTCCAAAAACTTTGTAAGAAAATTACATGAATATACTGTGTTTGACAGTTCTTTCATGCAATGATACATTTTTGGGAATATGTTATCTTGTTCTTGTTTTTCACATTTTCAAGCAGCTTGATCACTTAATTGTTCAGTAAATTATTGAAAACTGAAGTCTGCTGAGCGCTGTTTAACAGTGTTTTAACTTGTGTTTTACAAAGTCTTCAAATATCAGACGAACTCCATAGCAAGACAATGAGATCTTTGTCCAAAGCAAACCAACTTGAAAGTTAATGAAAGATGCTTCAGTGAGATAAAGAATATTTAAATTGTGTTTCATGTCCGCAGTATTTTTTGACAGCTGCCTAGATTTAAAAAAAAAGTTTGTTGTGGTAAAGCTGTGGATAAATCAGTAAACCTGAAACTATAAATTAATGTAGCTTAATGGCTGGTTTTTTTTTTTGGGGGGGGGGGGGGGGGGGGGGGGGGGGTGGGGGGGGTCATCATCAATGATTGTATAACCTGTGAAACGCAGGAGCCACATGGAGATGCTGCTACGTTGAGTTGTACGTTTGGGGATAGCTCCCCCTAGTGTTCAATAAATATAAAAGTATTTTTAAAAAGTCTTCACAAGGGAATATTTTAAGGGTCAATATTTTAATCAGATTTTTAATTCTGTATTTGCATGGATAGACAGCAAAGTATATACACATTTGTCTTTTCAGAGAAAAAAATAAGTGCATATATGATGATTAAAAAAAATAAATTAATAGAAAATTTTGACAGTCTAATGAACTTGAAACTACCCAATGTCAAAGTAAAAAAAATAAACAAGCACATATTCTTGAAGAGTCTAGTGTAAAAAACAAGAAAATAAAACAACAGTTTAGGCAAAGCAGTTGGCAATAAAAATTAAAATGAAGCAACTACAAAAAAAAAACCCTTAACATATCTGAGTCTCAAATACAACTTATTTTACAAAATGTTCTGTGAATTATATAAAAAGTAAAAGACAAAGTAAAAAGATATGCTGTGCATTTAGTATCTTTTATAATAGCTTAAAAAATAAAATGAGGCTCATAACATTCATTCGTTGAACAGCTCTATTAATTTCGGCTTCAACCACAGTTACAAACTATCTGTGACGATTTGTTTTGCTTTAAGGCTTATGATAAGTTTCAGCATCCTCCGTTTGTGGTGCTCACATTTGAAAAATGTCCCCAAATGCCTCTCAAAGTCTCTCGATTTCAGGACTCGTCTCTAGAGTCCAGGAGGCTGTGTTTCTGTGGCGCCACAGTCGCTACTGCGTCAATGCTACAGGTTCAAAAGTATAATAGGAAAAAAGAAAAACTAACTCAAACATGTTATTAAATAAACCATTTGATAAATTTCAATTAGGAAAAACTGCAAGTTTCTGTGACATGCACAACAGTGCACAATAACATGATGCAGAAATTTATAATTTAAATTATCTCCTGAAGAGAAAACTGCACATTAACATTTTATATTCACCTGATCTGTCATTTGAGAAGAAAAAAGGCCTGGCACTCTTTAAAACAACCATTTCATGAAAAAAAAAACAACTGCTTTTTCTTTTTAGAATACAGATTATAACAATAAAATAATAAACCACATTAGGACCAAAGTGATCGATATGCAATAAATACTGCAAACACTACTAAACAAATATTTCAATGTTATCGTGTACTGTATTAAAAAACTATAAATTTACTATCTCTTTATTGCATTTCGCTACATATATATGTGTGTTGAGTTTTTATATTAGAGACTGAGCACATCTTTAATGCGGGTGAGAACATGTTTTATGCGTTTGTCACTGAACTGAACTGATGGAAGACTCGTCACGATATATAAATACACACCAAGAGTCTGATTAAACGATAGATCATCACATCCGTAGTGTTGTCTCTGCTGGTGTACAACAGTAAATATTAAAACAACAAGGACAATAAACCACCGGTTTTGGTGGGAGCACCCATAGAGCACACATCAGCAGAATCAGAGAAAAACAAAAAGGAACTAAATAATAAATGGTTTAATGCTCGAAGCAGCTACGCCAATAGATTACTACAGACGATTTTTTTCCTCTTATGATTCTTTTAACATACAGATGAATTATGCTGCATTTTACAGTCTCTAAATATTTGAATGGTGTGCAAAGTCAGCGATGAGATATACCAGCCATGCATTGATCTCTACTTTACGCAGCAATCTTGCATAGTTTAGAAAATACATGCATTATAGCGTTTTCATGCAGTACTGCATTCCTTTACCATTCTTACTTTTGTACAATGATAAGCTTATAAACAAAGGGAATTTAAAAAAAAAAGCAAACAATAACTGCAGTCAGGGAAGCAAGAGAAGGAAAATAATTCACATAAAAATAGTGTTTGATTTTCTCCATTTTTTTTTTTTTTTTTTTTGTGGTTATACCTGAAGGGACACAGCTTTTGTCTATTGATCTAGTGAGCATTTAGATTCATTTCTCCAGGAGCGCAGGTCGGTTCTGGTTCTTCTTGAATTTTCAAAAGTTGGCCATTACATGTTTTTAAAACCAAATGTGGTTTAACTAGCTATAAATGTTAGACAATGAAAGAAACAACTGCAGATTTAGTCAAACTAGAGTTAAATCCAAAATCTCATAGGATTTCTTTGTCTTCTAATTTGAAGCTACTGATTTAAAAAAAAACAAACATTTCCAAATAAATTACAAGTTTGAACTATTCAGACTGTACAACACCCTACACTTCTACAGAGTGAGCTGCCTGCTGTTAAGATAAAGTAGACCTACTAACCTTTTACGTTTTAAAACGCTAGAGGGAAAAAAAAAAAACAAACAAAACATGTTGGCTAAGTTGAGGTTGGAGAAAACAACTGCTTTTAGTGTTTTGCTGTAGATCAAAAAAAGCCCCATAAAAGTTTGGTCAAGTAAAGTGACCTTAAATTATAAGCCATATTTACATATTATATACATTTACTAAAACAGAGATTGTCAAAGAGCCACTCCCACCTCGGAGAAACAGTAATTAAATGTGACAGGTGACGGGGTGTTACATCCTGATTTTTGTCTGCATGGATATCGTCCTCCCTCTCTAAACGTTCACGTCTGACAAGTAGAGGAATGGACAAACGAGCGTAAAGGCATGATTCGACTCTGAAATGCACACTGATGACCATAATCAATTACAAATGCTATAAAAAAGTAAACAAGATGATAAAAGCCAAACATACATTGAATAAAAAGTCCTGCTTTGAACCAAAGTGCCATCCACTGCTAGACTATAGTGTAAAAATAAAAAGAGCAGCTACAGTAATACCACCACATTTAAACATGTGCCGTGTGTTTGTTTGTGTTTTTATCCTATAAACTCTGACAGAACTGATTTTAAGTAAAGTGGTAATCCCAGAGACCTAAAAATATATATAAATATCTGGAGCAGACAAGTTTTACAGAACTCCAATTTAAAGGTCCCATATTCAGCAATTTTGATTCCTTTTCGTATTTCTCAAACACTACAAATTAAATCGTTTTACTCTGATAGGAACTCAGGCTCAGGTCATCTCCATCCCTCTGCTCCCTGCTCATTCTGCTGTTATTGGTCAACTTCCTAATTCTGACATTAAAAACTGGAGGATTTTTTTTTTAAAATAAACTCTTATTAGTCCCACAGTTTTGGTGTTGAATTGCCTTTATGGGGGCGGGACCAACCATGAGCTGAGCTGATCTGGACTGAGGACTTTAGAGAACAAATCTGCAACTACAAATTCTGTTTCCAGAAGCAGAAAGTCATAAAAAGAAATAAATGTGGAAGCTTCTGGTACATCTGAAAATTGGGAATAGTACATTTAAAGTAATCTTCATCAGTATATGTATCTCACATAACATTGAAATTTGTCCTCTGCTTTTAACCCATCACTAGTTAGACTATGAGCAGGAGGCTGCTGCGACGCCCAGGGAGCAGTTGGGGGTCCAGGGCCCACAGTGGCTCTCCTCTGTTACCAACCCGGCGGACTGAACCTTGGCCCCTCCACATCCAAGCCTACCTCTGTAACCACTAGGCTACCACTCCCCCATTTCAAAAGTCAAGAAAAGCATATGGGACCTTTAACATTGATAATTGTGATGTACACTGATTATAATGAGAACTAGTAATTAAATCTATTTCATCCTCCATCACTGCTTTAGTTTCATGTGTGTATTCAATAAAGAGAAAAAAAAACTGCATTTATAGCTTTGGCACGTGTCAAAGCTGAGAAGTGGGTGTACAGACTTTTTAATTTCCACCCCTTTAACCTCCGTACTGCGATCATCTTTTAAAAGGCTGCACAGGCTAATTTAAATGACTGCAATAATCCACATTTAAACTAAGTGGCATTTCTGTGAACCGTTGTAAACCTGACACGCTACAGACCCAGTCGGAAAAAAATAAAGAATAAAGAAGTTAAAAAAAAACAAAAGGTGGAGCCATTTGAATTTTAAAGCATTCATTCCTTGAAAACAGACTATGCTGGTATCTAACGTTTGTGTATTGCCATCAGAGGTGCAACAACTGAACAGTAATAAGGCTGATTGATCAAAACAAGGCCGGCTAGCATCGCGACAGCTGCAGTGATAATACTCCACCTTTGCTTCTACCATTTACGTATAACTACTATGTTGTACTGCGTCTGGTAGCTCGCCCATGTTTGGACCATAACTGCTCCAAGACAGTTACAGTACAGATCTACTGTTGATTAACTTAATGATTATTAATTGATTACCCAAAACCAAAGAAGGTACTATATTAAAAAGGACTACATCTCCTACGAGGTACCACGGATTATGATAAACACTGACGACAACTTTCTAATCACAGTTCTGAACATGATTGATGAGAAGTTTCCTCTCGCTTCCGAAACATCGGCGGAGCAGTGGCCCGTTCCAGCACCAGGTGTATTAAAATGACCCCTGAAACACTGAGATGAATGTACCCTTTTACCATTTCAAGTCTAAGGTTTGTTGACTCGACTCTACGATATGTCTTTGAAATCATTTAAAAACCGTATCGGACAATAATCGTTAAACTGCTTAACAAAGTGCGGAAAAAAACGACATTCCTACCAGTGATGCGTACAGTAGAAGACGACCACGTTGCCAAAGGCAAGTATTTGTTTCCATATACAGCATTAAAAGGCGCTTAAGATCATTTTCATCTAACTCATGGAGAAAAATAAAATGTTACATATGATATACTTTCATTCAATATCTGTACAAACGTATCTATAGTTTTATATTTATATATTTATATTTTTTTCCAAAAGGGTTTCATTCCAAAACACACAACCTTCTTAACTTTCAAAACATTTCATAAAATACATTACTATCAAAAAGAGTAGTGATAAAAATAAACATAAACAAATTAGAAGCAATTCTGTCTCTCTCATCCTATACCTTTTTTGTTTATGTAGTACATTTTCCTATTTCATATTTATGACTAATTTGTTCCCGCTCTCTTCCGTATTGATTTTAGATGTTCTCAGAACATTTAGTGTGAAATTACTTGAGTACAAACAGTATTCGAGTATTTTCTCCTATAACCTTTGATAAATTACAAAAAAGAAGAAGAAAGAACTTACATAAAGACCCTTATTGACCAATGTACAAGAAGTGTGAACAGAAGACATTTAAAAAAAAAAAAAAAAAAAACCAAAAAAAAAAAAAAAAAAAAAAAAAATTCGTTCGGAATGAAACTCTTCCACGTCTACGTGCACGTCTATGAATATAAACAACACATTTTCAGTATCGGAGGCTGATTTTGATGTTATGGTTGTGTTAACTTCGCTGCTGCATTTCTAATGCTTTTAAATGTTTTGCGGGAGGATGAAAACATCACCGGCCAGTTTATGTCGACCACATGACATCTTTTGCAATATTGGTGCACATAATTCAAATATTTCTTAAACTGAAATAATGCAGCTGTATTTTAAGGAAATTCTCTTCGACTGGTCTTCGATACAGACAATAAAAAACAGGATGTTCTGTATATTTACTGACACACCGCCATGCTCGTGGATATTATGCAGATCATCCTGTGGATTTTCTCTCTTCAGAAATCATAACTGACTCTTAAAATGTTGAACAATTTACACTCCAGCATGCTTAATCTTACCCAAAGTGGCTAAAATTGTTCAAAGCTGGAGCCGATATTTAAATTTCAAAGCAACAATAAGCATTTAAAGTTAGTGTACAAAACCATAACATCAAAAAAATATATTAAATACATCTAGTGCTCACTGAAACTTAGGCACAAAGAAATTAGCTGCATTTTGTTTGTTTAATAATTACTACAGATGTATCATTGAGGCCTCTGTGTTGTTCGTGCAGGAGATTGCATGCTTGCAGATAGCTTTCGGGAAGATGCCATCCTTTCAAGAGGCTTCTTTCCATTTGCAGGAGACTTGCTACTTACATCTGAAGTGGAAGACTTGGACTTGCCTACATTTAGCAGGGTGCGACTGAGAGAGCTGGGGGGCTTGGAAGACTCCTTTGGCTCTGACTTCGTCTCAACTCTGTGAGTCGCTGTGGACGTCTGCGAAGACACGTCATCTCTGGTCTTTCCATTATCACCACCAACCTCCTTGGCTTGTCCGTTCTGCTTGCACGTTTTCTCGGAGACCTTTTTGATGAGCATGGTGCTTTTTCCTAAATCTGCCGACCGGCGGCTTTCCCTTTGACGGAGGGCACTCTTTAAGAATGACAACCCTTTCTCCTCGGATTTGCTGTTGCGCTGCAGGTCTCTGGTGGAAACGCTGGGCGAACGCAGGCTTGTGACAGACGAACTGCTGCTGGAGCTCCTCACGAACCTCCTCTCAGGCCGGTTGCCCTCCCCGCTCTTGGCAGGCGAAGAACGAGCTCCGCAGCCGCCTCGGGCGGTGTCAACCAGAGGGCTGGTGTGCATAGAATCTCGGCTGTAGCTCCTTTCCACCAGTCGTTTCCGGCTGCTCGTGGAGCTTCTCTCGCTGACGCTGGAATTCTTCTTTGCAGTTGGCGAAGGAGAGGCTGATGACTGAGGCGTAGAGCGGAGACATGGCTTATGCTGTGGGGTCGCCTCTGGAGCTGGATTTAAATCCTTCGTTTTTGAGGGGGTTCCGCTGGGTGTTGAGGTGCTTTTCTTAGCGTTTACACTTTTCTCTTTAGTGATGCTCATCTTTTTGCCCTTCGCAGGTGTATTGGAAGATGTCTCAGAAGCAAAGGTCTTCTGCGTTGAGCACAACCGTTTTTTGGAGGTCTTTTCTTGCTCCACCTTGCCAGAGCTCTTCGTGGAGCCTGTGTTTTCCGCCTTCAAGGAAAATCCTCCGATACTACTCTTTCGTTTCTGCTCTTTGGAGGGAGTAGCTTGAGCGGGTAGTGTGTTTTGGTCTATAGCTGTAATCTCGTTGTTGTTTTCAGTCGCCTCGTTTTTCGCACTCTTCTTCTCCACTGGAGTGGGAGCCCGGCAGTAGATCATATCCAAGAATCTTTTATTATTGTCCTGGTCACTGAAGTTACCCTCCATCATGGACAAAGGAGTCCTGTTGCCAAAGTATCGCTCATGTCTACTGTAGCTGCCAAAACAGGAAGTGGAAACTTTGTCGTCAAGTGCTTCTCCTATCCTCTCCAGAGGAGGGGAGCAGCGGGAGTCCAGGGAAAAGCGGGAAGGCGAGTTGGACCTCATCTGCAGCTTAGCAGACAGAGACCAAGACGGTTTTATCCCGTTATCACTGAAGGCCAGCGGACTTCCGACAGACGACCTGGTCGACAAACTCTGGCGCTGAATGCTTCTCACAAAAGGGCGAACAGAAAATCCTCCTAAAAATCAGAGAAACGTGTAAGAAAGGCTTGTGTTCCTGAAGAACCACAGAAGATGAAATAAAATAACATACAACAGTTCAAAATGACACTGAAGATAGTTTAATATAAGAGACTAGTCATTGATCCACACCTTGTGTTAAAGGCATCAAAGTATCAGTATTGCACAGAAATATTCCTGCTGTTATAAATGGTGAATTTTTAGTTCAAATTACCTCTCACTAGTTTACAAGAACATCTTACTACTGTATTGTTTTTGTGCTCATGTGGCTTCATTCAACATCTGCATTTCATTCTCACCACCAAAACATATATTCAAAATATCAAATATTTGCATTAATGAGGGTTAATAGTAAAATCATCCAGGCATTAAGACATAACGAATAAAAGACAAGCAGATTACCAAACAAACGTGCACAGCACCATATTATTGAAACTGAGGTTGTTGCGGTTAAATACTGTTTTTTTTTAGCCTTTAAGGACGTGCACATACAGGCTGCAGCTTGTCACATGACATCATTTCTATTGTAAAACTGGATCGGCATACGAACGGCTAAACATCAGGAGAAACATGCTCATCTGTTTGGAACACCACGCAACTTCCTGACTTCTTGCAACATTCTGTTTTTTCAATTCTGAATTTACAAAGTTGGTGTTTTCTAATTTAAATACTTTTTTGACCACTCTGGCAGCTTCGCCAGAGAAGCACCAAGTGAAAAATTCCACAGCAGCACAAAGACAGAATACTTTGTGTTCATGGATTTACTGTACAGATCAGAGCACAAATAAAATGTAAGCCTATTCTCACCATCATCCTCATTACGCTCTCCTGGAAACTCGACTGACTCGGCCAACGAAGCCAGCGAGGTGCGTCTGGATGAGGCTCCAGACGCCATGCTGGCAGGCCGGCTGCCAGGCAACCTGTTGATCCAGTGGTCACACAGTGATGAACTAGTCGAACCTGCACAAAAGAACATGTTGCTGTCAGTCACAACCCAAAGCTTTAAAGCTACCTTAAACCATTTTAGTTAGCAAGTTTATTTAGATATAAAATACTTTAAAATTAACTCTAACACCAGACCCTTTTATTCCATTCTTGCACACATTAGATGACTAAACTGATACTGACCAGCAACAGAGCTGTTGGCAGACCACGAGGGAATAGCGGCTCTCCTCTGGTAAAACAGTATGTAGGCCGACTGCTGACACACGTTGTCATCAGCTATCGGCGAAACCTCACTGTCATCGAAGCAGTACCACTGACCATCAATAGAGTTTTTGCAATAAGCTGCGAGCACAAAACAGCGACGAAGAAGACGTCAAAGAGAGAACCATCCCAAATCTTTGAACCACATTTTAATAATCTTCACATTAAAACATTTTAACTGCTCCGACTGTTGGCATTACCGGTGTAGTGGCCTCCGTGCATGTTTCCATGATGGTTGCACACAGCATACAGGTCATACAGAAAGTCATCAGGGTTTCTTCCCAGCCCATAAGACCGTCTCCATGGTGACCAGTGGGAAGGTAAACTCCAGCTGCTCTGGCTTCTCTTTACCACATGTGGAGCCATGTCCATTTCTGTCAGCGGGAACCTGACCATGTTCTGCAGCTTCACCCTTCGGTCCCCCTCCTGGAGAAACACATTTATAAACACGTCTTTTTATAGCAGTTTCAGTCCTTTATCTGAGCTAAAATCATTTTAGATCACTTTTAAAGAATATGGTTAATGGTTATATAAATGTAAACAAGGAACCTAATAAGACTTTACGGCAAAATAATATTTGTTGCTAGGCCCTACAGTGTTAAGAAAACCCTTCAGTCATTATCATCTTGTTTACAAAGATGCTCAAAGTTCCAATTTTAAGTCCAATTCCCACAAACACACTTCATACACTTTCTTGGACTGTTCTCCCTGCTGCCCTCTAAGAAAAGGTTTCGCAGTCCTAGGTGCAGGACCCCCTCGGACTGTTGTGTTCCACCTGCCATAACCACTCTAAATTGTAAATAAATCCACCTATCCCTTCCACAAGTACTTTTTAACAGCTTAATTTATTTCAAATATACTTTTTGCACAGCATTTTTCATGGATATGTTTACATATTTGTACAGTAAATAACTGTACAGCTGTACATATACTATTATATTTATACATTGTACAGTATTGTGGAATGGTCATTTTCAATTGCACTTTTCTCTGATTTCTTTGTATCATTTGTACATTGTGTTTTATTCTTTAAAATGTTACCGACAGTGTTAGAGTCACGTGAAATGAGATTTTGTTTGGATGAACGACTGGTGTAAATCTGAATGACAAACAAAGTCTGTCTATCTATGAAGAAAACATGGCACAAACAACTTGGATTATTGGTCCCCTTCACAATCAATCAGAATTCACTTCTTATTTTATTTTGTTATTAGATGAGCTGAAAAACCTGTCGGAATCTCTTTAGATGCAGTATGAGCACGTCTGGGAGCGTCCACAGGCTGAGCTTTATGCGGCCCTGCTGCAACTGCTTGCAGTGGGGGCAGCGCCAGGCATCGTCTGGGGCCAGCTGAAACACACACACACACACACATATAAATATAAGAACACACCCCAAGGAAACAGCTATAAAGGACAAGTTCCAACCACACTGGCTATAAAATAATCTCAACGGAGGACGAGGCCCATATTTTCTCAAGTTTCTCCATCAGAGCAGTTGAAGGCGAGTTAAACCACAATGTTTATGAAAGCCTGTGCTGGAAATCTGGAATTTATTCCCAAGATAGCGTAAGAAGTCAAGGACAAAGTAAAACCAACCCAAATAAAGAGATTTTAACTGTTTTTATGTCATTTCTAATTAAATGCCAATAAACCTTTGAGGAGGAGAGAAAAATGATGCCAGATTTTAAAACCAAGCTTCGTTTCCAGAAAATTACCTGCTCTTCCTTGGTGTAAAGCTGAAAACACTGAGCAAGCGTGCACGCCTGCGGCTGATGATGTTGCTGTCTGTGCAGATAGACGCTCTCAGCATCTGGAATGTACTCCTCCTCAGTGTGTCCAAACAGGCTGTGGGAAAACAAAAAAAACAACCTCATTCAACAGCAAAGTCATGAAAACATCAGTGTTACATAACTCGTACTGAGCAGTGTAGAAGTACTGAATATGGACGCAGTACTTCGTTAAATACTCTTGTCCTATAGTAATATTTTCACTAATTATTATTTATATTTCATTAGAAGCAACAGAATGCCTCAACTTTCCCTCTCAGTCATTCCCATGCAATTCGGGTGCCAAGTGTTTTTTTGGACAGCCATTAATAAATCCGGGCGGGACGCCCACGCTTTAACGCTGCACGGGGAAACCCTCAACGTTACACACAGCACATACACCTGATTATCCAGGCAATTCAAACTGCAGAATGGCTTCGTTCAAAAGAGCAACCATTTCAAATTAAGCACATCTGCTTGTAGTTTAAGCAAGTTTTCTTTTCAAAATCAGGAGTAACAGTTCAGCATCTAAATTCAAAAGAGGACTGGAAAATACAAATTGAGGTCTTGCTTAAATTGACAGTATTTTAACAGTATTTTCCACTTCCACTCCAAGGATAAGGATTTTTCCTTTCTCAATGTTAATTTTGTAATTTCACTTGTGGCATTTTAACTCACTATTCCTTGGTCTCTTTGTCCCACTCCACTACAATCTTCACATGTGGAGGCCCCCCTTGGCCACATGATTTAAAAGCTCTGCAAAAGAAATGATATCAGTGAATAAAAAAGACATTTTGACAGGTCACTCGTGCAGGATAGTGGATGAAGTTAACCTAGATTTGTGCCACCAAGATGTTAGATCAGATTAGATCAAACTATTGATCCCACAGTGGGGAAATTCACTGGCCACCACAGCTCAAAAAACAATAAAATAATGCAAAGAATCAAAATCAAATACTATATACAGAAATGAACTATATACCAAAGTAGCATATAGTACAGTATGTTCATTTACATGACATTTAAAAATGAGGTCAGTGTGGGGAGGAAAAAAATATATATTGATCACTGGTTAACTCGGTTGGATGAAAATACAGTTCTATTGTTTGTGCTCAAACAGCGAAAACAACTTATATATCAATATATTTCTGTTTTAATACTGTATTAAAGCAGCGAGATTGTAATATAAGAAAAAGCAAGAAAGGGCCCATAAAAATCAGGGTAATAGCAAACAAACAGATAAATAAATAAAAATAAAAACAAAACAGCTTTTTCAGTTTGATTCACACTTTTATAGGCAGTCATGGTTGTGACTTGTTATCCAGAAAGAAAAAAAAAAACGTGGATTAAGAACAAGCTAAACTGGTATTTTAACAAACAAATCAAAATCCTGTTAAGGCATGTTGTCCTCCAGCGATCAGTGTAAGAGGAAGAAAACTGATCAAGCATGTAATCAAAGTTAAGATTACAAGGAGACTAATGTGTATTTAGATGTCCGTTTCAAAGCCTTTTAATTTTGTGTACATTCAGACAAACGGCTCTTTTCTTTCTTTGATTTCAACCCGTCTCACTTTGACATATCACTGACATTAATATATCAACATATCAAAGCAGCAGAAAAACACCTGTTTACACAATGATATAAACCCAAATAAATAAAATCCAGATTCAATTAAAAACAGGTTCCTTTTCATGGTTGAGGGCATGAAAATAAAAGCCAGTCCTCCAATACAGAGAGAAGTGAAAAGGATGACCACTTGTCAATATAGCTTGGATACCAAAGCTATTTTTTCCCTTTTCGCCTTTAATAAACTCAATGAAGTCATTATTTTACTTTGAACATTGCTTTGAACTGAATTAAGCATTTGTCAAGTTAACATATTATTATCCTTCTGTCCTATTATATAACAAATTTGGATAAGTTGGCTTTGGTTTTGTATGTGAGATGCGTGCACGTCTTTGACAATAAAAGGTCCTGCTAAGAAAGAGAGACTTAATTTCTCGCTTGAACTCTTCAGATACTTGTTTTCCTGAAATGGAGTAGTTTGTGAAGGGACATACCGTAAATACTTGTAAATCCAAAAACAGGGGTATTTAGATATGCAAGTATTTATGTCCCTTTTCTATTTAAAAAAAAAAGAAAAAGAAAAGAAAAATCTCTCAATTTGTTCTTCTTTTGCACTAAAAGCAAGTCCAGACACTTACACAATACTGTCTTGCAACATCTTGTTTTAGGTAGTTGTCGGACTGGACTGGCTATCTAGCATTGTGCCATTTACATCTTACGCTGGAATGCTCATTGTCCAAAGCTGCACTTTCCAAGACATGAAGACATGAATGATGCCATTGGGTGAAATGGTACAGGACTTCACTGTGCAAAAGTAAGAGACAGAGCAACCGTAGCAGAAATCTCTGGAGTCAGCTTTTCAGGAAAAAAAAACAAAACTATACAATGTGTTGCTTTGGATGACCGGCCCCTGTCAGTCATTAAAAATATTTTATTTCACTGTTAAGCTGAATATTTGAAGCTGTGGTATTATTCGAATGAAGGCGTGTCATCCCAGACAATAATGAGGAATGTTCTAGCAACAATCAGGCCTTCAAGGTTAGTAGCAACTAGTATTTTCAAACTAATAATAATAAAATTAAATTGTTATGTTCTAATGTGCATTTTCATGGAGAAAAAAGTGAAATTATCCAATTGAAAAAACTTAAAAGAAAAAAAATCCACTTAGGAGAGAGTGATGCTTGATAGTTATAAAACATATAAATCATTATACATTCTTTTTGTACATTAAACAGCTTCTCATCTTTTTGTACATTAAACAGCTTCTCATCATTTAAAAAACATGTTAGATTTTTACTCAAACGTGTTACAAATATTGTGAACCATTTCTCTGTCTGTCTAGTATTTTATAATCCTAGTTTGTTGCTAAAGTGGAAATCTTTTTAACAAAGTTGGAGCAAAAACAAACAATCCTGACTCGCATTAAAAAGTCTAATATTGCCTGAAAACCATGTGATAGCACACACAGTTTCAACATATCTTTTGTGGAAAGAATACTCGATTTTTAAAAAATTAAATAGCAAAGAAATATGATTTAATGTGAACATTCATCTGGAAGGAAATGCTCTGAAGACCACAGAGCTGATTTGTTTAGAAACAAGTGTTACGCAGGCGTCTCGACAGGATGGAAAACATTACACATCCTCTACACAACACACTGATTAAACGCAAAAATCAGCGTCTTCAGTTAGAGGCTTCCTCTCTCGATAGAGATCAGATGTGGAGTTTTTATATTTTGCATTTTCTTTTGATGAACAGTTAATGTGCAAAAATCTAGTTTATGTTTGGGATTGATAAAGTATCATTCCATTTAGTTTCTGTCTGCATAAACTCATGAATGCTCATTTAATGTAAAATATAGAAATAAAATAAAAAAATAAAAATATCAGGTCTGACCTGTCAACAGTGGGGTGACACAGTGGTCGCTCGTCTTGGGGAAGGAGGTAAGTGATACCAACAACGCCAACTACTCGAAGACTGAAAGGTCCAACCTAAGACATGCACAAAGAATAAAACATAAGCTGCAACTGTCAACTTCTCCCAACAACAGACATTGATAAAAATCAGTGAAAACTCACTTCTGAAATAAAACAACCCAACCCATAGTTTATACAAGGAAGAATTTAAAAAAAAAAAAAAAAAAAAAAAAAAAAAAGTGCTACTCCTCTTACCTGAACGTAGACCCCAGGCCTCAAAAGATGACGCATTTTCTCCAGGATCTCTTTCTGAAGAGCATCCCAGGTCACAGTGCGCTCCATGTACAGTACAAAAGGCAGGCCAAACCTCAAAAACAAAAATCTTCCATGAGCTGCTTTTAGTTATTGCAAGATTACTGACAGAACATTGAAAACAGGACCGTCTTTTATGAGCTCAAGTTAAGACAAAAAGAAACTAGGAATATTTCGAGTTGCAGTACCTTTTTCCTTGGTGGCCAGTGCAGGCTCTGTTACACACCAAAAGAATCATTTTTTCAGGAGCCAAGTTTTTATTAGGCGATCCAGATACAGGGGTCATGGCCCCCTGCATGAAGGACGGCGTCCTGCTGATTTCTGTCCCATACTTTAAATTGTTATGATTCAGGTTTGCCAAAAGACTTCCTGTGACAGATGGAAAAACAAACCTCCATGTTTCTCACTCTGATACTGCACATGTAGAAAAGGCAGACCATAATATTCGGTTTATGTTCATTTACCTCTTTTGGTGCGTAAATTTTCCAGTTTGAAGGTCTCTGGTGTCTCAAAGGCGAAGATGGAATCACTCTCTTGAATGACGTCCAGGTCATCGTCGTCGTCACAAAACGAGCGATGAAAGCCGTCGTAGTACATTTCTGTCAAAACAAACTGAAACAAAAAAAACTGTCAGTTCAAAGATGAGCTCAAAACAGCAAAAAGCATTTCTTCTCCTCCCTAAGCTTCCATTTACATTTCTTTTGAACACATTTTTTGTATTTTGGAAAATGTGCCACATTACTGTGTTACTATCTGCAGGTAGAACAGGTCTTTCCAAAGGTGAGCTGACAGCCGGTGACTGTAATATAGTCTCACTGTGTCAGACCCTGATAAGAGACAGGAATAGCACCTGGTCCATTGGGATCTTGGTCTCACGTGACACAGCATCTCTGAGGCGATAGACGGTACTTTTGATGGGAACAGCAACTCCGATCCTCATACAGTGAGAGTACTTTCCCTGGTACACCACAGTCACATACAGGGGCCTGAAAAAAGAAGATAACACCATTTAAAAAAATTCAAAAAAAAACTACTTTTTTTCTACACTTTAAATGCAAATATTACATTCAAGTAAGTGAAAATTATTCTTTTATTCTGTCAGAAAGAGTCTTTTTTTTGTTTGTTTTGTTTTTATGTCCAATCAGCAGTATGTTTCACTGCACAATGAAAAAGAGATCCTTTTATTTTCTTTCCCTGCTCAGAACACTCGCATCTGATAATGCTTTGGTGTGGAAAAATGAAGTGCTCCAACACCTTTAACCAACCCACACCCCTGGAAAAGCAGGTTACATTCTTGCTTCAAACACACACATTTGCTTCACACTGTTGTTAACTTGTCAAAACACTTCACACGAACACAAACACAAACTGAATTTGACCTTTTAGAGACATCCCCTCTTGGAAAACCTTAAATGCAATGTGCTTGCTTACACGTTGTTTGCAAAGAAAAGAAAACAACGACGTTAAGAAGCAATAATTACTCGGGAGCGTGTAAAAACCTGTCACCTGAGCGCTGCACGCTGGTGATTCACTGTTCCACAGAGGAGCTCAAATGAGAAACTCACCGTGTGTGTGGCAGTGGGATTGGTAAGGAAATACACAGGAACGGATCGAAGGTGTTGCTCTGCTTTTGGCAATGTGGGCATGTAAGAGAAGACCTGTCGGGAAAATATTAAAAATCTTAACATGGTGGAGGGATAATGTGGACAGATTTATCCTGATTAAACCAACCTGTACTGCGCCTGAAACAGTTCTTGAACAAAAGACCCAGCAGAGAGAGGGGGAGATGGTCCTTCTATGCTTTGGTCATCTTCTTCAATAGGTGGCTGAGTGAAATTTAGAAAAAAAAAAAAAAAAAGCTTTACGAGTCTGATCTGCATGTTATGGAAAACATCCCATTTACTTTCTACAGAGCGAAAGTAAAACATAAGTCACAAACATGGAAAGAAAACTAAATCTAAATTATTAATATCAATTTTAAAGAAATCTGCAAACAAAAGTATAAATAAACATACATTAAAGCAAAAGTAACAAAAAGGATAAAAATGCAAATTAAGGTAAATGGTGCATAAAAAGACCAGTTATAAGCTCTGCAAACCTGCAGTCTGAGAAATAGATTGTAAGGTTGAAAGCAACAATGAGATTTGTACTTTACAACTGAGCTGAACCAGTAAGGGCTTTGCATGTGATCAGCACTTGAAATTATATTCCAGAGGTTACATGGAGTCAATGACGACAGGCTAAAGCCAGAGAAATTTAATCTCTCTGGCATGACTGTCAGTAATTTGGGATCAACCGAAACATTTTAAGCCAATAATTTTGACACCAAGCTAAAACGTAACTGCAGTAATCCAGCTGTCATAAGATGAATGCGGGAACCAGTTTCAGTGGTATTACTCAGGGGGAAAAAAAGGCCCAGTGAATAGACAACTTTTAAATATGTGAATGAAAACAAACCCTTTCAAAGAGTCATTTAAAACATAGAAACAAGCCTGTACCTTCAGTAACTGATTAGTTTCTCCAAATTTTGTAGTGGTGGGTGTCATCAGATTAATAGAAAAAACATTCACCATGTGCATGTATCGAGTTAACAAAAACAGTCCTGGTACAGAGGCCTGTGGAACACCATATCTAACTATACACATCATGAAGATAACTTAAAAGCAGTCCAAAAATAGCATCTGAATATTACAACTTTTTTAAATGTTTTGTCAAAGATGGTGCACTAACCCATGATATCTACCCAACAAAACTGTTGTTAAAGGGAACAATGAGGTGATTTAAAATTTTAACTAACACAGTTTCATTCAGGCTGAAACTTTTCATGCAGATGAACTAAACTGGCCCGTCAAGTTCCCATGCTTTGTTATTCATCAGAAGCTGGAAAAACACAGACTCAAACCTACATAAATACAGGATCAGCTCTGTAGTGGGGTGAAGAAAACACCCATCCACTTCTTTAACATTCCTGATTTACCTTTATAGCAGATCTGCAGTTGGGGTTGGAAGTGTTGAGGTCTTCATGTACTCTGTCCAGCAGCCACAGCAGAAACTCTTGAGCATCGTGTTGAGCATTCCCCTTAAACTGTGTGGCATTTTTTGAGACGGCATTCTTCAAGAGAAAAGTAAGAAAAAGCCCAATTACAACACCTGACACTGCCTCTGTATGAGTTAAATCATCAATAATTGGCATTTATTCAACAACATATCCTATCCATGTGGAATAAGAGTAGATCATCACTGTTATACAAGTGCACAAGTAAGACATACCAGGTGTACTTAGTTATCATATAATTTTTCTTGACTCTTACCTTAAAGTCCCTGCTGTGTTGGGGGGTGTATTCAAACGTCCACAAAGCCCGCACCAGTCCTGACAGCTGCTCTGTCACCTCTCCTTTGCTCAGAGGACCCTTCTTCTGCAAAAGCACGCCATTTGTCTTTGGTTTGTTCTCGTCCAACTCCTCGCCTTTGTAGTGCTCCAAAACGAGGTACTCAGCAAAGAGTTCGGTGTTACTGAGGCACTGCAGGATCGCGTTCATGAAGCAGGTGTTCCCGTGGTTTTTCAGACCCGACACTCCAGGAACCTTCTCCCCGAAAAGGAGCCCCCCAACGTCCCCATCCTCCATGTGGACATCTTTATTTCCAGATTTGAAAGTGGAAAATCCTCCATCGTCTTTGTCCTCCTCGTTGTGCACCTCGGATCCAAAGTGGGACAAAGCCGTCAGAGTCCTGAGGACTCTGCTCATGAAACTGCCCACCGAGCGGACGGAGCCCCGTCTGAACAGCTTCTTGCTGAAGCTCGACTTCTTGTCCTTGATTGCGGCTTTGCAAGACATGATTGCGTCCTATCACTCAGACAGATGTGCCGTGCTGGCTGCCTGCTGCTCCATCTCCAAACGAGCACACAGAAACACAGCTAACTGGTTTGAGTTGGACCTCGCTCGTGACATTTTCTTCGAGTTGATCCGTCCTCAAAAACACGCAGCAGTTGATTCAATTTCACTCTCGAAATAGCGTAAACGTACGTCGTAGCGCAACCTCGCCTTAAAGACTGGAGGAGAACATTTACCTTGTCACGTCACGCGGACATTTCCCCCGTCTGTTGCTTCACAGCTGTCGTGTTTTGATGAATCGACATCAGTTTTGCTGTTTTGATTTAAAAACAGCTGCGTTAGCTAATCTAGCCAACGGCAGCGCTAGCTCCAATAACAACACAGACGATGACAGTCCTTTCCCGTCGAGAGGTTCAAGCCCAGGGGGAACCCAGATTCCGCCATGGTATGCAGGTAAATACGCTAAGCGTAGACGCCGTGGAGAATTTGATAAACCTCACATTTTTAGAAAATTCAGAGGCACATTCGGGCTACAGAAGCTTGCGTTACTTCTTCTTCTTCTCCCACTGAAGAGCAGCAAACACAGCGACAACAGCGCCACCCATTGGCTGGAGATAAAAGCAACAGTCTTTTTATTATTATTATTATTATTATTATTATTATTATTATTATTATTAGTCACTCTCTTTTTATTTACTTATAATAGCAGTTATTAGCAATTTTCTAAATACGGGTTGCATTTTCAAGAGCTAGTCAACGATAATTTTAGGCTAATTTTTTTTTTATATATTTGAAAATGTTTACATTGATGATGGTGGAAAGTTATTTGATTTTATGTTATTTTTATTTAGCCTTGCATTAACAATTTGCAATCTTGTGTTAAATTTAACTTGTAAAAAAGATATTTCATAATTCTTACCTGTACTAGAACCTGTGATTGGACCACAATTTTTAATTTCAGAAAGAACCATATCATGATTAATCTCACCAATCAGCCCATACTTTGAAGGAGGCATTTATTTTTTTGTTTGTTTAAATATTTAATAAAATATTAATATAACTGTATTAATAAAATCGAATTATTAGGATGATGATTTAATTAATATAATTACTCAAAGGGAATAAAAGGCATGATATTCATTTAAAAACATCATAAATCTCAAATCATTAGAAAGGCTTTGCTCTTCCAGTTCTTTTATCTGCCTGAAGGAGGCACAACCAGCACAGAAACATAAAGAATAGAAGACAGAAACAAGCTCTGTTCATATCTGCAAATACATAAGAGAAATACGTTATTATCCAAGTTATCTAAATACTAGAAAGCATTGTGTGTTCACATGGGTGGTTGCAGTATGCTAATAAAGGCCTCAGAAGTCTGCCACTGGCACAGATCTGTTTTGGTATAACAGCCAACCTCTGGACCTCACACGAGCTTCCCTTTGTGGTTCAATCTAATGATGCTCGGGTGGATTTAATTTTAAATTTTGTTGTTATCAGTTGTATGAAAGTGTTGCAAGTCACTTCTTTTACTTCTGCTTAGAAATATTTCACAATAACAAAACATTCTGACAGTTTAAATCAGCTGATTGGCCTTGGATTCATTCCACTCATTTTCTCCCGATGATTTGTGCAGAACAAAGACATCCACGTCTGATCAGGAACATTTCCTACAGTTCCAACATGTTATGAAATCCTCTGTGAACAGACGGATCTCTTTTGTGTCCTGTCTCCTTGCTCCACTCAGTGGTTCTGTTCCCTGAGTGGATTATAAACATCTACAAATAATCCAAAATGTTTTTCTGCCACCTAAACATTCAAAAGTTGCATCAGTAAGAATGATGATATAACTGTGTGCTCGAATCAGCTTTTAACGTCTGGATTGTGAGCCAAAGAAAAGGGAATGATTTAAATGTGAACGCTCACTGGAACAGTGAAGTCCATGAAAAATTCCACTGAAGATATTAATCCATGATAAAAACATCTGTCCAACAAAGTAAACACAGTGTTATGTCACCTCTGTCAGTGTTTGACTCAGGAAGTCCTTTTTGTTTTCGCGTGGTTATGACCACATCCTCCACTCGCCGTTTGTCATCAGCACTTCAAGCAGTTGGAACCAGCTGGGGAAGTTCTCCAATGATGTGTCCATGGAAACAAGGAAAATGGTCACACACGACTCATCAGTCAGCACAGGAAAAGCCCTCTGCTTGATCTGACTTGAGATCCTAAAATGATACCAGCATGCGCCAAAATCACAGAGTAGTCTACATTTTTGTTTTCCTTCATTATTGCATTTGATGAGGCTTGTGATTAAAGTCTAAAGGCTGATTTTTGTGTCCTTGTCAGCCTCTTTTGTCTAATTTCTTCCTATTCACATCTGAATAGAGACTCATGATCAATCATGTGAGAAAATTATCTCTCTTAAAATGTATCTGGGACAAAAAAAAAAAAAACGTACTAAAATTTTCTTTCCAGTGATCAAGCACTGATTAGCAACTTTTCTGAATATATAAAAAAAGGGTCTTGCTGTATCATACTTACTTTAATCAAAGCGGAATGATTTTACATGCTGAATTATAGTTAGTGAAATAACAATTGATTTGATAGTCAAGAAAATCCAAAGAGTTACTGAAACAGCTTTTAATCCTTTTTAGAAATCACTTTGCAGTGAAGATTTATAATATCGTGCTTCATTATTTCCACAGAACAGATTTCAGACTTTACCCATGAAAAGTGATTTAAATCCATTACTGCCACATAACGGACATGTAACTACCTCCTTTTGGATTTTTCAGATGTAGACAATTGTAAGTATCTTCTAAAAACAATGTGAGTTAAGAGTTTTTTAGGGGGAATTTGTGAAATGCCAGTCCGACACTTTGAGTCTGAGAATAACCGTCTCTGCGCTTAGAGAGAGGCACCTCTCCTCATCAAGCATAAAATAAATGTTCTTGGTGCTATTTACCACAGAGTTATGCATGGCCTTCCATTTACACACTATGTGTCCTAATGACGAAACAGAAAATTGAGGAAAAATCTGTTGGTCAGTGTAATAAAGTGGCTCAACCTCACTCATAATATTACAGCCTATGAATCATTTAACGAGACTCAGATAAAGGACAGAAACATGAAACAAGAATCAGTACCAGCAGTAGATAGCATGAAGGAGGAATAAACCTTCATTGGGGTCCAAATGATGAGACTCAAAGCAGTTTTGAGTTAGAGCGGGAATATGCATTTGCAGCAAAATGCTAATGTTATCCCTGGGAACATTAGCGCTTTATCAAAATAAATTCTTGTTTTAAGTCTCTGGAAAGATTCAAAAATGTGGATAGGGTCCCTAGACACAAACTGAGGTAATTTTAACTTTGTATAAGTTTTTAAAAAACTGACTGTTTGTACAGGGATTTCTCTGTGGTTGCACAGATTAACTACTGTATCACTCAATCTAATAGATGCAAAAGGAGGATAGTTCATGCCCTCTGCTTCCATAGAACTGGATCAGTTCTATTTATATATTTATGACTTCTTCTACTTATGTATTTAGGTAATTATTGGAACCAGAGTCCATCTCTCCTGCTTTTGTGTCTATTGACAGTAGTTTGTACGACATCAGTAGTCCACTTATACATATAACAAGATGAAGGTATCGAGTGAGGTACTGCTTGTACAAACAGCCCTTTTTATACATTTTCTGTGAACTCACCTAAATGACTTCAGATTTTATTAAGGGACAGACTATCACTTATGTGCAATGACATTTGTGAATCTTGTCAGGAACTTAACACTCTGAGCAAGTGTGAAACAACATAAATCTGGTCAGTGACTCTTGTCTCTCAGTGTTTAATAACTGCTCATTAAAAAAAAAGATTTAAATAAGTGTCATGTTTTACTGGGTACATGGTTAAAAACACATTATGTTAGATATGGACTCTGAGACATCTATGACAACTGTGATGCCTCCTGATTTCAGCCCTGTTGTGATTTAATCATTTAAGACATGTTTTGTTTAGTTGGAATGCCATGATCAAAAACTACATCAGTTAATTGGCCAAAGGGGAAAAAGAAGAAGGAGAAGATGGAGAAAAAGAAAAAAAACAAAACAAAAAACCCTCTTTTGATTGACAGGTGAACTTGCTCCCCCCTGTAGCTGAGAGGATTTTTCACAGCGACATCCCTCAGCAACAGTCAAATGATGCGTTCAAGTACACTCCGTTCACACCTTCTGTTTAATTCATTCAGTGCCTGCTTTGTAAATAATAAACTGAGTACATCACAGACTAAAAAAAAAAAAGAACATTTCCTGATAAACTCAAACACAGTGTAATAAATTCATAACTGAGAAAAAAATAAATTCAAAGGGTGAAAGTATGATCTGTTTAACTATGTGGTATTTTAACGGCCACTGAGATTAACTGATGAAAACTGATATCTACGCCTAACAACAATGAGAGTGTAAGAGAAAAGAATTAAAAACTTGGTGTAGCAACATTCCTTTTTGCATTGCCAGCAATAAAAGATGACAAACTCTCTGCTCTTCAGCCTAACGTGGACATTTTTAAAAATTCTTGTGACTTTCAAAAAAAGTTAAAGGAGCACAAATAGCATTTTTTCATTTTGAATTATCAGCTTCAGTTTCATTAATTGGAAATTTGATTATCTTTAGGTAGTGTTGTCCAGCTCTTGCAGCCTTTCCTCCTAACTATTGTCAAGAATTGGTCAATATGGTGTGATTGGCATATTTGTAGTGGTTTTTTGTTGTTGTTGTTTTGCACTAGATGACTGAGTGATGGATATCCATATATATATATATATATATATATATATATATATATATATATATATATATATATATATATATATATATATA